>VXAV01007211.1:192636-205405 GCA_013399715.1 Alectura lathami | reverse complement strand
ATGGCCACACACATTGCCCAGCTTCCAGCTTTGCACAGTCCCTGGCTATGTTTCTTTCAACAGTTCTGCTTCCACCAGCCCTTGGCCCATTGCCACACCTGAAGTCAGTGCAAGCATTCCTGACTTTGGAGGAATTGCACAAATACGCACAGGATTCAAGACAACAGTGATTGTAGACAGCAAGAAGTACCTAGTTAACAAACTGGTTGACCACTGTGACCACACAGCACAGTCCATCTTCCTGAGTTGTGTCACTCATGTAGGGCTAGCAGAATTTTCTTTTCAAGGAGGACTTCTATTTCATTTTCCCCTAAAGACATCAGATATGACTCTGAATATCTAACAGAAGCTGAGACAATTCCAGCATTTTATTCCTCACGTTTTTACAGAATGACCTTGCAGAATGGATCCTTCACTTAAAACCTGGTTCATCCGGTGCCTAAAGTCTGCTTTAACAACACATAAAACAGGCCAGCAGACAGCCTTAACCACAAAGTCTACAGTTTAGTGCATAACTTCTGCACCATTCCTCTGCTGAAAACTCTCTACAAATGAGTGTGGGAGGTGGACA
The DNA here is from genome assembly GCA_013399715.1 of Alectura lathami. Lineage (NCBI taxonomy): Eukaryota > Metazoa > Chordata > Aves > Galliformes > Megapodiidae > Alectura > Alectura lathami. The sequence continues at coordinate 204,834 of VXAV01007211.1, read as the reverse complement.
TTTTAAAAGCGTACCATGATATGTGCCTGCATTCCTCACTCTCCCCTGACAGCTGCCTCATACCTGGGTCTTCTTTCTCTAAACTGCATATCATTGCATGTCAGGCATGTCAGGTCAAAAAGATTTGAGAGGAAGGATTTCTATCTGCTCTGACTTTGCTGTTAGCTCTTTGTCCATCACAGACTCAAATATACTTAGAATCAAAATAAAGATGTTACTGAATTATTCACAATCTTTATCTGTATTAAGCAACACTGTTCATGCTTTTTTTTCCTCAGTTTTAGGTCCACTTCCAATTCCTGAATATTTTATTTTTCATAGAAACACATTCATTAATTTGGAGTATAGCATGAGGAAATCTTAGGCACGTTTAATTATCAGGGTCACAGCTCTTGATCTTTCAGTACTTAGAATTGTCTCCCCAAGACCAGCAGTATGCCAAAGAAGAAAATAACATCAGAACAGAATGCAAACAAAGATGATCAGCTTGGGCTGCAACTGGGGCTGAAACATACAGCAACTGTAAAACCGTAACAGCTACAGTAAGGAAAGATATAGAGACATCCATCGGAAGGGATTCGTTAATCACATACAAATGACCAGAATAAAAAGCTAAGCCGTGCAGATACCTTGGTGCTATGGCAGACGATGTCAATGCTAGGACTTTTGAACAGAAAATTACAAAAGCACAATCTTTGCAACAAGGACATAAAAATAAGTAGTTCTCATCCCATTTCTGGTGGATAACTTTTGAGAATTAAACCTGTAATACACTTTGCATTTTTTATTATCATTATTTTTACTACACTAGGCAGTGATTTTTTTGTGTGTTAGTAGCGATATCAGACAATGCTGGCAGCAGTGCTTCTAGCTGTAAGACAACAGAAGACCATAAAGCCATCTACATTCTTCTTCAATGTGGTATTGAGATTAGTGCTAGACATGTGACACCTGCAGCAGCTTTGTCAAAGCCAAATAATTATAGAGCTTGCTTTCTTTTACAATATATTTCACTACTTACCTAGGATATTAACAACCTTCTGAAATGTGTGTCTCTGAAAACTGCACACTAGCCAAAATAGATCTGGTCTCCCTTTAACTCCACTGATAAGTCTTTAAAATGTTGTTGTAGTTCAATTTTATTCTTATTCCAGTAATATAACAGGATAAGAGGTTGGGTATTAAGTCATTATTCAAGCCTGCATTTGCCCCTCAGTTATAACAGTTTTTCAGCAGTGACGCAAGGGCAAAATGGTGTCACTCTTAAATTCAGTAGGAAAAAAAATGGAAAAATTCCAAATATTCCCAAATGCACGAAAACAGAAGAGCCTGTACACATCTGAAGTTTCATTAGCAGGCTTATAATAGAAGACTAAATGTAGCTTTATACCAGTAAAAAATTACTGCATAAACATAACAAAATCCCTATGGAAAACAAGAGAAATATGTTGTTCCTAAAACAAAGGCCCCTCACTGGTCTAAATGAATGTGCTAGTCTCATACCTGCCAGAAAAATAAAAATAAAAATAAAAAACCTCCATATATATTCATTGAAGGGTTGATTTAACAAGTGCATCCCCAAGAGTTTTCATGGTGCCCAGAGACAGTAATTTGGGTCCAGCAAGACTCCTATTCTTACTGCAAAAAAAAAAAATGAAAGCCTGTTGAAGAAGAACAAGTATGTAGGCCTCCTTTCATTTTGCAAGGTCACAAGCATGCTGATTACAGCACAAGAGCAATTTTTGAAGAAATACTGCCTGCAAACCTGAGGGATGTGGTGAGTCATGACCTAACCTAGCATTCCCTTCACCTCTGTAGAGTTGCCAACAGCATCTCTTCACTATTGCAGAGGCGGGTTTCTTACCATAAAAATAAGAGAAAGGATGGTGTCTTATTAAGAGAGAAAACTCAAGCTGTCTATTGTCTACATGAACGACCCCAGCCCATCACATACTTCAGCAGCACATCCCCATCTCAAAGCCACCACCTACTATAATTCCAAAATGCATGCCACAGGCATTACATAAATTAGCTCGTCTTTCTAAGTAGCTATAAATTCTGAGTCCAGTCATGATCAATGAAGATCTAGTAACAACTTTATAAAATCAGCAGTGCCAGCACCCTAATTACATTTCTGCTCAGGTAATTGCAGCTCGATGACCAGCCTCACACGGGCCCCCAGCCACCCATCCTCCTGGCTCTCCATTTCCTCTACAAAACCACTCAACGCAGTCGAGCACTCTTAAGAGACTATTGCATTTCAGGGGTGGGAAAGGGTAACTTTGTGCAGCTCAGTCTTTCCATATGCTGTGAAGCCTCACTAAGTTAAAATTAGCACACAAACATGATATTTTCTCTCAGAAGACACTGTAAACACTTGAAGAAATGATTTCATTATCTTCAGACTGTCCTGGTGAGAACTTTTCTCTTTCTAAATTCAAAACTTTTCAACAAGAAAAGTAAATTCCCAACAAGATAACTGGCATTACATTTACTTTATGTTTTTCTTAACATTGCTGATCTTATTTTACAAATAGCCTTTCTTAGGCTCCAGACAGAGGAGTTTATGAGCTCCTTGAACATCCCAGGTCCAGTGGTCTTTACAGATTGTTCACGTCTAAGCACCCCAACACGGTACTCCAGAAAGGTACGTAAAGTGAAAAGGTTCAGTTGTAGCATCTAAAATCCAGACTCACTTGGTATTCTGCAGCTGTTTTCTTTAAACTGCCGCTTTCTTTACAGTGTACTTCTTTTGGTACACAGAAGAGGAAAAACTCCTTGTCTCCACCAGAGTTATTCTGAAGTAAATCCATGGTAACCTGTGTGGACACAGCACTTCCTGATCTGAAATCAAAGTTAGGCCCAACATCAGGATTCATTACCCTGGAGGTAAAATTTATGACAGCACTTAAATATGACACATTTTAATTAAAATCCAAAATGCTAGGATGGATTATTTTTTTTCTTTTTTTATAGTTTTGTGGCCAGGCTGCTCTGTAGTAATTGAGGAGTCATCTTATTATGATCTTCATCATAATTATTTTTCTTTGTTTAATGTTCAAACAAAGTTTCGTTTCCATCTTCCATTTCATTTTGCAGATTTTGATCTTACTAGCAGCCTGGAGAGCCTTGTATAATTCTCCTACACGTTAGGACCGAAGAAGAGAACTAATTAAAAGGAAAAATTGCTAAGTACAAGAAGGTTCAAGGGAGAGGAAAAAAAAAAAAAAGAGAGAGAGAGAGAAGTGTAACAACAATTGCCGACAAATGCACAGCTAATCAACCAGCAGAATTATTGAGGTATCATTCCAAGCAGTTATTCTATCTGAGCAATTCCGCCTTTCCTTATTAGGTCTGGAAGCAAATTTCGAACCATATTTTCATTAGGGCATCACACGTCCCAATTTCCTGCCACATTGTGCGTTTCAGAAGTCCTAATGATCAGAATTTGTTCTAAACTAGGAATGACTAATGTCACAGATATCCCTTTCTCCCTCACTTTCACTGAAAAATTTCATCTGCTTTACAGAGTCTTGCAAGACTAAATCCTTATCATTTCAGGCACTGCCAGAAATTAAGTGATGCATTACCAGCTCACACTACCCATTCACTTCTGTGCATGCATCATGTCCTAAGGGGCAAAATAATGTTGTATCTAAGGAACGAGTATGCTCGCTATTTGTATTTCAATATGAAATAATTAATTTGAAATTAGGCATAAATGTATGTAGACATTTTCTCCGAAAGTAAATCAGAATGATTTGCACTGACTATACAAAGTCATAAATGATTGTGTTGGTGATGCACTTAAACCACCGCCTCCCTATGAGAGACTAGGTCTCAGTCAGTGGTTAACACCTGCACAGGTACTAAGTTAATTTATGAGCCCTTTTCTGTACCATAGTGCTTACATTTTTTATCAGCTGTAAGCAGATTTGATATACCGTGGAAGCAAAGAGGCGCTTGTTTGAATAACTTCTGGAAAACTTATTGTGATCCTTTCCTGTTCATTCACTTAACCTCAGCTAAAGAAAAACCACACAATAATTTAGAGAGCATAGAGTTCCTCTTTGTGAACAGAAAACCAATACAACAAAAAATTATTCTATTTATTACAGAAATTATGACTTCTGAGTATGAATTATGCAATAGTCGGCATGTCAATCCAACTGTCCTTCCCTTACAATGGTGATGGCCAAAATGTTATCCCCAAATTACTCTTTGCTGAGTATTACAAACAAGTGTTAGTAGGTGCAAAGTACCATTCTTACGGTAAGGGAAGAGCAGAGCAGAATGTGTCATACTGAGGAGTTTAACAAAGCGGGAGACCCTGTTAACCTCTCAGCACTTTGAGGCTGATCCGTGCGCCCAGACATTGATGCCTAGTCCACTGCCAATGCTTTCAGGTGTCCTCCTGCCTCAGCTGATGTTACAGATGGGCATGGATACCCCATATCTCCTGTTTCACATCCTCCAATCCTACTGAGGCCATACCAGCACTAAAATGCTTTAGGTGTCTACAGCTAAGTGCCTGAATCACTCCTCTTTTATATGTCTTTCATGATCCGAGAGCATCCCATATAGAAGTGCTGCTCCCGATACTGCCACCACTTTGTCTATCACAACTGGTAGGCACTGGGACTGTCAATATTTTATTTTAGAAAAAGGTCAGATTTCCCCCTCTCACACTTGTATAATACCATGCACTAAAAAGACACGCAGCCTTTAAACAGATGGAAGTTGGACCACCCTTGAGATCAAGTATATTTAGTACCCAAATTTATGCACCAAATGGACAAGGCTGGGGCAGGTCACATTGTGAGGTGCTTCAGAACAAGGCATAATTTCAAGAATCAAACTGCAACTCCCACATCCATGCCCTGGCTGCATCCCAGCTCCACCCACAGGCACTCCATGCACCCAGGCTAGCAAGAAGCTGTGGCATGTTCCCCCCGGGCACCTTGAATGGGGCTTGCAGCTCCAAGGCACACCACAGAGTTCCTCTGCAAGTTGCTCAGATGCTGCTTCTTGTAACACTCAAATTGCATTTCTTCTCTAAAAGTAATACCAACCCCCACATACAGAAGAAGTAAGAAGAAACAAATATTAGAATTTAGAAAATTAACAGAATTAAACTCCCCAGCTATTGGGGTTTCAGGAGACTGGAAGAAATTACCAGCACAGACACTTGCTTTGAATTACAAAAAGCAACAGGGAGACAGACTTGTTAATCTTTAAAAATTGCTTTCATTCCATTTACACCAAAGAAATCACACAGTGCTCAACACTTCTAATTTTCAATCACAGCTAGCCAACCTTGATCCCATGGTCTCTTATTAATTTTTCCTTCTCACAGACCCAAGCAGCTACATTAGTTCACCATTTTAACGCGCTTTCATCCTGTGTAATTTAAATTCCAGTGGCCAAACTGAGAACTTCTATTAGAGGCATCTCTTAAATTGGATGAAGGGCCTCAGACAGCTTCTGTTAACGGGGAACAGTCGATCGTTTATTACTGATACGCTCGCTGCTTGCATCCAAGATGTTGCTGCTGTGTTACACAGAACAGGCAATTCTGCACATTGTGCAGAGCCAAAAGGTCAATAAATAAGAGCTGCACTATAATGTAAATAGATGCAAATGTTATTGCATGGAGACATCCTGAAGCAGAGGGTGGTGCTGTTTGCGATCAATTCCACACAGGTCTTCAAACCCTACAGGATTCATGTCCTATTGTCATGTAGGTATAGACAGTAACACACACAAAACTCAGGGCTCAGATGTCAGGTTTTGCACCAAGTTGTCTTAACCACATTCTCCAGTAAAGCCAGGGCAAACACTTGTACCTTGGCAGTCTACAGCTTATAGGACTGTGGCTGTGGTCCAGGTTTACCTTACAGAAAGCACAAAATCATTTGCAACTAAAAAGCAGCACGATTATACTTTATAAGAAGATAAACTGAGAAAGGCCAAGATTTGAAGCAAGCCTAGACTTCAACTAGGTGAATATTCATATCCACAGCTTCTGATCCTTAGGCTGCTACTTCTCCTGGTTTAAGACCTTTCTGAATTTCCCCCAAATATACCTTTAACTGCCAGCTTCTAGGTTTAGATGACAAGGTTTCACAAGTTAGGCTTCTTATCAACAAACTGTAGCTTTTGCCATAGGCTCTGTTAATAGACAGCAGAGAGAAAAAAGTGTTTTAGGGTTAGGATCATCTGACCCGTTTCACATATCTGCCTGCAGAATGAGATCTCTCCTGCCCCAGTCTTTCATGCTTGTTCCACTGACTGTTAAATGGAGCCTAGCAGCTTCCTCAGATGGAGGAGGTCTGCACCACAGAGGTCTGCATTTGAGCAAATGAACCCCAGCCAAAGAGGCAAAGCGCAAAATGTCCCTGTCCAGCAGAGGTTTGGCTGCAGATCCCTCAGCTGGTCTTGACCAAGCAAGTATGAGACAGCGGTTGAGGGCCACATGGCAAAATCCATCCAAGACCCAGAAGAAGCGGAGTGCTGCAGCCGGGTAGGCAAGTTCTGCTTTCCAGACAGCCCTGACTGCAAAGCCAGCATTGCGGGTGTGAGCTCAGCACCCTTAGTGTGGAGTGCAGGAATGCTCCTGTACATCAGGAAATAGTATTTTATACCTAGTTGTTGAATGTTAACCAGATACTATCACATACAAACCAGATACTATTCAGCTTCAAGAGAGGTCCACTCATGCACTATATACCATGACTACTTACTGTCAGAATTATTCCAGCATGATTCAAGATTCATTTACATTTTATAAGCCGAGAAGAAAGATCATATTAATAATGCTGAAAAATATGCAATAACAACATCAAAATGTCCCTTGCACTGCAGAGTCAGATTTTTTTAAAACTGGTGCAAAGCCTGTATTTCAGTACCTCTGGATACTTAAGAGTAAATAACAGTTTAATTTTTTTAACTGCTTAATCCTAGACAGCTTGTTAACTTCACAGCTATGGATCATGATACCTCCCCTTTCAAAACAGGCCTATAATCTTAGGCATTACTTTATGAAAATACAGTTTAGTTTACAAGGCTTCATATTTAAAGTCTTCTGGAAGTAAATTAAAAACAAACAGAAGTCTAAAAACTTTCCTGCAATTAAAGTCGCTATAAGGAAATACTGGAGAACAGCAAATTACCTTATAACATTACACAATGAAAGTCTTTCAAATGATAGAAGATTATGTAAGCTACTGAGAAAGAGACAGTTGTTCTGCTTGAATGTGCTTTAAAAGGGAATGATTTTGTAACTGGTGCCTTCACCAGAAAAGGTTTTGCTGATCCATCTCTATCACTTAGCAGCTTCATTTCTTCCAGCTTTAGGTGCTGCTAGGGGTAGGAACAACAGCTGTAGTAGGGGCTTACTTGAGGGTCGTTACTGGAATAGCATGTGTTTTCATTTAAAAACAAAGATATTTGTGTTTTGAAGTTGCAGTTTTATTAATAAATGCTGAACAGAAGGCCCATTCTCTGTTTCCTCTCATTACAGTATGTCCATTTTAGAGGAATATGTTTGCATGCAACACCACATTGATGGCATTTATTTTGGGAAGATTTCCAAACTAACAATTTATTGGAAGTTAAAATCTCTTTGGAAGTTATTTAATGTCTAGCAAGTTATGTTGAGATTTTACTCAGAAAATTAACTTCAGGAACTGTTGAGCTAGAGATCTCTGTCAGCAGTTTCCAGAACAAGCCTGATCATTCCACAGGCTGCACTACATTTATAACAACTGTCAGTCCTGTAAATTTAGCCTTGGGCATTAGAAGTCAGACATAAAAGTCATGTATTTTGTTCCCAGCAAAACAACAAAAAAAAGGGCTGCATGATCCTGTTGTCTCCTCAGGAAGGACAGAATCGTACTTTCATTTTATAGCATCAAGGTCCCAGTCACTGACACCTCAAGTTGGCATATAATGCTTCACACTTCCATCCATTAGGATTAACTAGTTGTATTTGTAAGAATTAAATTTCTGACAATAACAGGAGATAAGAATTAGAATAACAGGATGAAATGGGGAACAAGAACATATGCATCAGTTTCATGCCCACATCCTATGCGCTCTAAGGGGGCTGGCTGACTTCTCGTTTATTTTTTTGAGTCTCTTCTTCTTTCACGGAGAAGCTCAGAGAGCGACCACGGTTGCAGGTTCTTATGCTGTTTTGGAACTCTGAGCCCTTAGTATGTTAAATACCATAACAAAGTACTACATCTGCCCTGGAAAACAATCCTGACCTGGCAGAAAAAACAACTTTGCAGTTTTATAGATCTGTTACACTTATAATTACCAGAACTACCTACAACTAACACATGCTCTACAACACAAGTTACACAACATGTCAGTGCTTAGCAAAACACTTTGGGCTAGGATCATTATAAACTGTTCAAACAAAGACATAGTCCCACAGCAGCTTTATCTCCACCCTTTAGAATTAATCAGACCATTAGTCACTTGTTTTGCTGACTATTGAGTCCTGGTCTTCTCAGGACAGAATAATCCTGTTTTGCATTGCTGTCAGCATCACAGGGAAAAGAGGCGGAAGAATACCTTTGATTAAAAATAAATAAATAAATAAATAATGTCATTTAAAACCTGAAATTTTGAAGCGAAGACATTTCATCATTTCCAGCTTGATGTTTTCTTCCTAGCATTACCAATGCATGACTGAATAGTTTCTCTAAAATTAAACAAATAAATCACGTGTCCACATTTCTATGTCCTTCTCCACTTCTTTTAAATGTGGATGATCAGCGTAGTTCTAACTGTGCAACGTATGGACCATACTTTATAAGCANCCAGATGAATAGCAAGAAAATGTATCAGGTGACTATTAGAATTTTTTATAGTATGATAGGAAATACGCCACAGCAAGCCAGGCATTAAGCACTTTATGGATTTTCTTTTTCCATGGGCAATGCCTTGCTCTGAAAAAAAAAAAAGAAAAAAAAATTTTTTTATATAAAAAGAGCAATAGGTTCTGCTGTTTGGATCACCGATCACATACTACTGAATCTGGTCATTTCCAAGCTATGAAAACGGGGTTAGTTTAGTTTGAAGGGTGATCAGAGTTTTGACATGCTTCTCCCTTTACCACTCTGAACATAAGAAGGCTGACACCTGAATGACATTTCTGAGCTGGGCGTGATATCTGCATGCAGAGAAATCTCAGTCACTGAGTGACAGCAGCTATTGCAGCCACTCATCCTTAAAGAAAACATATTTTCTGTTAATACCTGCAAGTGCTCTGCTAACAGGAATTTCCAAAATCTGGATTATATGGCTTCAACATGCTTTATTGATCTGTTTTACCTTTTTATTGGAGTGTGGCTAGAAGCAAGATGATCTGTTTTATATAATGTTCTGACCTTCCCCTAAGCTTGGCAAAATCTCAGGCATAGCTGAAAGTATGGACGTCAAAAAAAAAAAAATAGTTTTGGAAAGAGCATTTGAAAAACCATTCTCCAGTTAAAGGTCACTGAACACTAGTTAAATTATATAAGGAGACTGGGAATTAAGATTGTGCACCTTTGGCTGTTTTCCTGCTTCACAGAATGTGAGAACAATTAATAATGTTAAGAGCTTACGGTATTTAATGATACAGAGTGCTTAGCAGAAATACCCATGCTATTTCTAAGACACCACAACAAAGACTGAACCATCTAAAGGAGGCTTGCTTTTCTGCCTGCACTGGGTATCATCTTGTTCCTTCGTGATTTCTGAAAGCTCTACCATACTCACAACTTCTTTCTTGCAGAAGAAAAGATGAGCACAATCCAGAATTCCCCCTGCTTAATTAATCTCCCATATAAAGATTCCAAACGTTTACATTCTGTCCTCAATTACACACGAAACTTCAGTTTACTTCAAAAAAAGTACCCAAGGAAAAGGGAAAATTAATGACCTGGATTAATAACCAGATAAAAGGTATGGAAAAAGGGACAGGTTTTTCACTAGAGGGAGGCTACCAGTGAGGTCTGTGCTATATCCCATCCTTCATTTCCAGCATTTGTATGGATGAATAATCTGAGAAGAAGGAAGACAACAAGGTGACAAACCGTGTCAGTAATGCTAAATAATTCAGGTGAATCAAGACGAAGATGTCTATGAGAAATGCCAAAGAATTGTGTGTTATCAAGTGACAGGACAAAGATATGTTAAGTGTGGCAAGTGCCACATGGTACACATGGAAACTGATACTCGACATACGTACACAGTTATGCCTCTAAACTGGGTCATGTCATCAGGACGTTCTGAAGTCACTGCAGAAAATGCTGGCTTAGTGCCATGAGACAGACAAAGCATCTGAATTCAGGATTATTTTTGGAAGGAAATTGAGAAGCAGACAGAAGACACTGGTGTCTAGCAGACAGAAAACACTGGTGCCTAGCGTGGGTCTGTGAACAGAGCCTGAGAGCACACTCAAGGAAATGACATGAAAAGTCAGGGAAGGGAATATAGCTTGGAAAGAGTCAGGATGATTGGACAGCAGTGTGACTGCTCAGAGCATGCTGCCTGGGTCCCAGTTAGCGTACTGGTTTGTTAGAGAAAGGAAAGAGGTTAATCTGCTGTTTTAACATTTCTCTGAGGCATGAATTCAAGATAACAGATGATAATGAAAAAAATGATGGAGCGGAAGAAATAGCAAATCTTCAAAGGTAATAATGAAAACATTTGGTTGATGACTTCACTTATGCCCTCTCAATATCAGTTCTTACAGTGAAAGCTGAATAAATGCAAAGTTGAGTGTACACAAACAGGAGCTGGGGAGGACTGGCGAAGAGGTAGAGTCAGAAATGTTGGGCACTTCAGGACTTGTGCCTGGCAACACTTTACCCCTTCCCTGCTCTCCTTCTGAGGCAGGTCATAGCTGTGGATTTTAATCCCTCGTTAAAGTGTAATTAGGCACGCTGGGACGCGCTGCACAGCAAGGGTTATGCAGAACAGTTCTGAAGAGTCAGCTGGGGTCTGGTGCCAGTCTGTCCATGGAGAGCAATGAAACGAGTAAGAACACACCTAGCACCACACCTGAGCAATGCAACACTAGCACCCACTTCAGAGAGATCTAAACAGATTAAGCATCTGATGACATTTATTCACGTCTTGCCTTTCATACCAAAAAAATAAGAAATAAAATCTAAAATAAAATTTGGCAGAAACCCACATCAACTCCCACATGAAACCAAAGCTTTCCCAAGCTACACATATTTACTTGATCAAATCTTTCTTTCTTATTCATTCTAGACAGAGTGATCCAATAAAGCTGGGATAATGAAATAACACAGTTCACAGTTTTAATGAACTGGAAAAAAAATCCCTAATTCGTGTAGGAGATCTGCACAAGGAAGAACAGAAAGTGAGTGGATGGAAATACAGAAGAGGAACGCTTTACCTCATTTCTTCATTTTGGGGTTCTGAAAACTTTCTTCCTAACTATCATGCAAGAGTATTTAGTGCATATCTAATCTGAATCCACAGGTTCATGTTGGATATGCACTTCTTCAACAGATGCGTGCTTTCTTTGTCAAGTTAATCTTGGCAAGAGCAGATAAGATATAACAAGTCTAGTATTTTCCTGTTTTAAGGTATGTATCGAACTCCTCATTTCAGAAAAATAATACTCCTCTAACTGTGAAATAGCAGGTTGTGAACTGGCTGTAGAAAATCATGCAGCTTTTGGCAGAACAAAATTTTTGAGTAAAAGGAAGCTTTTCACCATGACTATTGATGCTTTTGCCTTAGTCTGGGTGCTGATATTTTTATTTCTCCAGTGCACAGAGCGAATGGGAATTCAGATGAACTCCATTTCAGCTCTTACAATTCAGCAGAGACTGAGCACCAGCAGTACTACTATGTGCTCCTCACTAAACCATCTAAATAAGAGACCATGAGTGGAAAAAAAGGAGATTAAGTCAGACAAGGTGAAAAAATTGTTTCTGATGGAACTTCTCATGAAAAGGTTTTGTCCCATTGTCCCACTCACCTCTGCTTTCTCATCCTCTGCTTTCATATGTTCTCCCCCTTAATCATCTCATCTGAATAATCGCTTCCAAAGCATCCATCTGTGGTTCCTTCTTTCAGCACCACATTAAATGCCACCAGTTTCTTCAGTATGAAAGATAAGAACAAATGCTTTTCTTTTTCATGCCAGGAAAAAAAAAAAAA
>VXAV01007211.1:175199-189121 GCA_013399715.1 Alectura lathami | reverse complement strand
AAAAATAAAAAACCTTCCTCTTTCTTGAAGGGGCACCAAACAAGCTACAAGTTTGTCCATTGACATTTTCCTCCTGGATAACTCAGGCCAGGAGGTCAGAACAATGGCTGACTAACAAGACAGCACGCAGGGAAAAGGTTACCATTAATAATGCAAGAGAAGAACGCTATGCGGACAAGTAATGGTAGAAAAACATACCAGGATGACCGGTGGGACACAGAGGTCATGAAAGAGATGACTAGATCCTAGTTGGAGATGCAATGTTCTGAAAAGGGTGCAATGTTGTTAGCTGAATGTCCTTCCAAGTGTTCAGTAACTTCTGCTCCTGATATCTTTCCCTCAGAGGTAGTAAAAACAGATCTACTGATGGTCTTACTTCATTATTAATGTAAGCCAATGCTTGGATGATTTTGCCAGATGACTTTCCTTAATGACCCCTGACTTGCACACTCAAAACAGACAACGAAAGGAAGGGTAGCTTGAGAATGGTGCCCTTCAGGCAGCTTGGAGAAGTGGATTCCCTGCCCACCACAACAAAACAAGCAGTGGTCAGCTGATACCATCCATCACATACAGTCACCCCTAACAATTTCACTAATCTAGGCACTAATTCAGCATCAAACAGATAGATACTGATATTGCCAAAAAGATTCATAAATGATTTCTAAAGTAAGCTATTATCAACTAAACAAGTCGGCTTCAGAGGTAGCTGAGAAAAGATTCCATGTCCCACCATTTCCAGATCTATGTAGAACTGAGCCCTGTACAAAACGTATGATTTCAGCAGCATTTTCAGCAGTAATATTGGCATATAATAACCCTGTAGTTAGCTTTGATATAGTCCTCAAAATTAGATTTTCTTTCCCTGAACACTGGGATGCCAGCCTTGATAGAGGAAATCCAAAAGTTCCACAAGCTAGCAGCATAGGCATAGTGGTGCTGACACATCAGATCTTCCAAAAAAATAAATGTACTCCACTTTTCTCCAGACAACACTGCATTTCAAATCCAATGTGGCACAGACTTGGAAGCTTACAGTCTGAGTGGTGCAGACTCCTGATTTCTAAAACAAATTGCATTAGCAGCATTCTGACAAAGAAAATGCCTCCCTACAAGACACGTGTAATTTTAAGGTTCCAGGGGCGTCTAATGCCAGGTGTTAGTGAACCGCAAACCTATTTCACCTTCTTAAAGCTGAAGTATTCTCTGATTCTTCTCTTACACCATAGTAAACCAGGAATAACTTCAGTGAGTTCCTGTGAGTTGCAGCAGACCAATTCTTGTGTAAGTAGGAAAAGAATCACACTATGTTATACAAACTACAAAGAACTTTGGGGCAACAAACTACAAAGGGCAAAGAACTTAAGTAATGGTTTTATAAACTACAGGCCTTCATATCTATAATCCATGACCAGAAAATAAAATCTGTGCTGCATAACAAAGAAAAAATGGCCCACTTTACAATCCCTCGAAAGAATAACAAACATGAGGTGCAAGCCACTGATTGACATGAAGGAATTACAGGGTAAAACTGAACATTGTTTTCCTTTCTGGTAACAGCTTTGGAAGTGGTTTTGCAATTTAGCTGTATGCAGACAATCCTGGAGAAAAAGGTGCATGCGGGGGTGTATGCAATTGTAGGGAGAAGACAGAGTCAGGAGGTAGGTAAGCTGCCTGTTTAGTAATCTTTTTCTAAATAATCCCCTCTCTTACCAATGGCAAAACGCAAAATAGACTCAGAGTGTCCTTGCATTCTGTTTCACCCGCTTAACAAAATATTCTTACAAAGAACCCTTCAATCATAGCCTTCAAGTACAACACAATAAAAATTATTTCAGAACTGCTTTGGTGAGGTAAGTAGGAAAAGCAGCCTCAGCACAGTATCTCCTGCATGTGGGAGATAACAAATGATTCAGTCTCCTAATATTCTTTCTAATTCTGATCCCAGTTTTATGATTTTAGCTGATCCTCATTGTAGGCTACTGAAGTAAAGACTTCACAGGACTATGATTGGGACTTCCTAAAAATAGCTACATCTTACCTGTTTCATCAAGAACTAGCCTACATGCTGCACAAGGTCAGAAGCCTATCCTGGCTACAGCTGCTGATGTCTGGGAGGCCAAACCAAGTTTTCCCACTGCAAAATGTCTGAAGAACACATGTGAAACTTGAAGAGAAGAACTGGGTAGATCTTTTTAAAAATAAGGCAATTAGAAATGACTATGCTTATTTTAAATATATTACTACCTTATAAATGCTAGCAAATCAACATGAATGCAGTGGCACATGTGAATCAGGAAATTGTGTAGATTCTTTATCCTGAACATTAGCCAGTCAATATGGAGAAGAGGCTGTCCTGCATTATTATGTGTTACCTCTTTCTTCCCTGAAATGTCAAACTTTATACTCAAATGCAGAGGGACGATACTACAGAGACAGAGAGGACAGATTTACACTCATATCCCAACGGATTCATTTCCAGAACAATTAAGCCACATCCTGGGACCCTCTGAATCTCTAATGCTCTATATGCTTCACTGGTTTTACGCACAGTCCTAAAATTACTGTATGTTAAGGCAAAAAATCAAAAATTATCTGGACTGTGTTCTCAACCAGTGACACTCCTGCTGCACTCCCTCTTCTAAGAGTGCCATATCTGGGGAGAAAAGATAAAGAGTTGGTTCACAGAGCCAGCCAAGGAGCTAAACAACACTATCCAGCATCCCTCAAGGAAAAGGAATGAAGCTGCATAAAGCTGCATCTCTTTCTAATCATCTGATATCTCACCTCTGTATCAGAGACATACTAAAGAGCTGAGAAGGTATGAGTGTCAAGACAATGAGTTTCGCTCAACTTTGTGAGTTCCAGCTAACTTGGGCTTCGAAATTCAAAACAATGGGAAAGCCAGGGTGTGGGCAGGTAAAATGGAGTTTTCCTATGGCTTAAAGCTTAGTGAGAAGCATATGGAAAGACTGAGGCAACAGAGCATCTAAGTAACTTGAAACACGACAATCTGCAGTTTTTATCCTGACAAATTCTTTTCATCTCTTATTTAATGACCCAGTGAAATCAAACTAAAGCAACGTATTTGTGTCTCGAGATCTCTGCTACATCATCAAATTTTGTTCAGACCACTTGAGTTGTAAAAGTGACAGAAATCAAAGTTTATCTGAGTATATACAAGGAAATGACGTGTCAATCTGCGTTACGATTCTAATGGGAAGCGTTGTCCTTTTCTCATACAAGCCGGTGCCCTTAAAAATATAGAAAAAGAGATGGAGAGAGAATAAGTGAATGAATGAATACTGAAGCACCTACTTTCAAAGCAGCTGACCCAAACAAACAATGTGATAGGTACAGAGGAAGCCCACACTCTACCACAAACACCCCTGTGCAAGCCAGTCTGAACAGCTGCTCTGTGCAGTGTGGAGTAGAGGGCGTGGATGGAAAAAGGGTTTGGTTCACACCACAGCAACCCTTAGGGCTCTTCAAGAAGGCAGATGGCAGATGAGGAACAAGACTCAGCTGCCTTCCTGATCTACATCTCCATAAGGATTCAGCCTCCATCTGGACTAAAGCAAAACACCACCAGCACCAGCCTCTCTAAAGCTTCCAGCAGTGTTGGCTGTGCTCTGAACTCCTGTATTGTCAACAGTGCTGTCCACATCGTCAGCCTGCTGCACCTCGAAAATTCATTTATTCTCCTCTGTCCACCAGAAACCCGACTGAAACAAAACCTCTACAAGAAGATGAACACGAGAAGGGGTGACTGAAATGATGAAGATGTTGAGCTCAAAGGAAACAAAAGTTTACTACTCTAGGGTTTATCATCTCACCTTCAACAAAGGGGAAAATATACTGCTCATTCTACACACACCGATTGCACAGNGAGAAGGTCCAGATTTTGCCCTGAAAAAAAAAAAAAAAAAAAAAAAAAAAAAGGGAGGAGGAAGAAGATGAGGGAGGAAGACAAGGACAGAGATTCCTGGCTAGTAAAAAACTGCCAGCTTTCTCACCCTATACATGCCAAGGAGCTGAAACTTGTCCACTTCTACTTTGTGAAGGAAAGTGTGCACTGGGGTGGCAGCCCCAAGCCCTAAGGAAGGGTTCGCCTCACACAACACACCAGAGACAACACACCAGGTCTCTGCAAGAGAAAGAACCATCCTGTCAAAGACAAACAGGCACTGCAGAAATCCCAGCTCCCATTCCTTTCATTCCACCCCACCCCACTCACCCGCTTCTACACAATTTTTAAAAGCTGGTATAAGAGATTGGAAGGATCAGAAGAAACGGCAGTCATGCCCAACGCTGTTTTACACAGCAACCAACAGAGTCAGCCAAGATTCCTGCAGACCTCACTTCTCAGACTTAGGGGAGAATTTTCTTTGAAAGGGAAGTGAAGTAACTTTGCATGAACGATCAAAGAGGGACACCACGTAATTGTTCCTATGATGCCTTCCTTTGTTAAGTCGACCTCCAAATGAAACCTAGGCCCACAAATTGCTTATCAGAACACCTAGCACACTGCTGAATGTCAAATTATTGAGAGCCTAAATGCATCTGCTTAATATCTGAAAGATTATCTCGCTTTATAGCACACGAACAATCAGAGGATCAGAGTAATTGTTTCACAAGCACAGCTCTTTTTGTTCTCATAATCCACTAACCAGGAAGAAAAGCCAACCTGCACAGCAAACAGAGCAGATTATATTGTTACCCATCACACATGAGATACAAAAAAAAAGAAGTAATTTCTGTGCCTCTGGTTGCACAGGCAAAATTCAGTTCCAGAACACACACAATCTTGCCAATCCCTGGCATTATAAATTCATTAGTCAGCCTTCATCCCTCCTGCTGCAATCTCCTCAAATGCCTTTTAAAAATCTCTTTCTGATGATGTATCCCTTTGTCTTGTGGTGTGTTGTCCTTTGTGTGGACACTGAGGAGGAATAAAGCTCCTGTTCTCTGGCCTTTCCCTGTAGAACAGATGAGCCAAGGGATCTAAAACACACCCTCCCCTCTTTTTCTAATAACAAAAGAGGGTCTCTCCTCTGGGAGTCGAGGCTTTCAGAAAACTGCAGAGGTCTCTGAGAAAATGTTGGTATTCATCAATAGCACATATACTTCTGTGACATGGTGGAGAGAAACCCGTCATGATGCTAATCTTGGCACAAGAGTGTTGTTATGAATGATGTATACAAGAAGCATTAAATCAGCTTAGAGTTTTGCAATGTTTTTACATGAATCCATGATACCATTAAAACACAAGAAACTGATTTTCATGTATAACGGAGAAAAAGTGGAGAACTGTAGGGAACTATGTATTAAAAGGACTCCTGCATAAGCCTGTGAGAAACAGCCACAACGAACTTTGTAACAACGCAGCCTGGACTAGATGATCTCCAGAGGTCCCTTTCCAATCCCTATGATTCTGTGGACCATCTTGTTGAGAGCTCCATTTTTTTTTTTTTTCTACAACTGCCGTAACATATTTATGCTATGTTTTGAAGGTGCAGCCTCCATCACTAATCAAGCTCATTTCCCATCATTCTCCAGCTAAGCTGTCTTGCCTCTATAAATGTGCTTATTATTTTTCTCTATTTTTCAGTGTAAAGTCATTTCAAGCATGTCATTCAAATTCCATATACTAATGTTGTTGTGATCCCATTATAAACTCCTGAAAGAAAAATACTTATCCTTTTTTCCTGCTGAATGTGCTATTCCCTGTCTTAGGACATCCATCTCCTGTTGCTGCTGCTGCTGTTGTTTACTGAAATGTTTTTCTAAATGTGATAAGTGAGCTACCATGCACAGGTCTGGCAGCAGTTTAATGTGTAATGTAGGTATTTCCTATAGCTTTCCTTCTTTGTTATGAAAGGTCTTTAACTAGATTTGTTCCCAAAATATGAATGAGGTGATCTAGAAAGCCGAGAAGTTTGTTTCATGTGGCCCTAAGTCATTATTTAAAAGAAAATTTTTATTTTAAAAAGGTACTCTTGGGACCATCCAGCTTCCCACTTCAGTCTCATGAAATTCCCATTTCAATCTCACGCATCGGTCAGTACCTCCTCACTGCAACACATCCTCCCTTTTCAGGGTGACATATAAATCTAATCTTAACAAATTAAATCCTCAAGCTACTTTTTCACCAGGACTTGAGTCTATTTTCAATCATTCAAAAAACATTTTTCCAAACGAAGACCCAGTCTTCTGGGAAATGAGGCCCAAATTTGTCCATTGCGGCTGTCATTCACCAAGGTACTCAGCACACACCATCACCCAAGACAGGTCCAGGTCAAGCAGGAGAAGTACATAGAGCAGCCTATGAGTGCCAATTAGTGCTCAGATTCAAGCTGACTCAGCTGCAGTGGTGAGACACAGTCTAAGATTTTGTGTACCAGCAATTTTCTGCTTTCTTGTGCCTATCCTCTTACTTCACTATAAAGATCTTTTTTTCTCCCACTTAATTCCAAATATAGCAATTGCTTCCTTGGGCTCCTGACTTTTCCTACTTGTTCATCTACTTTTTGTATTACGGGCTAATGATCTGTCAACTAATATTAAATTATTTGCTCTCCTAATTGCCTATTTTCAAATAATAGATTGTGGAATAAGGTGGCTACCTTAGCACTTTTCCCTGTATATTTAAAAAGAAGAAAGAATTGATACATTAGAAATGAAAGGCTGAAACCCCAAGAGAAGCCTAGTTCTATTTATAATTCACAAAAACATATCATCCACAAAATTAAAATATCTTGCAATATTTCTGTAGTATTTTTTTTTATCCCCATCAATTATCAGTTGCTCTCACTATGAAGCCTATGAGATTTTCTCATTTTCAGATCAAATATTCAAAGCATGCTGAACATTTAATACCACCATAATGTTGTACTTGAAAACAAAGAGAAAAAAAGTGATTGAATGCACTGGCAATTTTTTAAGCTTGTAAAAGTACTTCCTGCCTGCCAATGGAAATAAACAAATAAATAAATAAAACAGCTGGCCAGGTTACTGCCTTAGGATCGCTTAAAACAGAGGCTACACAGGCTAAACACTCAAGACTGAATTTTCCAGAACTTGCAGAGCCTCTGTTAATGAGGCTCTACTTTTATAACAGGGGAACTATAGTAGCAAAGTTGCCAGCAGGATGTACACAGGCAGGAAATAAGGTCCCCTACCTGTCTCCTCCAAATCCCGTAATTATTTTTCTTGGATGGATTTTTGTTCATATTGTCAACTCTTCCTGGACTCTGCAACAAATCAATTAAACCCGTGAAGCAGTGTGGTTACCTCAAACCTCTGAATAGACCGAAGGTGTAAAAAGACATGGAAAAACACTGACTAAAGACCTGCTGGCAACTCAGTAGAGACACTGCAGGCAGACAAATAAAGCTCCTCTCTTTCAGACCTTTCAGATTTACAAAATAAAGTTATCCCAACACTCCACCAAGAGCTTCATCCTCATTTCATAAATACGAAATGCAGTTTGACAAAGAAGAACGTGATTTTGGAGAAGAGAAAAATGAGAACTTGCAGCAAAACAGGACACTTGTAAAGGCTACAACAAAATGATATACTATCAGTTACAGTAAATTTGTCGTATTAATATCATTCACAGCTCCACCTTTGAACTCCTACACTTTATTAAGCAAACTATCCCAACAGAGAAATCAAGATTGTATGACACCGCGTTAAACATAGTAGTGCAAAATTTTTATGGTTTCCTCAAGAAATTTGTAGTAACTTTTCACAGATTATTAGCACAGAGTGATAGGTCTACTAAAATTAACTTCTTGGTACAAAATAAAGCTCACTTCGAAGGCTAACACGACAGACGGATTAATGCAGAGCATTCCTTAGCTTCCAGTTGTTTGTTTTAATCATTATACTAAAAAAAAACTATATAAAGATTCAGTGCATCCTTAATGTTCTTAGTGATCTGTGACATTAAACACAGGAAGCCCAGAAAGATTTCAGCTATGCCAAATATTCTTTTCTCAAGATAAGCAGAAAGAATAAAAGAGGAAATAACCAGCTAGACCATAAGCCTACATTGATCTTTAACCTAAGCCCCACAATGATTAAAAAAAGTCCTAAAATAACTCTCATTAAAATCAGAGATCACTTGAAGATAACTTTAATTTTCCTTGTGAATTGCAGTTAATTACTAACAAAAATATCTGCATCTGCCAACAATTCACAGTAACTGAATTTAACCTCTTAAAAACATAATCACAAGATACTTTCTCTCTCAACTAATGATATAATCAAAAGAAGATGAGGAAACAGCCTTAAAACAGCCACTTTGTCCTTGAATCCACAGATGTGAAAGACTCCACCACTGCAGACTCCACAAGTGGCTAAAGGTGGACGGTACAAGAGCAATGCTACCATGGGACATGCAGCACATTCTTGTTGGCATGACACTTCATGCCAGGTCAGGATTTGCCAACTGCAAACAAAGGGAATATCTTTTTTTGCTCTTCCCCAAGCATTTGACTTCCATGAGGTTCTGGGTTGACAGGGGGTGAGATCTGTTGTTTCGTTGCTTTTATACAAGAACATCAATATCAGACTGTAGTTGCTAACAGCACTGCCACCCTTTTTGCTGAAAGATTGTGGGAAGGCAAGGCACACAAATGTCCACATCACTTTAGCTATATCCTTGTATTCCCAGCAGAAAACCTTTCCTAATCAAAGAAAGTGGCCTATGGTGATACTTATGACTTCAGTCTTTCAATCATGGACTTCTGCCTCTTTCACAGTACCCACAGGGCATGAAACAGTGAAAAATAAGCAGATGTTAGGTAATGCCTTGCTCTACTCACATGCTTCATAAAGGAAACATCTACCACTCATTTAAGGACTGAATTCCTGTCCAGCGTCAGTGGCTGGGGTTAGAATTTTACTAGGAAACAAGCAGCTCCAATACAAATTCAGGTTTTTATGTCGACTGTGAAGTGAGATGCCCATTCTGCTCATGCATATCACTTTCAAAAGAAAATACAGAAATAAAAATTAGGATTTTTTTTCCCTTCTCAACCTGGGAATAGGGGAGAAAGATTCCCACTTGTTTGACTAACATGGAGTGCAGTTAGCAGTGATGTTTTCAGGAATCTCAAACAGCTCAGAGGAGTTTGGCCACTTCCATGTCTCTCTGTTGCAAAGCAGAGCATCTGCACCACCAGGGTCAGGATCCCGCTGAGCAGGGCAGCCGTGCTCCTGCAGAGAGCAGTGTGAAGAGCGACAGGTGATGACGAAAAGCACCGGGCCACTGCTCCCTGCCACTGCAACTTTTGCAACAGGCTTTCAAGTCACTGCTTCCTTTTCCTGTGAGCCAAAGCCAGACGTAATGCTGCTTTTACTGCCATAGAGAATCATAAAAGAGACGCGCTTAGTCTTTGATTTAAGGTTTATGACACAGAAAATTTTAATGGGAGTTAAATTAACTATTGACATTTATCACAATAATTTGTTCTGCAGCCTATGACCTGAAAGACAATAGCAGGATAATAAAGGCTTGGGGACTCGCCTGAGCCAGGAGCAGCCGCCATGGAACATGAGGCTTCTTGATGTACAGACAGAGAATCCGGTGATGACTGTTTTACCTTTGAGATGTGTTCACACACGTTCAGTCACATCAGCTTCCATATCGATCCTCCCACAAGCGTATGTAAAATTAGGTCCTGAAAATTGTTTTTAGAGGAAGAAAGCTCAATTGCTATTGAACATTATGGCATAAAAAACAAGCAGCCAATGTGGCATCCTCACAAGAAAAATGCTTAAAAATTTAAAAGATAATTAACAGGTGTAAGGATAGTTTCAAAAATATGAAGCGATTATGTTTTAAGCAAATTTAAGCAAATTAATATAAAGGAGACGATCTGAGACAATAAGAGAGTTTTTTTGACTTCATGGATTGGCAACCCTGTCCACGGCGAGGAGGGGATTGGAACTAGATGATCTCTGAGGTCCCTTCCAACCCAAGCCATTCTATAATTCCATGATTCTATTCAGTGAATATTGTAAAAACTTGTGGAATGTTGCAGCTTTCCTTTCAAAATCATCTTTAACACTAGCTATTAATAACCCATTGCAAGCAGGTAAGTCTATATTCAAACAATGTAATTTCAGTTGATTTCTAATCACGTTGTAGGCAGTCATAAACACGTTTTAATACTAATAAAGCTTAATACTAATAAAGCATCGAATGCATCACAGCTAAAACTTTATATTCTGGAATTTTCTAACTAAAATGTTGGTATCAACGTGGCAGAGCTTGCGTACCCCAGGAGCAAAAGTGCGGTAACAAACATTCTCTTCTAACCACACACCCCCTTCACCTTCGTGCCCACGCAGGAAGCCTCACACGTTGGTGTGACTCTTCCAGGACTTTGCCCTTGCCTAAAGTGGCTTTGTTACAGCCTGGCCTGATGAAGGCAATCAGCGTAACCTGGGTTGAATATTACAAGGTAGAATGCTTCCTAGACGTCAGGCCAAGTGTTAGCTGACTACAGCCTCTGTTTAGGCACTGGGCAGTAGGCTATGTTTATTTGAATATACTTGTTGCTAATTATACAACCATGAGGAGAAGGTGGAATGATGAAGGCAATCACATAGGTCTTAATTAATCCTAGAATCATAAAATGGCCTGGGTTGAAAAGGACCTTAAAGATCATCTAGTTTTAACCCCCTGTTGTGGGCAGGGTTGCCAACCACTAGACCAGGCTGCCCAGGGCCCCAGCTGCCCAAATGAATTAGCCCAAATTCTATTGAATTTAAGAGAAGCTTTGCCTCTTTAAGAATTCAAGGCTCAGATATGTCTTCCTGGACCCAGCAGTTGATCACTATTTTTCCCTTGAAGCCTGATTAATTGCTTATATACTGTAACTTTTTTCCTGGCTTGTGTAACTGAACTCCTTTTCATGCGTGTCTCGTCATTTTTATTATCTAACCGAGCTATTGGCAACAGCATCATACTGCCTCAGCAATTTCTATAGATTAAATAAATGTTGCATGAAAACGTGTTTCTCTTTTTCTGTTTTAAACTTGTTGCCTTTTAATGTCAATGTCCCTTTGTTCTTTTGTTATGAGAAAGAGTAAAAGCTATCATCTGATTGAGCTTCTCCAAAGCAGTTCGTATTTTATACATCCCTAACATCTCGTACTGCCTCCTCCTTCCTTAACTAGGTCAGGCAAGCCTTATAAATGTCTCTTCACTTGTTAGCCCCTCTGCTTCTAATAATTTCCATTGCCCTCTGAATCTCTTCTATTTCTGCCATGCCCTTCTGCTGTAATGCAACTAGAGCACATTCAAGGTTAGGAGACAGATGCATCTCTGTTTAGATAACACCAATTAAACATTTCCTGTGTAATTTTGTGTCACTGTCTAACATACCCCATCACTTCACTTGCTCTTACTGCTTCCGCCAAAACTGTCCCCGCCTCTACTGAACCGACCCTAAGCACCTCACAACCCCACACCACACCATAAGTCAACACATTTCAGTAAATTCAGTCTGGAGATTAAAGCCTGATAACAAAAGGCACCACTTAACACCATCTCCCACAGCTCCTGTTCTGCCACCCTATGTGCAGAGAACCCATAGCTCTGACTACAGTCCCTGAGCATTGCTGTAAAAAGGACAGTAATTCCTGCACCCTGCTGGCACTGCAAACCAAGACCCTGCTCTTGCAAACATTTATTCAACTGCATGTTCACAAGAATTAAGTTCCACTTCTGCCCATAAGCCTGCTGGCGTGAGGGTCGTATTTATTATATTTATTTCTGTTTCTCAGTTTTTAATTACCTGTTACTATGCTCAGTATGTGGCACCCAGTCTATTTGCAACATTTCCTAAGGTACTGGTTATTTCTATTATGTAGGTGCCCATTTACATCAGCACATAGGTTTGTTTGTTTGTTTTTTTAATAACACTAACAAGGCAAAGATGCTACCTATAATTATGGCAGCTTCTCTGCCATAAGTCATTAATCACTCTCAAGAACCTGTTTGCCTTAGAGAGAGAGGGGAAAAGGATTGTTTACCTAATAAAAGAAGAGCTTATGATCATTTTAAACATTGACCTAAAAAAAAAAAAAAAATCCAATAATCTTGCAGTATTGGAAAATACAGAAGTATTTATCATTTTATTTGGTAGTGTTTACTTCTATGTTAGGAGACTGTTTTCTCAAGCTGCTTGATCTTTCTAATTTTTTTAATTTGTATCTTATTTGACACAGCATGGTACGTTAATGTGGAAATATATATAGTATGCTACATTTAACTCCTTTGCTGCCCTCTGCTAAACATATTATGACATAGTACTTCCATTCAGCAGACCACTGCCCTGAGAACTGCTCCACAGCTCAGGATGCGGCCAAACAGGACCAGTAAGGCCCATGCCACACTGCAGCAAGCCCAGTGCTAAACCTGAGGATGGAAGCTGTGTATTGCCTTATCTGATCCACGCAGACTGAATGTTCACCAAGACTGGTCGGTTCTCAAGGTGAGAGAAGACTTTCTAAGCAATATTACAATAAAATTGTTACATACAAATACACAATTCGAAATTTAAAACCTTTTTGTTTTAATCCTCTCTTCAGAAGGCAATTTGGGGGGAGATTGTTTTGGTATTTTTGCTCATCAGTACCTCAAAAGAAGCTAATCCACTGCATTTTGGACACACCATCACAGAGCTCTGAGATCCCATGGCTGAAGATGATCAGATGTTCATCATCTGACAACAGAACATTTACAAAAGCAGGAATGTAGCTATGGAGCCATCTGTCAAGAGGTTATCACCCTTGGCTCTATTGTACTCCATTCTCAGAGAGTGAAATCCACATATTGTTTTTGAGGAAACCTTCCCTAGAAATAACAAGCTAAACATAACAGGAAAAAGAAAAAAAAAAAAAAAAAAAAAAGAAAAAAGGAAGTGCAAAGTCCTTGACCACATTCCATTTCCTTTCATGGCTCTTCTTCACATCTACTTTTGCAAGGCATCTGAAATGCTTCAGTGAGAAATTCTTTTGAAATATCATAGACTGGATTAGATCTGTAATATGTGATGGAAAATGAAAGGCAGACACCTAAGCAGAAGAAAACGCAATTAGATAGATACAGGTGCCCAGCAGCTGTCTGAGAAGGGAGGGGATAGATAACGGGGTGGTTGGCTGCAAGGCAACATCTAAACCCCTCTGTCAGGATGACATGTGGATGTGTCACACAGACACTTTTCTTCTCCCCTACCCCATCATTTTGCTCAGGTTTCAGGGACAAGAAATCGAGGTTCTTGCACTAGGAACGAGCAGTGGCACTCAGCGGCCAGGCCTGCAACCAGGATGGTCAGGAAGGACACAGAGATTTCAGAGTGCACAGTGGAGGCACTGTTTATTAATTTTCCCTCCCCAAGATTATTTGCAGTTTTGTTTTAGCCTAACCTACTTGCAGGCCACAGTAAGGTAGGTGTTTAGATCTCTGCATCTTAGGGTTGCAGATCTCCAGGAGCATTAAAGATCTGACTAGAAGCAGCTCAGCAAGCCAGGACCAGAGTAAAAAGTAACACAAGAAATACCAGGCAGGAGTACAAAGATGTAAAGATCTCACATGGAAAAGCCGTACTTTTTGCCTTTTTCAAACAAAAAAAGAAAAATTAAAGAAGAAGGAAGCTAATTCTTCTTGTTTGATTTGCTCATTTTAGTTTTGTTTTTCTAGCTTCCTTTGTTTTCACCCAGAACTATTCCAACACCTCTTTTTGGAAAAACCCTCAGAATCTGTTTTTTTTTTGTTTCTTTGTTTGTTTTTTAATAATTTTACTTTAAAATACAAGAGAAAGTTTTTGAAATCACAGAGTAGTTTTTCTTTTGGGAAAAAAAAAAAAATGGGGGTTACGCAGGCAGGAAGAAAGCACAAGTCT
>VXAV01007211.1:156650-174007 GCA_013399715.1 Alectura lathami | reverse complement strand
AAAGATGGAAACTAGAAGAGGCAGAGTCCACTAAGCTTTCTCTGATCCTTGAATGCCACAGAAACATACCATCCCAGAGACGTAAGATGATGATGGAGCTCTTAATACAGCTTTATACAGGAGGTAGCCTTATTTGTGGAACGATGCAGTAGGGACAGAGAGTCTCAAGTCCTCTACCTCTAGAAACCCACATCAGTCAATTTATTTTATAGCGCAAACAGAATACAATTAGACAGTAATGATGCAGTAATCACTGCCACATCAACACATACATAACCTAACAAATAAATCTATATTATTCATTTGGACTAACAGAAACAAAGGGTAACTTACAACCTCATTGTAAGAAAACACTGTCATACAATCAATGTCTCCCCACTTTGCAGTCAATAATTTTGCTCTGCTTTGGTTTTTGTGAACCAGCAGGAGACCATTATTTTGTGACAGTGTTCTTCCATTTACATCTTATCTTTAGAAACTGTAGAAACACCCCATTGGCAGGATTTTACCAGTAAATATTGATTTAAAATAAAAAACAAAACCCCCACAGCTGCCATCTAACTTGAGCAAAAGTGTATTTGTTGATAGAGCCTTATTTTAATGAAGACCAGTATAACAAAGAAAAAGAAATCATCTGTAGAGTTAAAGTATGTTTGCTGCTAAATAGCTTTTTTGTATAATTAGGGTTTGCAAAGTGGTAAAACACAATCCAATTAAGTGAGCTCGGTTCATGTGATTAACATCAGACTGGCAGTATTGCTCTCATAGTTCATCGGTGGCATTACTAATTAGGACATCACTAAGCAGAGACATCTGACCTTGCCTCAGCCAGTTCAGATTATGGTTTACCCTTTCTGAACCCTGAAAGAGCCTCACTGCTTGCTTCGTTCCTTACTTTCCTTACTGATGAACACTTTGCTATGATACTCTTCTTCTTTTGAAAGTTGTTCCACCAACTGTCAGCCGTCATCAAATACTTAGTGTCTCCCTGATCACTGACTGGTAAACAAAACAATGAGAATGGATAAACCAGCTTTCGGCAGACATTCTTCTGTTCATACTCTGAATTCACTACAATATTAAAGTCAGTGCAGGCTCAGTAGAAAAGCGGCCAGGAAGCAATTTTAAGCTGCAAGTTGCAAGAAATAGAAATTATATTTTCTTGCCAAATAGTAACCACAAGTGGAAATGATGTCAGGTGGAGATGGTGTCACAAACGTACCTGCAGCTTTTTGATGGTGATGATGCAGTAATTGATAACCATAATATAGAAGCTCTAAGTATCAAGAGTATATACTGTACAATTAGATTTTTTCTAGAACAATGCAGCACATCACCTGGTAGGTATCATAAACAGAATTACTTTATCAAATATTGTATTTATAACTCAGAGAGCACAAAGCACTCCTATTTGAATCAGTTTTTCCATTGGACATTACAATTTTTCTCCATATACTTCCCAGCTATCAATGCAATAACAAATGATGAAAATGTAGGATAAAAATGATAAAAAGTATGATAAAAACACTGAACACAAGCTGACAGTAGGTCTTTGACAATCAATCCGAGTAGCTCAATACCAATTGCAACTAAAATGTACCTATAATATCAAAAAGATTATAATAAATGCACAAGTGACAGGGAGACAAACAATGAATTAAGCAAATTAGTGGGAAAATGAAACCTCTAAATACAAAAGAAAACTAATTATGGGATTAGAAGGGATTAAGTGACAGAGCCTGTGATGACAGGGAACTTTACTCGATAATCCTCAAGATCCCTCTTTGCCCTCTGTTTCCAGTCTATCCAGGAAAGATTCTAGAGAACAATTCACTGCTGCACACATCTCTCAGCAGTCTGATTCGTTTCACTAATGAAACTAATCAAACTGCTTCACAGCTGATGCAAATCATTTTCCTAAGAAAGCACAAGCAGCGTACCATGCTCTCCACTCCACTCCTTCCTCTGCTATACCTTGACTCCTCTTCCTCTTCTCCTTGATCTATTTCGTTTAAGCCATTAGAAATGCAAAGGCCAAACGTTAAAACTTGCATGGACCTTGCGGCTTTGTTCTTGACTAACTTGATGCCAATGAGTTACTCTGCTCTTGTTTCCCAGACCAAGGCATAATTTCACATGCCACAGCAGTGCCTCAGAATGTTGTTTTAGTACTCAATGCTGCCAGAAAGCCTCTGAGTAGAACTCCACAGAAACAAACAAAAAAAAAAAAAAAAAAATTTTNCTTCCCCTTCCCCCCTTTTGTCAGAAAAAAAAAAAAAAAAAAAAAAAAAAACCACACACCATTAAGGCTAATTTCCAGTTTTAGTTAACACTCAGATGTGGAATTCAAAAGCAGCGTGTCGTACCTTGTTCACATTTCAGTGATAAAGAAACTACTTACAATAAAATGTTTCACTTATGCTATCAATTTCTCAAATAAATAAGTCAAAATAAATTGCTTGCATTTCAGAAAGATGACTAGTCTAGTAAACGCTTTCAAAACATGTAATCTCCAGTGGGGGAAATGGTTTCTTAAACTGTTTGCCAGCACATACATATATATATCTGCAAAGTAAATCTTGGGAAGACACTCAAGAGGAAATCAATTTCAGGCTGGAGCACAGAGAGATAGATACAGATGATAGCATACACAAACTATTTATTACTTAAAGTGTTTGGATGGGGTTGTTCTTTTCTGGGTTTTGTGTGTTTGTTTTTAAAATACTTGTTCAGTATTGTGTATAGCAGTTCATGCTTGGATTGTTCCAAATGCTGGCAGATGATGTTCTTAGGGTGAACGAAATGGTCCAGGATCTTTCCTTCTCATGGACACCCACACACAGAGTGCCCTGTGCACAAGGGACAGCAGGGTGACCGTGAATTTTGCTTGCAAGTCATTACAGGATAACAGCACTTGCTGTGTGACAAGCACATTGTGGCTATCTCTGTCACCAAAAAAGAGCAGAATTAAAGCTCTCTGGATCCATTCACAGTGTGGTTTAACTTCAGATTTCAGTTGAGTTATAACTTCTTATATCATCTTCTTTAACTTGCATCTATCTGATTTATAACAGATTGCATTTGGGATAATTAAACCTAGACATACCACTTTGCTCTAAATCTGAGCTACAGGTGGTGGCTAAGCACCAGTATTTCAGGGATGCTCATCCCAACCCCGCTGACTCACACCATCTGCAAGGGGCTTTAGGTCAGGCTTACAGCTGTCAGGATTTCAATAACTTCACCAGAGACAACTCAGGAAAGAAAGGATTTGAATACTGCCAGGGATCATGCTTTGACTGAGGACTTTTGCTCACACAATTTGCTTACACAAATGCAGGCCAGCTACAGATCAAGTGGGCCTTCAGAAAAGAGAAGGTTGAACTCATCAGGAAGAAAAAAGCGACTCAGTTTTTGAGCTACCTTTCAAGAGCCACCCTTACAGCAAACTGCAGTAGGATGACAGGCTGCTGCTTGGATCTGAAAACATGGATCCGAGTCAACTACACATCGCACAAACAATTCTCAGACTATAAAGTCAAATCACCCCTTAACTGAGATCCAGATAAATCAGGCCTTCCCATAGTGTCCCCGCAGTGCTCCTCTGCTTCTACTCTTCTGAGCACAGTGGTGACTCCCAGACATCTAATTCTTCCTTCAAATTATCTGCAATTTTGTACTCAATCTTGTTGTTTTCCTCTCCTTCCTGTAAAGGGCACGATTTCAAAAGGTTGCTGGAAACAGTAAGGTCCATCCGTTATGGTCTCTCTGCCACCTGTGACAATCGCCACATCTGACCACCTCTCCCCGTCATCTCGCATGACCAGTTCTGGTAGGTGGAGAACGAAGGTGGCCGGGTGCCTGGCCCAGCAGGGGAACGCTAGCCAGAATTACAGCTTTCAAAGATGGATATGTGAAACCTAGCACTGATCCACCTGAGGCAGGAAGCTCAAAGAGCTAAAGGAACAATCCACAGGGATTCGACTTCACCCTGTGCATTCTTTCACATTTTACCATAAGGTGCAAAGGATATGTTGAGAATGAAAACCTCGCTGTCTATCAGGTTACAATGCATAGTTCACTTGCTTCTCAGCACAGGGCTCTTACCCCTCTCTCTCCCCCTCCATGCCTCTCAGATGAGACTTCACAGAGCTTTCTTTTCGCTCTGTGCTGCTGCTCCACGCACACAACAGCAGCCTTCTGCTGGCCTCTTGCCTTCACACTGGGCACCTCAGCCTGACAAGCCTGACAGCTTCCTGGCTATCGCTACAGAATTTATAGCTCAGTTCCTTCCTTTGACAGGAACTGAAAAAAAAAAATAAAAATGAAATTTAAAAAATACACCAGTTGTCCCATAAATGTGCTTGAACAGACCTCCAGAGATCAGAAAAGAAGGATATGGTCAGGAAAAAAAAAAAAAAAAACTGATAGCAACGCTAGCCACATACAATTTCCTACTATGAGTGACATTGATAAATGATGATTTGCATCTGAGAAGGAACAGATCATTTAAGTTTCATGAAATACAGTCTATAGTGCAGATGCCACTGACCTTTCACCTGGATATTAACTTCATGGAGACATGTTCCTTTCACATCACGTCTTGGGATAACCAAGAAAATCTGTTCTCTTGTTATATTCCCACTTGAAATTTTCTGCCCATGAATCCAACTCATACCTGTAGATCTTGTGGGAAATGAATGCACGTGTCCTTTTCGCATTGTCAGAAAACAGACATGTAAAGGTGCGCTATAATGTAAATGGCTTAAAAAGATGACAAGAAATATTTCATTGTATTCCTCAAATTCAGAGTGCCCAGCCAAAAATATAACCTTAATCAAAATCAGCTCACTGAAAAGACTGTAAGAGAAGATGATGGCCTAGAACAGATCTTGACTTTATTTTTATGTAAAGACACCGCGTATCATAGAACCATAGAATGGCTTGGGTTGGAAGGGACCTCAGAGATCATCTAGTTCCAACTCCCCTGCCGTGGACAGGGCTGCCAGCCACTAGCTCACTAGATCAAACTGCCCAGGAACCCATCCAGCCTGGCCTTGAACACAGCCAGAGATGGGGCATCCACAGCTTCTCTGGGGAAGATATCTTCATATCTTCTACTGTACGCAAGTAAATTTAATGTGTGCTACTTGACACTATATGTACATGATACAATTATCTTATTGCACTTTCTGTGTTATTATAATGTTTATATTTGATTGTAACTGATGATACATAAAACAATACATACAGGGTAAGGCATTAAGAATTCTGGATGGACATTTGTTTTAACATTTACTCAGTGGAAGTGATTCATGGGTATATTGATTTTATAATAAATATTTAGTAGCAGGAATCATCCAGTCCAACATTTTGCAAGGTAAATGTCTTCCTCAGAGAAGTACCATTCTGCACAGTGTTTAGAACAAGCTACAACACTCTGCGTGGATGAAATGTCATCAGTTTATATCATGCAAATCTCATATTCTTCTCTTTTTAGCCCAAATTTGTGCATATTCTTTACCTTTTTATAGACTTTGAAGTTTCAAAAAGCCTAAAATATTAGCAACAAAAAGGGATTAAAAATGTCAAGGTTTTCCTGCCTTCCCTTCTTTGATCATTTTATAAACAATTCTGATGTAATCTTGAAAAGGTAAAGAAACACCTAAAATATTTTTTGTAATGATACCCAGGACAGAGCACATTCATGCTTTCAGCTTCATTATAAGTGCTTCACACAGTATTCATAATCAGTTTGAAATGTGTTTGGCTTGTACTGATCTTTCTCAAAAAACAAAACAACAACAACAACAACAAAAACTACAGCTACTTTTTTATTTCACTCCACAACAGCAAGTAGCAATTATGCAGGAGGTTAGAAATGATGATCATAATGGTCCCTTCTGGCCCCAAACTATATCCCAGCTATGAATTAAACATTCATATATTTGATTACAGCTTGAAAGAGCTACATTTTAATATGCAATAAAACAATCTGCTTCAGAATTTAGGCTGAAAACAACAGTAGTCTCCTCCTTCTACCTATGGAACTTTTTCTTGAATCCTTCACACAACAACAAAGAGAAGAAATGCAGGAGGGCACCTTATCAACTCCCTTGAGTGTGTACTCACAACTTCTCTCTCTCACAAAAATTGTCCATTGGCTTACAGATCTTCTGCCGTAAGAGAAATCCTGTACACAAGTACAGCAAAGGCTTTCACAGGAAAAAAAAAAAAAAAATCCACTCCAAGTTATAGTCTCAGTTTTGCAAAATTAGATAATTAGTTTTCCCAAATGGAAATTACATTTCCTCTGGGTCATGATACTCCTTTTAAATAAGTATTTTTTATTTAAAACATGCATTACTGTTAGTTAATATAAGTTCTTCCTATTCTATGCTCCTTCAAAGAAAGGGTTAATTACAGTATATAATCTAACGTGCACTTACACCACACATTAACATAAAGTCCTAAATTACCAAGAAGACAAAGGTGCATGGTATGGGACTTCAAAAGAACCATTACCCCAAAACCACAACTGTTGCAACCACAAGTCGTCTGACAGCTATCTGGGTGAGTGTAAAGTCCCAACACTGCTCTGAATTCCCCCTCTGCACAGTGCCCTGACATCCACATCCCAGCACACGCTCCCCATCGGTAAATGCCAACATCCCTTGAAGCAGAGGACTTCACATTACATTTGTACAACTCCTTCAACTCCTTCCTAAGTCCTGGCTGGGGACTCTGCTGTGCAAATAGAAGCAGGATACACACATGTACATAAAATCCACCCACATTAAGCTCCCTATACTTAAGTAAACATTCCTTAAAAGCACATCTTGCACCTTGTTCTTCCACTTGCAGAATACTGCAAAATAAGAGATTGTAACGGAACGGATTAGTGAACCAGATCTCTGAAATGTGCAAGGGGTAGATCACATCTGTTCTTAATAGCAACAACCTGGCTTTTTTAATGCCTTTCATAAGGAAGAAACTTAAATACTAGTCAGCATTAAACCAATAACAGAAACAATATCAAATATGCTGTGCTCGCTCTGTGCACGGTTGAAGTGTTAGAATGCAAAGGCTTTGGCAGTGCAAGACGACCTTATACAACCAGAGAATACCTTACCCAACAGGGAGATTGTACACAGTACTGTCCAAGGAGTAAGAACAAATCATTATTTAGCCTTTAAATTATTTTTCTGCAACAGCACTGTTAGCCTTAATCAAAAAAGGTTTTGCTTAGAATACACTTGAAAAGGCAAGAACAGCTAATGCAGTGACCTAAACTAAATGTCATCATGAGTTGATGTTAGCCCCCCATTAACATTAAACCCTTTGTAATAAGGAGGTTCTCTCTCCATAAGAAGTGCGTCTCACCATGCAAAAAAAGATTTAGGATGCGCCCCAGTGGAACAATGGTAAAGGTACCTCATCCAGAATATCGCTAATGTGAATGATCAGTTCTAGCAAACATGCATGCTACAGATCCCTGTCCTAAGCCTGTGAGAAAGAATAAAACCTCAAAGCAGGTCAACAGTAAAGGAAGAATATTAGCTCTACAGCTAGAACTTCTGTTACAGGCACAAGCTGGTACTGAGGCCATCTGGTGACTCCCAGGAGGATATGTCAGCCAGTGTGACGGGCGTTCCCCACTCTTGCTGGCTTATCAGTCTATAGAAGTTATGGCTGGAACAGTTTCCCCCAGTTTGATGCTCACAGGATTCCTCCCATATTCCTATCTTCAAGCATCAGCTAGACTTCGTGTCACAGAATAAGTTTTACCCCATCATCTTCCACATCTTTAGCAACTCTAAACCCACATTGGTAGGGTGAGGCACCATTCCCACTGCTCCTTTGCCTGTGCATTGAAATAGCCAATGCTACCATCTTTGTACCAACCCTGATGTGCTTGATCTGCCTCACAGATCAAACATTTCAAGGAGACAGGTTTTTGACATGAGCTGCTAAAAAGTGATAGGAATAAAGTGCTTCCAGGCATACAGACAAACAGATTGTAGCCACGTGGAAATCTTGATAGTAAGCTGGGAAACCTACAGGGGTGCAGCCCTGACTGGCACAGGCAGGAGTTCATGCAGGCTTTTCACTTCTGGATATACCTGACCTGTAGTTAAGACCACTGTAACCAACCTCTCTCTGTCCCCTATCTCTATGAATACCTGCCCCCAGGATGCAAAGTGCTAGTCTGTATTGCTCACACCAATTCTGACTCATGACCTACCCCTCTAGCACCCAGAACAGAGGGCTTATCTAAAAGACAAGAAAAGTAATACAGAGAAAAGTTCAAAAGCAGGTGTGTACACTAGAGGATTAGCTGTCTCAAGACAATGAGAATTACCATTCTGAAATTCTCCCTAATTCCACTGATGGCTGGAGCATCTCCACCTACCACATCCACATAACACTGGCCTTGAAAAGGCTGAGTTCAGCCACTCGAAAAATACCATAGATATGCATCTATCACTTACGTTAAATCATCAGGGATACAGTACTAGCCCCCAGAAAATAATAAACTGAGTTGTCCTGTTAAATTGTTATTTAGGCAGCCAGAAGTGCTATGCCATAAGATCTTAACGGGATTTGAAATTGTCCTCTCAGCAGGCTGCCATAAACATTTTGCTTCACTTTGAGAAAGCTGACTAGCGTAGTTTATACTGGATAAGTCACACCAGCCTATTCAAGGGCACTTCTTCTGTGGACTGGATGCCAGACAGGAGTGTAAGTTCTGAAAATGTAATTAAAAAAAAATAGATAAATAATAAATAAAAGCTCTTTGCCTTCTTCTTTCATGTTTCTGAAGTATCTATTTAGTACTTGCAATGATGCTTTTGATCAGTGACCCAAACCATATGCTAAAAAGCAAGTGGTAGTTAAAAAGTACACTAAAAGTCTGAAGGTCTTGGAATTATTAGACAAATATATTTCCATACAGAACACATTTTTCCACACAAATGAAGGGATGCAATCGGAAGAGCGATGCTACAGCCAGCCCAATGCATCTATATGCTAAGTCACAAAGAATAACATCAGCATTCCAACCTCCAAAGTAAAATGAAAATGGCCCCTGCAGTACTACAGAAAAAGATCACAGGGGGTGTGGGTAGGGCATAGTATCTTTTGCAAATAATGCAACAGATTAATAGCAATCTTCAGCTCTCCAAATGCTTCTAAAAACAAGCACTAGAAAGAAAAACATTTTGTTGCTTAATTGCTGGATAATTTAGAAAACAGTCACTGGAATTGTTTTTTCCTAATTAACCAAAAGAGAAACAGAGGTTCTTGTAAGGCAACATTAGCGTCTTGTCATATACGACAAAACAAAAGGCATATTTGTTCCTAGAAATTAGGATAGTTGAAAATGATTACAGTGAGAATAGGAGGGAGATGCTGTCACGCACTGATGCTTCACTGCAAAAGTTTTTGACAATAACAACAAACTTTTTTCATGTGATCTTTTGGTAGCCTAATTTTCACAGCTTGACACTGAGCAAGCTCCAATTTTTGTGCTCTATCGATGTTAAAAATTTCAGACATTCCCACTTTACATAAACTTAACTTTGTTGTTCTGAGAGGGCGTTGACAGTTTTCCTTAGAAAAAGAGCCCAATTTATAAGATAGAAGACAACATGGTTCTAGTGGTTGGCAGCCCTGTCCACGGCAGGGGGCTTGGAACTAGATGATCTTTGAGGTCTCTGCCAACCCAAGCCATTCTATGATTCTATGATTTTTTTCAAAGTTTAATAGTGACACGGGAATAGTACCTAAAACACTGCAGGTTTCAGCTTTGGTACCCATTAACCTTCCATTGTATTTTCCACCACTTGACCTTATGTGATGCTGAAAACATCAGTATTTTAACTTCTAACATTCTGTCTAGGCATTTACTATCATTAATAGCTCCTAAACTTACAGTATTTGGGGGTTGGAAGGGACAGTTAAAGACCATTTAGTCATTCCCCCCCATCGCCACGGGCCGGGACATCTTTCAGTGGATCAGGTTGCTCAAAGCTCTTGCCTTATCACACCTCATACATTTTATTCAGCATGCAATCATGGCTGACAGACTGGTTTAGTGTTTGTTCAGGTTGTCAGCATGAAAAAGCATCCTGAAGAAAGAGAACACATTAGAGGGACAATCACTTGACGTAACAAAGTGTCCCCTCATTATGCAATGTTTCACATTGCAATGCTTCCATCCCTCAGTGTACTACTCCACTAAATCACCCATGAATAATTTTCATCTTTCTATTCCATTTATTTTGAGGAGGACAAAGAAGTACTCAAGCTTCCAGCGAGTTTGTAAATTTGAGCACATCTCAGCCCATGCCTGCTCAAGCAACTTGCCCCCACTGAAGCTTGCTCTTCAAAGTTAGAAGGACCATATGATCTATTACGATGCAACAATGTGGGAATAAACTGGATAGAGTAACTGCCAGCTAGAGAATTCAGGAATTAAATGATAGAAAAATGTTTGTTTCTGCATTCCTTTCAAGTTAATTCTGTATAGCAGAAAGAATTCAAAACAGAATCAATTTGTTGCACATTCTGTTGTCATCTAGCAAGTCTGTAAATCTTCATACATTTGCAAGTTAAAATAAATGTGTAGTTTATATTTGAAGCTGGCAGAGTTCCAGGTACTGTTAACCAGGCAATCCATCACACCTGGGGGGAAAAAAGAAAATAAAAATAACCAACAGAATAAATCATGTGCAAGTTTGTGCATTGCTTAAAAGAAGATTTAACAAGGGTTTGCATGCACAAGTATAACCTGTTCTGGTTTTCCCACAGTAATGTAACATTTGTAAAAACACCATCTGAGTTGCATTTGCTACACAATAGTTAATAAACCTGTTCCTTTCCCCTACATTTCAGACTCTGCATGGGAGCCAATGTCCTCTAAGTCTTTTATAAAATGCTAGAATTTTAGTAGACAACATTCATAGCGAAATTTTAAAATAATAACTTCCGTTGCTCTCAACAGAATTGGCAGTAACAAATATTGTGCTCCCACAAGTCACCACCAACACACATTCTGCCAGGCAGACCCCACACAACGAGTGCCCAACCTTTCCCCTGCAAAAGTTGTGAGGCTTGCCCTGCTCCCAAGATAATCTACAGAAAGCAGCTGTATCAAGTAACATGGCTGACAGCACCCACCACACAAAACACTATTGAAAAAGACATTCAGATGTATCACTGGATAGCACAATTTTCTAAACACGTTCCCAGTGGGCTGAAAAAATGCTCTATGTAGTAGTCTGACACACTGCCAAATAGCGTCAAACAGCGGTGTCAGGTGCTGCTGTCAATCTGGATTGAAGGTGCTGTGGTGAGCTGTGCTGGAGGAGCGTCCAACCCCTCACACACGCAGGGGTTGGTTGGCCTCACAAGCACCCCCATTCTTAGCAGCCTTTTCCTGTTGTTGTTGTTGGGGTGGGGGAAGGTGCTGAGAGGATTCAGATGTGAAGCTTCAAAATACATTAGGAGATCAAAAAGGAATTTTAAAAACTCGTAAAAATTGATGTCATCAAAGGAGTTAATCTAAGCTTTGAAGATTTGTCCTCACATGCTATCCTCTCAAGCGCTGCAGGATACGTGTATGGTGAGATCCCCCTCCCTCAGCCCTCCTGCTCTTTCCAACCCAGACCCATGACTGTGAATCACCATGCGGGCTGTAAAGTCCTCATGAGTGCACTCATTTACTGTACAACCATGTGAACTACCGAGTGTATTTGTACACACTTCAGACAGAACCCAGAATTATTACACCACACGAAAGAGAACACCTACTCATAAAGGAAAAACAATTTGCCATGGGGTTGAAAAGGGAAGGCAGTGAACATTTCCTCCCACCATAGCCCCATTACACGTCAAAACTGCACCTGTCACTGTGATATGTACAAAAATATGGCATCTCCTCCCAAACTGGTTTTACCATATGATTTTTCTACCCTGGCCTGAAAACAGAAGATTCTTTATTACATTCTGTGGTATATTCTCAGCCTTATGTCCCTTAAAATCCAGATAAACACAGTGATTTCTAGTAAATGGACTATATATTAAGTACTAGCTGTGATTTTGTTTAACATAGATCACTGTTTTTTCCAGTTTCTACAGGGCAAATAAAAAGTTACAGTGGGTATCTTGATTGGGAGGGAATAAATAGCCACTGTCCTAAAGATGACAAAAATGTTTCATAAATCGGAGGGAAAAAAAAAAAAAATCCTAGAAAAGGATAACTAAATTCTAAGGGAAGGCACTTGAAAGGAAAGTGGCAGCATGTAAATAACCATGGCTGTTAGATTTCATAATCACACCTATTTATTATATGGGTGATGGTGAGCGTGCGCATTCAAAATTCTTCTTAAAAATGAACAGTGCTAATAATCAAGAAAAGTTTACGTTCTCTTTTAGGGCACATTTTCTTCCACCATTAACTCTGAACGTCAGTGGGACAAGTTTTCCAACACTGTTCCCCTTCACCATCCTGTGATTATAATGGATCTCAAATGTTTCTGGTTTTTAAAGGCCAGTGAACGATTCAAACCCATCTCAAACTTTTACTTTTCTCCTGTTGGATCACAGTTTTGGGAGCATATAGCACTTTCTTATCGTCTACCAGCAATAAAATGATGAAAGTAAGCAACCTTTATTATAGACAAGCCGTGTTTCTTGAAAGCACAGGAACTGGAAGTGCACTCCAAGAGTCAGTGAAGCTTTTAAGAGGCTGATCTTAAGGTCATATTTGGTCCTGCACCTCTGAAGTCCTCCCAAGAAACACTGAGCAGATTGCCTTGGAAGTTTATAATTAAGTGATACCATCACTGCCCCTGTGTTCTGCAAAGCAGTAATCCAATTCACTGGTGATAAACTACCTCTTATTCAGCCTCATAACTCAGCCACTGAACATTCAATTATTCCATCATAAAACAAATGGGCAATGATATTGCTGTTATAATTCCTAGAACAAAAAAAAAGTTAAGCTTGCTAAGTGAAAACAACTAATTGGTCCTCAGCTCATGGTAAAAAGGTAGCAGGTAATCAGATGAATAAGTCATTTCAGTCAAGCAGCAAGTAAATGGATGGTAGTCCTTGTGATATATGACTTGATACAGTTCTGAGCAAATTACGGAAAATAATAAAAATTGATACTTTCTGAAGCTTTCTTGACCTTTCTTCAAATGGAAATTGGGCCACTCAGAAGATAATACTCCCACACCAGCTTTCCTCTGTCCCTAGGAGCACCTCATTTAACTCCAAGCCTGAGCAAAATTGCAGAGCTGGTGTTTGAGACTGTGGTTACATTGCCTCAACTTTGCCCTTCTAAATAAAATACAACAATATCCTGACACAACTTACAACTGGGTCACAACAATAAGATATTAATTGGAACAGAGGGAGAAGGCTAATTTCCTTCAAGAGACGGCAGCATCTGATCTTTTTCCCCATATTGTCTTCCTAAGTTTTCGTTTGCTTGTTTGTTTTTTAATAAGGGGGACACACGTGTTTTCCATACATACATAGGATGCTATTTCTTTACTATTTTCTAGAGATTTATCTCTCAATCTGGTGGTACTAAAATTCTCAGTGTAGGAAATTTAAAATGATGGACAAATTAAACACATCAATGGTACCAACACAGCAGCAATCTTATCACACAGTGTGGAACACCAAGACATGTGTAAATTTTGTACGTCCCAAGAGAAGGAGGGATTTCATTTGGGTAGTCTCCCACGAGGGATAAGTGAAAGGATGGCAGTTCAGTGTGCCAGCGTAGTCCAGTTCCTGATATAGAATTAAATCTTTCCAAGGCTCATTCTCAGTCCCTTGTAAGATCAAGTTATCTGGGGAGTAAGAGGTAAACCAGGGCACAGAGAAATTCCAAGCCTCACCCCTAAAAAACCACCAAACTTCAGTGCTAAAGCTTTTAGAGTCTCACTATGGTTCTTGCAGGTACCATAGTTTTTTCTGTATCATCAAAAGCACCCCACCCTTCCAGAATGCTAAGAAAGCTACTCTCATCTTCTTGCAGTTCAGTGTGAAACCCAACAGAAATTACCACATAGATGCAGATACTCAAGCTTCCAAGGCTCAATGGCCATGTGAAGCCTGTGTATGAAACTTTCCTTACATGAGCCAACATAGTTTGTATCTTATAAAATCACACAAGAATCTTAGTGACAAAAAAAATAATGTGGTCCTTTATTCCCTATCTAATGCACAGAGAAAAATTTCCATGGTAGATTTCCCCAGGAAGTACATGAGGACAACATTCAGCTCAATCAAAACGCACAATGCTGTCTACTGAACCATCAAGATACAGTTTGCCTTCACCAGAGGCAATGTGGGCTTTGAAGGACTCCTCTCCCCCAGCCTACTCCCTGTTGCATGCTCGATTCCCTGGGTTGCCCAGACCTTTCCCTCAGTTGTACCATCCCTCAGAGCTCTTTGTTGGACCACACAGTACGCTGAACCAATAATCTCAGCAATTTTGGTATCATTATCTTGAGTCTTGTCCAGTTTTGTGGTCTGGATCTGCACAGGTTGTCACACAAACTGTTGTGTTTGTGCACAAGTGATGACAGAGCAGAACCAAGGGGGCAAAAATTGGTGGAAAAAATAAAAATGCAGTTGAGAAAAATGTAAATCCCTGTGATTTTCACCTGTCTTTCAAGAAGCTGGGCATTACGTAATGTTTTTTCAGCACACTGATCTCATGACGACAGAGAAAATCTCAGTGAAATCTAAGCAAATATTTAGCATGGTTCCCAGCTTCTAAACATTTAGAAAAAAAAGTTCTAAATTTGGAGTCTTAATAACTGGCAGTTTTCCTCAGAGGAGAATCTGTTATATTCAGAACAGTGCCTAAGATGCTAAGCACCAGATTCTCACGCAGAGAAGTAGTTATTGGCATTTATAGTGGTGTTTATTCTAGAATTTCTTTCAGTAGATAATTATTTGGCTGAAACAATCCTACCATGAAAAGACAATGTAGCTTTTGAAGATATCTTCTCGTGGACATTTAGTCTGGACGTTTTGTATTTGTTGAAATATTCAATGCAAAGCAATAGCATGGAAAAAAAAAAAAAAAACAATCCAAGTCTCTGTATGTAAAACCAGATTGATTCTGTGGAACAACACGAACAACACTAGCCTTACATTCTTGTTGCAGGAGAGATCTTAAATAGCAATGCCTCCACGTGTTTTACAAAACAGGAAATATTCATGTGAAGTATAGACTGTAAAAAAAGATTAAATGAGAGCACATTAAAATAACGCGTGAATAATGTTAGAATAAACAGTGTTTGAAAAAAAAAAAATCTTACTGATAGCTAGAAGTAGAACAAGAACTGCTGTATACACTGGGTGAACATTCATGGTAAAACATACCAATCTCCCAAGCTCAGCCCTTCATTCAGTGATATTTAACAAATGATTCATTGTTCTGATTGATAAAGGTCACAGCCTACCCATCTGTAAAATTGCAGCCTTCACTTAGTCTGTGAAGCTTTGTCCCTGGAACACAGTTTTTACCACCAAAGATTTATGTGCAGACACTCAGTGCAAGCCAGTAAAATTTCTTTTTTTTTTTTTTTTTTTTAAACAGCAATATCATCTCCTTATATACAACAAACCACCAAAATATCACTGCAGTGACAATGGTTTCTCTGTAATGTGCAGCAGATAACTCCACATTGTGTTCTGCAGCCTTGTTTTCCCAGTCACAAGAGCGACTTGTGTGACTGGATATGACTGGAGTGAGCCATGATTTCTTTTCAGTCCACTTGCCCAAGTTTTCTTCACAAGGAAACCATATCACAAGGAAGGCTAGCTGGGGCACAGTCAAGGCACACATCATATGTAGGTGTTTGGAAACAATACTTTGGCTGCACACTTCAGGTATCACCTCTCTTATTTGTGTTGGAAGCCAGCTGTGCTCCAGATCTAATCCCATCACATGCACACTTCCACAGCCCCATGATTTCACAGTCTGCTGGGTGAGGTGCGAGAGAGACGGTACAGGGTTCTTTCTGGATCAGTCAGAAAGGCTTGACACAAACGGCTTAATAAGAGAGCCATTTTAATAAGGTAGAATGAGGAAAGGAATCTAGACAGTGAGTAAATCTTGTCCTGGGAACCCCATATTCATGTGGCATTAGCCGGACCCTGGATGAATAGTCCCACAACACCCTGCCCAGATCCTGTCCATGGATACAAGTTCCTCCTTTCTGGTCATTCAAGCTATGAGATGACATCCTTACTAGGAAACAGCTCTACTCATCATTTGTACTGTCAAAGAGAAAGCCTGTTCCCATGAGATCGCCCCATGGCACCACCGGATAAAGACAAGGCAGGTGTGTTACACAGTACTGGTGCTGCACAGGGGCTGCCCAGGGCAATCCGGTGATCTTGCTGCTGACATGGGACCACCCAGGTATGCTGCCAGCAGTCCCACTGCGTGGCTCGCCAGCTGCCCAAGACTTGATGGGCTGTAGGCAAGGATCGCTGCTCCCGATCAGCCTAACCCACAGCCCAGCACTGCCTGCTGCCACATCTGCAGCTCTGGCACGGCGGCCTCAGTGTGGTGGTAAAGGTGCTCGTTCCCCATTGACAAGCAAACAGGTAGTGCTTCGCCTATAGGAACAATAGCACCTATGTGTTCCGTTCCTTCCTGAAGGAAAGAAGGAACCCCAGGCAGTCTCGGCATGGGAAGGGGATCAAAGGTGGATAAGGACATTGTGAGCTCAGCTACAGGGGGGAAGATACTTCAGAAGACATCTCGAGGGAGGCTGCAAGCCATGGGCTTTGATTGGGACAAACAACATCAGCCCAGAGATCTCTGAAGCTGACCACCACAAGAGGAGGTCACACAACCAGACATGAAGATCCAGCCCAGCAATGTTCCCTCTCACACTGAGGAAGGGGGCCACCCACACTGCCCCTCACAGCCCATACCTCATGCTGCTGGAGGGCATGTGCTTTCATGTACCCAGCAAGGAGGAGGAGGGAGGTGCCTAGGATGATGCTGACCCATCTGAAAGCGTCTGGAGCCCTTAGAAACACAGCAGGACTGCTAGCACACAAGTCACAAGGAACAGTCAGGAGAACGGATGGTTTCAGAGATGTTCATTTTTCTTTACTTTGGTGGACATTCTTGTTTGAAAATAGCAATTCTCCCTGCCTCCTGATGTCTTTGGTTTTAATTTCACAAACATGTGATTTCTAATATAATACCACAGCCAATAGGCATTACTCATTACTCTAATTCTTAGCTATTAGAAAGTCATTACAATGTAAAGCATTTCACAAGCAAAGGAAAAAAAAAAAAAAAA
>VXAV01007211.1:129319-156617 GCA_013399715.1 Alectura lathami | reverse complement strand
AAAAAAAATTTCTTATTGTGTTATACTTAAAAAAAAAAAAAAAAAAAAAGACAACAAACATATCTTTGTGTGCATCCTGATAGGAGAGAATGAAGCATGCAAAGAGTTGTGAGATTTTCCCATTGCAAACAGTTCTGGGCAGCAAAATCACTAAGGAATGGGAAAAAAAGTCTGGCTTATTTTTTCCTTAGCATTCCTAACTCTTTCCTAGTAAACAAGTACTGGATAACACACTGCTCATATATCCCACAATGTACTGCACCAGAGGACAGAAAAGATGTCTCTGCATTATCTATCTAGAGACTACATCAGCTTCAACTGCTACAAGCATCAGCTGCAAGGTGATACGTAGTCAGCATCACTATTCTGATGTTACTGTGTCCCCCAGTGTGTGTGTTAACTACCACCAAATAACAAAACTTAGAGCAGCCCAATACTGCAGTGCAGACCTATGCCTGCTGAGCAATCCTAGTGACTTCTGTAGGACTTAAAGAGGAATGTACCCTGGACAAGTGACTGTGCAGCATAAGTAGCATTGAATAATAGTTG
This sequence comes from Alectura lathami, assembly GCA_013399715.1. Lineage (NCBI taxonomy): Eukaryota > Metazoa > Chordata > Aves > Galliformes > Megapodiidae > Alectura > Alectura lathami. The sequence continues at coordinate 156,068 of VXAV01007211.1, read as the reverse complement.
GAAGTCACAGGATGCAGCAGATAAAACCAAAGTACCTCACAATGAGTATTCATCATAGCGAATATTAGAGTATGCTGTTAAAAACCAGCATGCTTTGCCTCTTGACAAAAGTCTGAGGAAAACATGCACCTGGGCAGGACTACATTAGAGACAGCTGAAAACTGAATCCCATCTACATGTCTCCCAGTGGGCGTAACTGCTGCATCCTCATCTTCTACTGAAGAAGAAAAGGGCAAAATTCAAATCACCCAGTCACTGAAAAGTGTTCTGGCTCCTCCGCCCCCCTTTCTTTTGAAGCTGCTACTCTGAAGGGGCATCAAAGGAGGTGACTTTTTTTGTTGTGGCAGATCTAACAAATTCTGTTCTTCTGAAAGATTTTAACAGGCTCATGAAAGGTCACAACTGTATGCAAAAGGGCTAGATGGGATCAGAACATCAGCCTATCTTGCTGCAACATCTGCAGGTGAAGCAGGATAGGCTGATGGAGGGGCTACAGCACTGGTAATTTCCCACTGGGGTGGTCTTAAGCAGAGCTGCAGGATGAGATGCTGTAGGTATTTACAGGCTCTTCAGAGGACACATGTTTGGCATACACTGTACCAAAGGGCTTGAAACTGAATTTCTGATGCATCTAGGGGATCTTCAGAGATATGGGGCTGGTTTTTCTCTTCTGAAGCAGAATCCTTTTGCCAGCTTTGGCTCCAGTTCACAGTGCCCCCACACGAACTGGAATATTAATATTTAAGGAAAGGCCAGAATGTGATTTCTTTTTGTAGTTGTTGTTCTCTTTTTTTAACAAAAAAAAAAATATATATATATAAAAAAAAAAAAGCAACAATGATTTTCCACCAGTGTCTCCAGAGATTTTATGAGCTCAGATTTAGAAATTGCTTTTAGGAGGATCATTTTTTTGCCAGCTAGAATTGTCAATTAAGGCATTCATGTCTGCGAATATATCAACGACAACACATGTCAAAGATATAGCCTAGGATTTTACAGATTTTTCCAAAATAAAACAATTCAATAAAAAGTTGATTATATACCCCTGTGCTACACTCACTCTAGCTCTGTTACATTCATAACTATACTGTCTGATGGCAGGACTCTAAAAGAAATCTCTTAATAAATCTAAATACATCTGTATGTCTGATCACGACCTGCTTATTTCAGCTTGTTAACACAGCCTGAATCATCATGTTGATAGTGGTTTTAATGAGTCACTTCTGAGCATGTAAGTGAAGCCTGTTAAATATCTTAATAAGTTTTCTCTGAGACTTTGGAACTGACCTATGGCTTTTGCAATCCACGAAATATACATGGAAGGAAAAGTCCAGTGATCCATGCCGCACCCAGCCTGACAAAGTCATCACTATTAAAGAGAGCTACACTAATTGCTTTTGTGGGGCAAACCAAAGAGAGATTTTAAAAAATGCAAAGAAATGACAGAGGACTACAGGCTCAGACTTGAGGTGGAATCCAGACTTGTGCCCTGATAATATTAAGTATTACCTCTCCAGGGCAAAGTAAAACCACAAAGAGCAATCACCCTGACATCAGATATTAAAAATTCCTCTAAAAGGCACCTTATTTGAAAATATAGTTATAGCCCCAGCACATGGAAAATGTTTCCCTCCAATGATTGTGAGAAAAATAAAGTTGATGTTTATTAAGTTCTGCTAAAAATAAATAAATAAATAAATAAAAACCTCACACACTAAACAAGCCACATTTCTTCTGAAGCATATTATATCTTAATTTCTTTAAACAAATTCAATAAATGTCTTTTCCACTACTAGAAAGCACTGGGCACCATCCTGTTGTCTAAGTTTGGAGATGTTGGAGGCTGCCGTGCAAGGAAATAAAGCTCAGCCAGCAAACAGCAGCAGTCTCACTGCACTAACTCATGGGAGCCACATCAATTTTAAGTGAGCTGAGGACTTCATCAGGGGAGATGGCACTGCATTAAACACCCACATGAAGTTCTGCCACTTCCCTGGAGCCAAAGATAGAAACAAACTCGAAAATCCAGAATTTTTCACATGTGAAAGACAGACAAGCTGGCAAAAACAAGCTAAATCTTAAGTTAGAAAAACACTTCTGGTAAAATGGCTGCTACCAACATATTAAACAAGAAAGCTGGTTTCCCTCCAAGCACCTCTTTCCTGCCCACTATATTCCAAATGTCCTACAAATTTATTGTTATTTCAAACTGTTCAGATCGTCCTAAATCCATACAGCATCCTGCTACTCACTCTGTAGTTTCCCTGACTTTCAGTCTCTGCCACTGAACAAAATGACAGGAGAAAGCTGGCAGCTGGAGAGATAGCAGGACTTCTTCAAGTTCTCTCTTTGACCCATAATGCTGAGTTTACAGCTCCCTGTGCGGTGGAAATTACCTCCAAGAGGCTGTCTGAGAAGCAGACACAGTGGGAATCCCAGAAAAACAGGTCCTGTAAAACCACTGGGAAGCCACTGGGCCACAAACTGCAAGTCACACCAAGACTTTCCTAAAAACAGAAACATAACTTTAAAACAAATCTCAGGGGATCTCCAGCTTCTTCACCGTACAGAAAATTGCAGCCACTGATAGAGCAAGTTCCACTTCAGTATCATTTAGCCTGGTTATTTCCACACATCACAAAATTTTAGCTTGAGTCTTGTTGTGTTTATTTTTCACTGCAAAACATGCATGTTTTTCATTTGTGCCTGTAGGAATGAAAAACCAAGAATGTACTTTGAGGAACCTGGTGCTAAAAGGGTTAAAAAAGGGAAAAGCAGGATGCTGGGCAACTCAGCTAAAACAGGATCCTTAAATAGAGTACATCAACTGAGTAGAACCTGAAGCATATTCTATATTTGCATCATGTAAACAAATTTTCTGGCTTGATGTAAAGATGCTGTGATGTTACTGAACTTTCTGCATTCTGATATCTTCTCTTCAGTGGGAGACAAACAGACTGGACTTGATGGAGCTTGCTCTCTGACTCGCAACACAGAATGGTCATTTTTCCTTAAAGGGAGATTACAGGAGAAAAGCAAAGTAACATACCTTTTATGACATTCAAATTTCAAATATGTGTATGATGCAGTGAGGCAGAAGAAGTAAGTAATGCACATTCTATAGCATGCTAATTGCATCAGAAGCACTTCAATGCCTTTTTAATTTTCATTCCCCCTTTCCTTGCTTTTCTGTTCATCATTTTTTTCTTTTGGGTTTTTCTCTTTTCCATACTTATTTTTAGTTATCCTCCTCTTTTCCCTCTTTATTGCTCTCCTTCCTAATCCCTGGAGTCAGTTATCCATCCATACAGCCTGGCTGTTGGATTTTGTTTCTCTTTTCTGAAGCAAAGAAAAACCTTTTTTTTTTTTTCCCATTTCTTGCTATTCTTTCCCTGCCAGTACAGACAACACCGAATGCCAAAACTATTGCACAGTCTGAAGTTAGAGACCATGTTTGAACACTTTTCAAATATATTTTCATGGGTATTTCTTCTATCATAGCCTTAAAATGATGTTAGACTTCTCCTTTTTCACCTTTCATTCAGTTATTTTATCTGATTTTCCTTTCGAGTCAGAATAGAACTGCAGGCCACGCACAAGTACAAAGCTGGGGCAAGGAAAGGGGCTGTTTAGATTTGGTGTGCCTGCCTGAAGGCCCTGAGGAATTAACACAGACCCAGTCAAACCAGATTTAGAACCCAACATTTCTGAAGCTGTAGCACGTTCAAGGCCTATATTTAATGTTGAAGTATATGTTTAATGCTACACCAGATGGTGCTCACAAAAGAAAATGCTATTATGGATCTGGAATCTTCACACAGCCACGATCTAATCCAGTTCTCTTCCAGGAAGCAGCATGAACAGGTTTTCACCTCAGCTCACTATCTCTTCATGTTCTCACCTGCTTTATGCTTAATAGTTTGCTGGTTTGAAAGTTGGGGTGTTCCTTAATGCTACCCTTTGGTAAGCATTACACAGTCATCATCGGTCGTAACATTTGGGGTACATTTTCAAAGCAATGGATCTCACCCTCTCTCACTCAGGGCCTCTGTCCCGTGGGTTTGGGAATGCTCATAGTCAATATGTCACATTAGGGAGCAGGCATGTGGAGAGTCTTTCGGGACCCAGGGGCGTCACTTCAGCACTCGGTGAGGTTCAGGCTAGTTTACCATCTGGCCAAAGCCTGAGCCTCAGCTACGGGGCATGTGCATGATGCATCCCCAGTGATGCACGCCCATCTCAAGAGACCCCAGTCTGCCAGCAGCCTGACACCCCTGCCATGCCAAAAGTACCCCAGTTAGCAACATTCTAGATGCCCTAGATGCAAGGCTGATGCCAGTGACGATCCACAGCTTGGGCCTTTCCTCCATGGGTACCAGCCCTAGGCATCGCCAGCCAGGGAGCCTGGGCATACTCCACCATAAATCTCCATGCAGCTCCCCCTTTTCACTCAATTCTATGATCTGTCTTCCAGCCAATATCTTCACCTTCTTTCCAAGAGCCCTCTGTAACACCAGGGTCCTGATTTCTCTATCTGAACAGTCAATGTGCAAAAGCACTGTGAATGTCCAGCCTCAAACTGGTGGTACTCAGGTTTCTTCTTTTCTCGAAGGATTCAGGATGTGTCACTTTTCTTTAACCCAGACATTACCAAAACTTGCAATCAGCCCTCACTGGCTGCAGCTAGAAAGAAGCAAACTTCTCCTTGAGATTCCAAACTTCCATTTCAGACACTCACCCACAAAAAAAAAAAAAAAAAAAAATCATCCCCTGCCTGCTGGCTTTCACAATTTAAACTATTTTTTCACCACAACAGCACCTGAGTGCAGTACACAAATACATGCTGGTTTATAGATTAATTATTTTCACTACAGTTTTCACTGATTACAGCACTTCAAGTTTTAAGCACTGCAAATATCATCTCAGTCTTCCCTCTTTCACAACACTGCCAATAGTCTGGAGCTACTGTCGATTCAGCAGTTAAGATGAACACTCTTCCAGAAAGAGAAGAGAGATAGTATAGGTTCCTGCTGCAAAGCCACAAAATCACCCTGTCATCCTCTGAATAGTCACACAACATAGTGGACGTACTACTGGCCTTTGATTTTGCAGACTCAAGAAACATCCAAAGATGCTCAACTTCAGTTTTCAGAAACTGCCACATGTTTCTGTCAGCTGTGAATGAAACCTCAACATGGTCACAGAGGTTTCAGAGAAGGCAGGATGTGGATAAATTAACTGCACATCCTGAAGTACTGAAGTAAGTCATAAGACTAAAACTTGAAATGGGGAAGTTGAATGGGGACAAATAAAGAACCCCTCTTAGGCACATCTGCACAGATTAATGACTAAATTTCAGAGGCACTAATCTTGACTAATTTCCGAAGAGGCAAAGGAGACTGTGACATGGCAACAAAAGTCATGGGACAGGCTCCACAGCACTTGCTCCTCAGATAGCCCTCTCCTCAACCCAGCACACATGGTTTCTTTACCCAATACTGACTATTGCTAGAGCTCAAATAGCGCATCAGGTTGGCAAGATGGACGTATGCAAATTATGAACCTTGGCTTTACTGAAGCAGACAAAGGTAATTTAAGCACTCCAGAAGAAAACCACGAACAGTGACTAACATGCCATATTTTAGCATGAGCTTGGGAAGAGCCACCAACAGCAACTACTGTGGCACAATATTTCACATAGCTAGAGTGTATTTATCTACACTGGACTTTATCTAAATATCAGAGTTAATAAACTTAATCGTGGGAAAATTACGAAGGAACTTCTGCTGACAACACACAATTAGATCCACAGGTTATGTCTCATACGAGAGTATCTCAGGGGTCCTTGCTTCAAGAATGCTGCCACCACACTGATGAAAATGGTTTTTAGTCCCAGTCTAACACAGCTTTTCACTGACATGTGTTTTAATGCTGACACAAAGAAACCAAGCTATTTTAACACTGGAAGTACCAGTACTATTCTGTAGGATTAAGAATCTGCACATAAGGAGAAATCAATTTGAGTACAAATTCAGAATCTTCAGGATGATGCACCATTTTTGCTCCAAAAAAAAAAAAAGCCCTGCAGAGCAGGGTCCTTGCACAGTTTCAAGCGAGTTGCCCTGCTGAATACAGTTTAAAATCCATTCAAGACAAAGTACTTGTGTAGTTTAGGGCCTAAAAAAAAAAAAAAAAAAAAAAAATTCAATTTCAACTACTTTTCAGATTAGCCTCTGTACTTTCTTCACTTCATGATATATTTTGCCACCATGGAGGGATGCAAGAATTCTCTACGTTTCCTTCTATCTTATGCATTACAGAAATTACTATCTACATTGTATACATATTCCACATGTACTATCTACATATTCATATACACACATACATATTTTAAATGAAGGCAGAAGTATTCTTGTAGCTGCAAGGAATTGAGAAGCTATTTGAAATCATATATGCATCCTGGTGCAGAGAGCTACAAAGCCAGGAATTCACCTCTTTACCACAGAGCCCAGCAGCAACCCTCCCACTCTCTCCACCCTAGAAGCAACTGGGGAAACAGATAACCTCTGAGAGCCTGGGCCTGTTCTGCTTTCCCAGTCAGCTGTGCAAACTGTGCAGAAATCCTGCTATGAACAACGTTTTAATCTTGTTCCAGTACATTTTCTCCCAACCTCATACAAGCAGGCAAACCAACCCATCTCCTGCATGCCTTTGCTAAGCCTCAGAAGTCTTTTGTTGTGCTTCCGACTGTGTTGCCTGCAGCCCAGTGGTTTTCCTTTGAAGATTCGCATCTGAATCCCTCTCTCAATGGTTTTAGTGCTTCAGTGAAGGGTTTTCTTTGTCTTAAGTGTTTTTACAAACTCATAAGTATGTTTGTGAAGAGCATCTTCCCAGCCTGCAAACGAGCATACTATGATGTGACACTCCATTCACAAGACCTGGTGTTGCTGAAGCAGTGAAAAAGTCTCCACAAGTTCTCAGAATATTCTTCTCACCACTTTTCTTTGTTTTTGAATCTGTTTACTGAAAAAAGTCTCAAATCTTTAGTGATGCATCACCAAAAATCAAAATAATGTCTCATACAAAATGCAGATGCTTATATCCAGAAACATAAGGACTTGTAACAACTAACCCCTACCTGGAAGGACAGCAGGATAACAAGTAAATTTGTATTTTAAATGTTGAGTCTGTATCTTGCTGCACTAGTCTTTCAGCAGCATGTCTTAAAAGAAACATCTTTGTATCACCTTGTGACCAACCCAACACCACCCAAATACTGTGGAAACAAAGGAGCTCAAAGAAGTCTGGAATACATCTCTCCCTCTCCTGTCCTGTGCTCTTGGCATTTGTTGTTGTTTTGCTTTGGTTTGGTTTTTCTCACCAAAAGAGAAAAGGTATGTGTGCAAAAAGGGGTCAAGTGCCCTCACAGTCGAGAACACTAAGGCTGAACATCATCTAGGTCAGTGAGCGCAAGAGCTGGTTTTGGTAGTACAATCTGTGGCCAAGTGCACCTTCCCTCACTGAAGCACAGGACATTCCAGCATTGTTTGTCCACAGTACAAATAAAAAATATCACAGAGCTACCAGAACTGCGTGTGACCTCTTTGCGTGATGGGATTTCCCTCAGAGTAAGAGGTAGTTTTTCACCAAAGAAGTGAATCCATGATCATCAACCCTACTCAGAGATTCTCAGCCAGGCTAAGAGCGAAGATGACACACAGCCATAAATACTTCGGGAGAAACATGCACCAGTGAGGTGCTCCTGCGTCTCTGCAGGACATGTGGGAACCAGGAGGAAGGCCACCCTGCCCTATAAAATGCCCACCCTTGAAACTCAGTGATAAATCAACTGTGACCATACGAGACCTCCCTCACACCACCAGTGCTGCCCTGCACAGAGGTTTTTGTCCGTTACAACAGAGCAGAGGAAGGCAGGGGCGAGTGTTGGTAATTTGTACTTAATACAGCGCCGGCCGCTGCAGCAGGTAAGGCAGGTGAAGCAGCTCACAGTGGATGTCTGAAGTGATTTGGGATTAATATTTAAAGGTCTTTGGAAATTACATTTCTGCTAAAGCCTCTTTTAGAGTATGAAATATACTTTTAAATAAAAGTCATTTAGGAAAATGAGTGGGATTTATGGATGCACGGATTTGTACAAGCCCTTGGAGGGCAGCCTCACCAAATTTGTACTGATTATTATCCCTCTCTGTCAATGTGCTGCAGGTATTTGGACTGCTCATACAAGGTTTCCTACTCAGTAAAAGAGATCTTTGCTAAGGAAGTCTTTTCCTGAGCCTAAGACTGTTGGGATACAAGCTGATAAAGTCACTCTTACTTATTTCCAGGCTATCTTCACACTACTCCAGATAGGAAGCTCAGTGCACAGCTTCATGCCAAAACCCTTGTTCGACTGCCCTGAGAGCAGCGCTAGAGGCGTTATTTGGTCTCTGATCTGCTGCTCCCACCTGCTGCCTCGCTGCAGCCCTGGGAGCTATCCCCACTTGTGGGCCAGCACCAGTGAGGTTAGTTTCTTGGTCCTGATGTCTGATCCTCATCCTTTACACAGATGAAAATACAAACCGTAAGTATGGCAAGGGTTTAGTAGTCAAAAATACAAATACCTTTGAGGTATCATGAAGTCAGTCATTTAATGAAAGCAGGGTGTAAGCTATGAGGTGAAGACTCCACACAAAGGCAAGCTGTACAGAGAAGCTTTTCAGCGTGAGACACAAGGCAAGCAAGCATCATGTCAGCTCTACACTCCTCTGCTCCTCTTGGCTGAAGTCCAGACATACACCACAGGCCAAGGGCCTCAAACCAGAAAATTCCTTCTTGAACAAGAGAAAACAAGAAGGTCACTGTAAGCTGACATTTTGCACACAACAAGAATGCAGATGCAGGCCACAGAAGGTTTGGGCAAATCCTAAAAGGTATTTTTGGCTTCCACCCTAGCAGGTAGGAGCCCTAGCCACATGTAGATCAAGGCCTCAAGCAGACACAGGCAACCTAATTGTGCTGGTACATCACAGGTATTTCACTGCTCCTCACAGACGTAAGGAGCTCCGTTACAAAGCATTCCCATTGCAGAAGTCTTGTCCTGTTACTGAAAGTCACACTAGCCCATCTCTAGACCATCAGTCACTTCAGTACAAAGGGACATACCCCTAAACATAGCTATGCAGTAAGCTGGTTCAAGGCAAAATTATACCCACTTCAAAGAAAAGCCAAATTTTTGAATACACTCCTGACTGCGTACCGCAGCAAGGAGCTGCATTCTGCAGGCTGAGGCTTTTCCACATCAAAGCAATGCGGTTTAAGAAGAAACTCGAATAACAAACCCCATGTTCTTTGATACACAGGTCAAGAGGAAGATGAAGAAGCAAACTAACCTAGAACTCTGTTGTTCTCAGCCACCTCAGCGGTAAGAGCAAGGATCCTCAGTGAGAACATGTCAGTACATCTAGGCATTCACATGAGCCACATCCAGCATACGTAAACATTAGCACATACATCTATATACTGTAACACCAGCAAAGCCGATGAGAAAGCATGGCTTCAGAATAAGATTTGATTGTCCCAGAGACTCCACCCTCTCTTCCCATGGCCTTCCAAGCTTCATTTAAACCGCATGTTTTACTACAGCTCTGAGTGCTCAACACTCTGGAAAACTGCACCAGTAAATTAGGGGATTCTTTATGCCTGCTTGTACAGAAATCCTTCCTGCTGCCTACAGTAACGAATGAGTAAAGCTTTCATTTACTGCACTGTTGCTAACCATTTCTTTCATGCATCACTGCCTAGAGTTTCTGGAAAGGTCAGTCTTTGGTGAGACTGGAACTCTGCTCAGCAAGTATTTACAGGCCAATTTGGAAAAGGTTTCATCTAACTTCAGTTCTTCTGTTTAAGCTCAGGAAGAACTGCGAGCCCCAAGCCTGCCAATAGGCCTCTATTAATATTTGGAGAATTAGCTGTTTTATTAGAGACAAAGGCCAGGCAGTCAGAAAGAGATTTTGTGAGCTCAGACTAAAAATAGTAGTGAGCATTTATTCATCTGTAAGCCTGTTTATCTTGGATAGTTTTTCATTGATTTTACTGGGGCTCTTCCAGGTCTATAAGCTTGAAAAGCTTTTAACAAATAAAGGTGGTTCTTTGACAGATGGGCTGTTTCCAAGCTTTCAAAGCAAGAAGCTCTCTTTAACCTTTGTGGCAAGCCCATCAATAAAAGCAATGATCAAAGAGGGCAAAATTCTGCCCTTAGTAGTACAGATCTGTATAATCACAAATCCCCAGAGAACATGGGCTCCTTTCCCTCAGCACACACACAATAACCAAATAAACAAATGGAAAGCAGCTCCCAGGCTTGTATGCCACACACATTTTAACTGTGTCCCAGTCTTCTAAGTAAGCGACACCAACATGGGTTACTGTAGGCACAGATGTGATTTAAAAGATGACAACTCACACAAAAGTAGGTAATATGCTGCTAGAACTGTACTGCCTCTTGCATTAGACCTAATACATGTTTGGAGATGGTGGCATCGGTCAATAATCATCTGAGAGCAGATTCTGCTTCTATATAAGGTATGCACACTCCTCAATGTCCTAACCAGATCCTTTGTGGTTCGGGGTATGTCTTAAGTGTCCCGTGCATCACAAACTGTTAAAGTAGCTTAACACAAAGCTTAATAGCTAAGATAAACCTCTTTCAAAGCTTAAGAGGCTACCTCTACTTGCAATTTAAAGCAGCTTAGTGTGTCTAATCAGAAAATCTATGTCCCACAAAAGGGATATTGTCATCACCATTAAACAAAGACTTATCCATTGTGTGTCAATGGAAATAAACTGGCTGTTTGAAGAAAATCCATTTAAACACACTTCTCAATTACCCGTTTCCAAAACTAATTGGAGTGTACTGTATTACACAAACAAAAGATGTCACTGATTAATGTCCCCATGGAATCTTAACCTACTTTACACTAAAGTTTCAAGACCAGAGTTCTGAAGTACTGCTAGTAATATAAGCATCTGAAAGAAAATTGCTTTTCAGAGTGCCAAACTCCCTATTTTTGGAAATCAGCATTCAATGGCCAGTCCAGTGAAGTCAATGAAGAACTTCACTCACTCTAGGGAGTGGAGGATGTCGCATCCTAGCTTTTAACTTTGTCACAGGAAGAACAATTGAAAGCAGGCAAAAAAGCTGGACCTGAAAAAATATGTATAAAAGTAATTACCTGGTAAGGTTTAATTTGAAAAAAAATAAATCCATAATAGTATTTTCAGAATATCCTCTGATCTTCTGTAGTTGCCTTCTTCACCAGGTATTAGAGATGACAAACGTATCTCCACATAGATGGCCTCTTATGATGCAAGTGCATATTGTGCTGGCTCTGAACTACAGTCAGACCTTGACTACTTGGTGAACGTTTTTTAAACGAAAAGAGTATAGAAAAAAACATATACTTCATATCCTAGAATGCTCTTTTTATTGTTAAGGTAGCCTTAATGCGCCTAGTTTAGCATTTGGGTCCAGATCATAAGTGCCCTTTCAAACAAATCTCCCAATCATCTTCACTTGCAGAAAACTTCAAATGTTCAAGATGAATTTATAGTGATTGTTATTTACTTCTCTCTACTCTACCACGTTAGTTTTTTTTTTTTTTTTTTTTTTTTTTTTTCCTTTCTTGCCTCAGGGAAATTTCCCAGAAACATACTTCTTGCTGTTTGCATTGTGACTACTTAGCATATCAGCTCCATTTGACATTTGAAATGTGCATGCTGTGAATGGTCACTCATCATCGTTTCAAAGGGATTTTAAATGCCGTTTGAGATAATTAATTACAGGCAATAGAGATGCTGTAATAATATCTATGAAAATATTCCATATCCAAAGACCTTACCTGCTGAGGTTGTTCAAGTACAGAATGTGGACTTCCATTCAGTCTTTAGTGTATCTGAACACACCATAAGGATCATCAGCACACAGAGACAATCTCTTAAAAAGCAAATTGGGAAAAAAAAAAAATCTTGCTGTAAGGTTAGTTCTACTGAACAATATAAAGCCAATGTATATCATTTATAGGTACAGGCTTTATTTAATTTACTGTAGTTTTTATTACTCCAAGTTTCAAAAATATTTTTGTTTATTCACCATCTACTACTCTAACAGATTGAATTAGATCCCCTAAAGCTGCCACAGAATTTTCTGGCAAATTATAACAGGCTTTTTCATTAATATATGTACATATACATTTTTCAAATGTATGCAGCTTTAGAAATGTGCCTATGCTCAACTCCCCAAGGAAAGCATAATGGAAAAACTCAATATAACCTCAAATAAAGATCAGTCAGCTTTGATAGATTTCTGTTTATTTTAAATCCTATCATGAAGCACAAGTGGAATACATGTTTTTCACATTGGAAAGTGAAAAAATGCACTTTATCTTTGTTTTTTGCAATTAGTTGATCTTGATATAGCTGTACACAACACATAACATTTGTTACAGCTTCAGCAAAAGCGTGTGAGCATTATTGGTATCTGTGACTAACAAGCAACAGGAAAAGAAAGTGTGACTAAATTATCATCTGATACAGGTTTACCACCAGATTAAGAAGCCAGCTACTGTTTTGATATGACTGATCAAACATCCACATCAAACAGAAAAAAAAAGTCCCTAAGAAAGCATTTTCACTGACCAAGTTGGAGCTTCAGTGTTCACTTTTTCAGATCTCTTTCAAAATCATATCCCATTGTCAGAAACGCTCTAAACAAATAACATCTGATCAAATGCAATGACATTTAGAGCTTATTGCTAACAAAAGTTTAAAACTGAAATACAGGGACAGACTATCCACTTCAGCCATTCCAATAAGTTTTGTTATGCTGGAAATACCCCCACACACGTCAGCACCCACAGACCAGCTGCTTGTTACGCACCAAACCCCTGACCTGGAAAGCCACAGCTCAGGCGCTTGGAAGACCCCACCAGCAACTTGCTGCTTTGCCATATTTGAACAGATCTCATCCACAGTTTGAAGGGCTCAGTTCCAGATTCATCAACCAAAGCAAAGCCAAAGTTTCATAAATGTAAAAATAGTGTTTTTATAATTATAGTTATAATTTATTTATATATAATTTATTCTCAGATTTTAGAGCTCATTATGGTTGTTTCCCCTTCATCTCACTGAGGATTTGGAGTTTGGGCCCTGACTAGACTCACCTAGGACCCCATGCCAAAATATTTAAACAACAGTCTTTTGTCATCTTTCAAGGTCACAGGTTGCAAACACACAAGCACATACACACTTAACTGAATATACAAGGGTTTCTTGATCTTGTTTCCCCTGTGTAAACTGATGGTTTCAAATACAGCAAGCGCTGCCATACGACAATTTCTGTAAACATATCCAATACTTTAGCATTATTTATCCAAATTACTGAGGTGCTCAACTCTAAGATTTATGAGTACGAAAAAGAGAATGCTGTATTTAAGAATCACCTTTAAGCTGATGACCATCACAAATAGCAATCATGATTTAAAACAAAGAAACATCCAGACCTTGTTCTCACTGGGAAAACGAAGTGCTCTCAGCTGTTCCCCCCCTAGGTGGTGGTGATTTAGTTTACCTGAAGGTAGCAGATGAGATAAACATTCCAATTTTCAGCACCCAGTAGGCTGGGACTGGCAGCCCTGCATGACAGCAGATACTGCAGCCCTCAGCATGCCAGCCTCCCTGAACCCTAACACACAAACACATCTTTAGGAAGGCCTCAGCCAGCCTGGTCTGCCTTCTCCTTAGAGACCTGTCTTACACAGACTCAGGAGAATAACAGTGTCTCAAGAACAGCTAAGCTCATTTTTCTTTTCATTACAGGCACCACTATAAACTCATAAAGCTAGCACTCAGAAAATATCTTTTGGGGTCTCTATACAGAGACAGCAGTGTAACTCTTAAGCATGCTTCAGGGTACATTTCAAAATACACTGCTCACTTTGAGAAGGACTGGTTAGTGCAAAAAGGAGAAGAAATAAGAGCTAACAGCAGTGCACAAGCAATTAAAGGCATTGTTTGGAAGAGGAAGGAATGAACGCAGAGGGACATTTCACTCAGGCAGGCCTCAGCCAGTTCCAGGGAGAGTGGCAGAGAGGTGCTCTGTTGATTTACTAAGTGCTATAATCAATACCCCAAAAGCATTGTGGGAGACTTATATATGTGCTAGCACTCAGGTCTAGCTGCAACGCTACCGCTGCAAACTTGAACGAGGATGAAATNTCTTTTTTTTTTTTTTTTTTTTTTTTCTTTTGCAGTTATGTCCCCTGACAAAATTTAAGTCCTTCTAAACAGATAATAGCAGGAAAGTTCCCAGGGAATCTTGAAGCTTTCCTGCCATCTTCGCTTTGTTTTTTACTTCAGAAACATTTTCACATTATCCACTCCTTTTATTTTATGATTTCTCTGATTTCAAAGCTGGCATAAAAAGATCCTGGTAAAGGGATTGGAGTACACCAATCACGATTGCCCCATATTACAATATAAAGCTCCCTCAGTTGTTTTGATTTAATTATTTGTGGCTGATGGCCCAAAACATAAATCCCCACACAAACTTTTTTTCTTTGAAAGATTAAACCTTTAATCGGATGACTTCACCAATCTGGTACACCTCTCCACCATCCAAGTAAAGACAACTTCATTGTGAAGCAGGCATTTATGCGTAGTTACACATAATTCATGTTAATGATGTCTTTTGTTTCAGAAACACATATATGTGTTTCATATATTTTTCTTCATTCTGTGTAGATACAAACTAGCTTAAAGAAAAAGATAATCCAAGAATAGTGAGGGAGAGCCTTATACTAAACTGCATAGAAAGAAAACATGACCTAGTAATAAAAATATGACTGGAAACCCAGAGACTTGAATTATATGCTTCATTTCTTATCTGACTGGGCAAGTTGTGTTAAACCCTGTGTTAAATCCAAGTGAAAACATTTCCTTGTACCAGTGTTACATGCATTGCTCATCAATGGTTATAGTCCTCTGAGATTCCCAGATAAAAGACATCACATGCTACAAAGTTCACCTACTCATATGTTTTTCTGTTTTACTTTGCTGGCTTAACTTATGATAAATGTTCATTGATTCTTCTGTAAGAGATAACTGCAGGCATTAAAGCTCCTGTAAAGCTGTGAGATGTGTCCTGCTTCTCACCTCCAAACCTCATGCCTTTAATTTCTGAGTTTACTTTCCCATTATATAACATACTAAGCATTTTCTGAAATGCACTCTGGATCAGTCCTGACTTGTTAAGATTTCTTACTTCTTAAGTGGACTAAATACACTCATTTTCTTGATTTTGCAACATACTGAACTCAAGTGCAATCAAAGTCATGCAGCAGGCTAGCAGAAGTACGTACACAGCCTAGGCCTCCTACTGATTAATGATAAAGTTCACGTAGGAGGGATACTGGAATCCAGAATATCAAAACGATTTTTTCCACAAAAAAAAGCATGAAACAAAAGCTGCTCAAAAAAAGAGCATTTTTCCCCGATTTTAAAAAGTTGCTCTGAGAGTTCATAAAATCTCCCAAAGGAAGTTGTCAGTAAACCCACAGAGAAGGCATTTAAAAGATTCAAGTAACAAAACAACTTAAAAGTTTTAACGGGTCTCAAGGTTGAAAAATTCATTCCCACCAGGAGACTTCTCCATGGAAGTCCATCCTATATTACATGTGACAAAACACCTACAGAGCAAGTAATAAGTGTCTCTGAAATCAATCAAATGCAATTATTTTACTGTAGCTATATTTTTATTGTAGTTTCCAAAGATTACAATATATTATTAGTGCTGCCACGACTATAGGCTTATATTATACCGCAATTTTGCTTCACAAAGATTTGGCAGTTTTATTTTTTGGCCTTCTATTCTATTACTATTTTATGCTTTAGTCTTTTACTGTGTTTCAGAATCATGGCAGTGTGACCCTGGAGGAAGCCACTTGGTTAATCTATTGTAGTTTTCTGTATCACAGATACAGAAAGTGTCACTAATTTTTTCTCACTAATCTCAACTAATCTGTTTCTGCTATTTTAATTTTAGATTTATTTAGAGGAGTAAAAAGGAGAAGAGTACTTTGCTGCAAAAGGCAAATGGAAAACAATCCACTACTGCAGCACTAACACAACATCAGTTCTTACAAAAACTCACCTGATGGCCAGGTCTGTGTGAAAAGCTCCAATGTGGAGGACAGATCATGCATACAGAACATGATGACAACTGTATAGTTCTCCATCAGGCTGGGTTTGCTCCCATCCCCACTACTGCTCCAGCAAAAGAAGTGTTCTCACGTAGTTTATGGATTGTGAGGGAATAGGTGATAGTTGATTCTCTTCCCTGTACATCAGTGTCACCTCCAGGAACAGTAGCGAAATCTGTTTTCCTTCCATACGTCCTTACCCTTGGGCAACATCTAGCTCTCAACTTCATCAACTTTTGTGTCATTTCATAAATGGCAAATGAGCGAGAAAGGAAAGAAGGTTAAATTTATAAGGAGTTTTATGTTGTCAATAAACTTGTGAAAATTGGCAGTAACTCATCTACCAGTTGCCTCACAGAAGACCTTTCCCAAAAGCTAAGTAACAAGCTAAGCAAAAAAGTTAGCATTTTCCCACACCTTTCTCCACACATGGCCACTAACCCATGCTCCTTCAGTTTCTCTCTCTGGTGAAAAAAACCTGAGCTACCACCGAGAGCCTTGGGCCTCCAGCACCCACTATTTGATGCAGCACCTGTCTACTCAGCTGTAAGTCATGAACACCCCAAGTATAACAGCAGAAATGAAAATCAGACCCATGTACTTCTGAAGAGGCCTGATAGAGCTTTTCTTGAACTCTCTTCTGCACAAAGCTGTTTACAGCTGGAGGTCACCTGCTGCAGACTAATCGCAGTTTTACCTCATGAGCATTAACTGCTTACCAATCACTGTATGGCAGCTGCAGTGAACTATAAATATTTTGGGTTGCCCTTTTAATCGCTTCTCATAACTCATCATTTGTTGCTGGCCTCACTGCAAATTTCATCATCTATCCAGGATGATAAACACATACTCCTGTGCTACTGGCACAGGATACTACAACAGTAACAATCTTTGTTTTCTTAAACCAAAAACAAAGAGTCATAATAATCTTTTTTTTTTTTTTTTTCCCCTGGTAATGTTGAGTCTAATACTAGAGTGACTTACTTAAGCTCTATTCAACTGATGACCTAGAAAACTACAGATATTGAAAAATACCTACCTTAAACAAGAAAATCTTAAGGTCTAAAAAACACATGCAACAATTTTTCATCAAATTACCTCTTTTTTTTTTTCACTTCTGTCATTTATTTTAAGGGTAAAAACAGAAATGACTTTAATATCTCTGAATGAAAATATTTTAAAGAGATGTATTTTCCATGGCTATTTTAAAAAACAGCTACAAGGAAAGGCTGCAAACATTTAACTCAAAAAGTTATAATTACATTTCTGCACTCTAAAAACAGACAAAGAAAGAAAAATCTCTTGCCTTTGAAATTAAGCTCCTCAGAGGAGACGAGTGCATTTCAGGTTTCTGAGCAGAACTCACCTAGCATTCACTAGGAGATCTTCACAGAGATAGCATAAACAAGGATGAGAAGACACAGAGTCTATATAATATTTCTGGTGAGCATCTCTATCCCAAGGCCAACACAAATCTGGTGTCACTGAGGACATCACAGTTATCAAGTGTTAACTTAAATCATCAGTCCATCAAAAACAATGCAATACTATATAGTTTTTTTTTGACCATAACTACAAGTCAACCCGTTAAGTCAACCCGTTAACTGCTCAGTCATCCACTGCTTAACTTCTGTAAATTCGTGTTTAACTTTTCCCTAAATAACTTTTGTCCCAGAAAAGGGTGAAATCGACATGAAAACCCCCTGAAATGCCACAGAGAGTATGTTCCATGCTTCGGTCTCTAAGGATGAAAAGATGGCTTGATTACTTTCCAAAATTATTTAAGCCCACATCCTCAAATAAAGCAGATATTGCTTCTATTCCCAGATCTATTCATTCTTAGCCTACCAGCTGATTCTGTTTCGCCTAGAAAAAAATTCTACTTTTTCTTTTAGATTCAATTCTAATTTAAGTCAGGGAAATGAACTTTAATATATAGACTGGGAAGCAGATAAAGATAATTGCCACGTTAGTTGTATGTGATTAGAACAATTCAAATTGCCTACAGCTAATTCATTCTCCCAACTTCCACTCTGTTTTGCTAATCTCCTCAGAGTGTGCCATATCATGCATAGAAAAGACCATCATGGGGTCCTAGATGGTAAGCCAAAATCAGAATGTAATAACAAATGTTTAAATACAACCTCTGAAGTTTATAATCCCTCTCTCTACCTTTATGTCAATTACATCCCTACAGATGGTTTCTTCACAGCCCTCTAAACTTGCATAATCCCTTTCCTCATACATAAATCCTTCCACTCTGTTTGTCATGTAGATGCTCTAGGACACATGCTCTACAATTTTAGTACATCTTTCTTCAAGATAGAGTGAGCTAAGTTGGGCAATAAATGTCAGATGAAGACAAAAATGAGTTCTATGAAGTGACAGCGTAACACTCTTAAACTTACAGCCCACTTTATGCAAGCCTACATCTTATTAAACTTTATTACTGCTGCTCACTGGTCAAGGAATTTAAATAACGTGTGTATTAATACACCTCAATCAATTTCTCCTTAAGCATGTATGAACATATTTGAAATTCTGTGAATTCAAGCCACAGACCATCCATCACTTTCTCCTTTTAAGAGCTGGCTGCATCATAATACTACCATAGCAGGACTGTAAAAAGCTGCAACAAAAAATGAACCCTTTTGTGGATACAGAATTATTTCAACCCATAACAAAAGGAACATAGTTAACCACTGACTGATTCCCCTTTGCTAAGTATAATTGTTCCCCCTCCTTACCAGTTTGCTTCAGTGAAAACACTGCTTATGTTATGCTTTTGAACAAGTTTTCAGATGGGTAGGGAAAGGACAAATTTGCAAAATTACAAGATCTTTGTTCTGCATGACAGAATTATGACAGGGTGTGAATTTACATAAAGTTCACTTTCCTTTAGAGAAATTTAATTTCTCTGGAGAGATTTGTACTCCTTAGGAATTCAGAGACTGGATTTGTTTGGCTTTGTGCAACACTCACCATCTGGCTTCTCATGTCCCTTCCACGGAAAAGTTTGCTTTCTTGTCAATTCTGTGCATTTGAGATGTTTTTAATCTTTCTGCTGAGATCTTAGAAATGGCTCCACAGAGTCTGGCACATAGCAGGATTTAGAGAACTTTGTTGAGTGAAAATTAGTCATTTATTGTGCTGTGTGCCAGCTGTACTTTTGCCGGTTGTGTCTGTTTTCCTGACTGCAGAGAGACCATTGAATAAAAGAACACAAGCATGAAAAACCACTCTGTTCTTTATACACTGTGGGCTGCAAGTGGGCTTGGAGACCCACCAGGATCTCACAGTTGCTTGCTTTCTACTGTCTATTGAAAGGATAAGGTAAATCTTCAATACGCAGAGTTGCTAAAGTGTCATTTCTATTTTTGCCAGCATATCTACAAACACACGCACAAAAAAAAATTAAAATGTTTAAACTGTGTGCCTCCATATGACAGCAACTATTTATGCAGCACTTAGTCTATTCCACCGTGTCAAAGGCCTTGCACAAGGCCAGGTAAATGACATCTGTCGCCCTCCCTTGGTCCACCGATGCCGTCACTCCATCATAGAAGGCCACCAGCTTGGTCAGGCATGACCTGCCCTTGGTGAAGCGATGCTGGCTGTCTCGGATCACCTCCTCATCTCGCATGTGCCTTAGCATCTCCTCCAGGAGGATCCACTCCATGATCTTCCCAGGCACAGACGTGAGGCTCACCGGCCTGTAGTTCCCCGGGTCTTCCTTTCTCCCTTTCTTAAAAATGGGAGTGATGTTTCCCTTTTTCCAATCACCGGGGACCTCGCCTGACAGCCACAACTTTTCAAATATGATGGAGAGCGGCTCAGCAACCACATCAGCCAGCTCCTTCAAGACCCTGGGATGCATCCTGTCCGGCCCATAGACTTGTAGACATCCAGTCCCATAAGGTGGTCTCGGACTTGCTCTGCTCTTACACTGAGAAGGATTTTTCTCCCCCCATCCCCACTTGGATTTTCAGGGGCACAAGAGACCTGGGCAGCCTGACCAGCAGTGAAGACCGAGGCAAAGAACTCATGAAGTACCTAACCAAATCCCTCTTCCCACTTTCTCAGTTTTCCTGGCACACCCTCCCCATTAGCAATCTCATTCTTCATCTGCTCTTTAAGTCCACTTGCAGTAGGAACAACTCTTCCTCTTACTGCACTCCAAAAATAAAGCAGGAGAAAAAAAAGGAAAAGAGATGAAATACAAAACAAGAGAGGAGACGGTTAGAAATACATCCATCTACAGATAACAAATAGAGGCAAAGCTGGCAGTAGCATTGCAAGGAAGCCAAATGGAGCATCACTATTGGTAGGGGTAGGGAAGTGCAGCACTGCAGGATGGGGTGAAGATCCGTATCCATGGGCTGTGTTTGGCAGACGCACATTTCAGTTTCCCTCCACTGCCCCAAAAAGTTCTTCTTTATCTTTCACTGACAAATGAAAAACATCTTACATGAAGAAGCAGAAAACCTGTGAAGAACTGGCACTAGGCTCTGTTCTCTGAGTATATGGCCGTGTAACTGAGGAGGAGCAGCATGTTTACCTTCACATAGCTTCGCAGGCTCTCCGTAAGCAGCCAACACGCAGGTGAGTGTGGCAGCGGGAGACCAAGCTCTGCAAAGAGTCGTGCATCTGCCAGAAATCTCTAAATGAGTTGTTTAACTGGCCTGGGGAAGTTACAACCTGCTTATGGTTCCTGATCCCAAGTGACTCGGGTCTGCTGTCTGTATGTGCCCCTACAAGCATTTGCATATGAAACTCTCCTCTTGTGTGGGCAGAAATAACAGATTGGCAAAGCTAAGCTGGAATAGCATCCTCTGACTCCGCAGAGGGAGCACAGAGGTGCAGTTGTGTGAAGCAGGTTGCTGCCATACCTGAAGATGCACTTGTTTGTTTGCTCACAGACTGACCTAAGCCGGAGCCTTGCTCATTGCCATGCAAATGCAAGCTGCAGGGTGGCATGAATCAGCTGGGAGGCTCGTCCCTCCTACATGTCCTGAGTCACTCTGCTTACCACCCCCAGCCCTGTCTTCACTAGAAGACACTGTTTCCTCCCTGAGCACAGAGACACACATGGAATGCAGTGAAAATAAAGGACGTCTGACATTTGCAGTTCTGCGTAGCTGAACTCCATGTGGCTATGGACACTGACACGGGGCTGGGCTGAGCCATGCAAGCTCCCAGGCGTTCTCACTACAAACAAGACAGCAACTGACCATCAACATGTTGAGGAAGAACTGGGAAATATGCAGTGCAATACTCTACATGTAGCATATAAAATTCTGGGTGCAAATCTCACAGCAGTTTATACCCTCTGCGCAGGCTCAGTTGCGTCAGAAGATGCCAGCTCAACTTCTAGTAACAATTTGATGGAGGTTCTGCCCCAGACGTATCTACCAAGTTTCTCAAGTGTCCCCAGGAAAGTTAACCTGTTACTTGCAACAGGCTTTCACCTCTTCTGGTGTTTTACCTCATGGTCATCTGAAAATACTGTGTCAGGTCTTCTAAGCCAACTCGGGGATTCAACGATAATTCTCCAAATAAGCTATCTGGGGAAAAAACACTGCAGGCACTAGCCTGGCAAAATAGAGAAGAAAATACTGACAGTGATGCCCAGTCACACAGAAAGTTCTCAAGTGGAAAAAAAAAAAAAAAAAATCAGTAGTCATTGAGCTTCAGAGAGAAGCCTGTGGAAGCTTAAGAGAAGTTTTCAAAGCAAGAGAGCGTTTGGCAGCCAGCCCTTACACCACAATTACATTTTAGCAACAAAGGTAAAGGCTCACCTTCTGAACATCCACTTTAAAATTTTTTTACACAATTTCCTGAACAGTCACCACAATCCCATTTAGACAGTTCCTCTCTTGCAGTAAGACCCCCAGGAAGACATGGTATGAGTGGCATGGATTGAAAAACATGGAGCCTTTCAGGCTTCAGTGCAAACATAAACTATTTTGACCAAATAATTAATTTTGGTTTATGGTAATTTTACGTTTGCATTTATTACCTGCAAACCAGCACTGATGTCTGGGCTCTAAACACCATATTGCCGTTATTATTCCATAGCTATTTTCACAAGGTTAACTCACACAACAGAATGTCAAACTAATCATCAGAAATGCATTAGAATATGAATATTCTTAACAAAATCTGGGGCGTACCCCAAACTGGGACCACTTCCAGCACTGAGAGGCAAATAAAACCAGTCGATTGCAGGCTATCTGGAGGCCATCATAATACAGGTTGCCTATATTTAGGATACTTCTCATACAAATAAGTTCCACAAACTTGGAAAATAAAATGCCCTTTTTACATGAGCAGTACATAGATGGAATTTCCTTGCTCATTTATTTGCCAAAGAATCATAGAATCGCTTGGGTTGGAAGGGACCTCAAAGATCATCTATCTCCATTATATTTGAAAAGTCGTGGCTGTCAGGTGAGGTCCCTGGTGAGTGGAAAAAGGGAAACATCACTCCCATTTTTAAGAAAGGAAGAAAGGAAGACACAGGTAGCTATAGGCCAGTGAGCCTCACGTCTGTGTCTGGGAAGGTCATTGGAACTAGATGATCTTTGAGGTCCCTTCCAATCCAAGCCATTCTCATGCCCACTTTCACAAATATACCTTATATGCTTTTCACACCCTTCTTCACCTTGTTCCTGAGTAGGAAGGGAAATTAAAGTGGTTAAAATGTTCTCTCACAGTGATAGTACCTTGTACTGTTCTGGCAGCTGCCCAACCACGATTTGTATCACACTGCATACATAAAGTAGGCACCCTACAGTGAAGTCTGCCATTTTCATCAGCAGATGGAGAGCTCCTCCAGCTGCAATTGCAGGACTCACATTTCTGGCTTTGTTTCCTGCTCACAAGTTCTCCAGTGTTCCTACCTGCATCTTGTAAACTCCTCTGCTAGGTGAAAGAGATTGTGCAAGATGTGACTGACTTTCCTTAAGGAAAGTGTGAGTCACCTTTCTGCTCTACCTGCACTGCCCAGGGTTTTGCAGATCCAGCAAGCTAGGTCCTCTTCAGGCCCGCTAGCTGTCAAAACCCTTCTGAAGCCAGTATAAACTTTAAGCTTATTCTACAAAATATGTGATTCATATGCTAGACTGTATGTCATTTATGTTTAAGAGTAACTACCTAATTCTTCCAAATTTGAAGCAGCACCCCATATAGTATATGCCCATGTCCAAGCTCCCAAAAAGTTCATGCAACAGTTTTCCTGCTCCTCTGCCATCTCAGAGGATCTAACCACCACACAGAGGAAAAAGTGTTTTAGAGAGCTCAGGCAGCATCTTGCTGCAAGAAGGGATGTAACTGAACTTCACCTTAACATTGTCTTTCCCTAAATAAAAAACTATTTCATGAAAACTCCTTTAAATAATACCAACTTTAAACAAATATTACATTTAGACATGTAAGAAAATATATACACACACACACCTCTAAGTCATACATCCCGCAGATGTGATGTTTTACAAACATGGCACACACAGACAGTGCATAATCCACCTCTGGACCTGGTTTTCTGAAGCTCCTTTGTGTAGGGTCTTCTAGCTCTGCATTCAAAGATGGCAAAAGCCAGCAGGAAGGGCAAGGTTTTGGAGGCTCCCTTAGCAATGGTTGTTAGCTATAGCAGCTAAGTAACAACCAGGGGATGCCAATTGTCAGTGGAATCAGCCAGGCTCCTTTTGAAAACCATGTATTCAAATAGAGGCTAGGGCATTATTCACAACATCTAACTTTAGGTATTTAATTTCTGTTTTCCCGTTTGTCAGCTTTCTTCTTTTGTTACAACCGAACAGAAATAGCTCCTAAATAGGGAGGTTTAGACATTGGAAATATTTAAAATTATATAGTGTCAACATTCCTCTTTCTTTTCTTCTTCCAGCTCTCCCCTCCTTCCAGAAAGCACAACTTAAGTTCCTATTACAAACAGTATTTCATATACATACAGCAATTGCGTGTCTGTATACACACACTCACAGAAAGAAGAGAGATAGCTGTCTGCTGTTTGCCATTGCGTTGTTTATCATTGGGCACCAAAGCAACAGATAAAATGGGATTGCCCTGGCATCCCAGGTACCACTGACCAGAGAAATGTGAAAGCATAACCCTGTTGGGCCATGCGATTTCTGCGTTTTTGATGTCTCTTCAGCCTGTTCTCTTGTGCAAGTTAAGGAAGGAGAATCATAGAATGGTTTGGGTTGGAAGGGACCTTAAAGACCATCTAGTTCCAACACCCTGCCATGGGCACGGACACCTCCCACTGGACCAGGTTGCTCAGAGCCGCATCCAGCCTGGCCTTGAACACTGCCAGGGAGGGGACAGCCACAGCCTCTCTGGGCAACCTGTGCCAGTGTCTCGCCACCCTCACAGTCAAGAATTTCTTCCTAATAGCTAGCCTACATCTCCCCTCTTCCAGTTTGTGGCCATTGCCCCTCATCCTGTCGCTACATGCCCTTCTAAAGAGTCCCTCCCCAGCCCTCCTGTAGGCCCCCTTCAAAATGTCAACAATTTACTGTGTTTTACTTGCTTCATTTTGACTTAATCCCTTTTAGGTTTGTGAGCTTCAAGTAACTGCAAGTAGACGGTGGTGTTTTGTGGAGAGGAGCTGCTTGGATTCCACTGCGAAGACCTACGCTTCTCTGTCTCTCTAGGTCCTTGTTTAACTTCCACCTTTCATACAGGATCTGGCAGCATCTGGGACACACAGAAATAGTTCATATTTTAATTCTGGAGAGAGTCAGCGTCATCCTTGTATCGGAAATCACTGCTCTTTTTGGTATAACTCAGTTGCAGCTTCATTTTCTTAATGTTATATTACACTGTACACAAATCAGCAAAAATTTGATAGATGTTTCTCACCTTTTTCCCTAAATAATTCCTTCTCCCATCTTTTGATTTATGGAAAAATTGTACAGAAAATAAATTCTGTTGGTCTCTCTGTAGAATTTAACTGAAATTTATATTCTTCCTACAAAAATCTGCAGAATTTCTTTCAGTTGAGACAATGTGGTCTGTTGTTCCCTCAGATGTTAAGACCTAGGTATGGAATGGCAGTATGTTTCTATATAAACGTTATTGATTTGTCTTTATTAAGTTACAGAGGCAAATCTGGCTCTGAACCAGATTTCCATGAATTTATTCTTGGGTTTATTTCTTATTTAATTTATCTTCACCATTGTGAAAAAATACCTGTCCTCTATTTGCCCAGAAAAGCTAGACACTAAAACAAGTAATGTACCCTTGATCTGAAGATACATGCCCAAGGAGACAATTCTATTCCCGTTTCTGATTTTTCCCTCTGCCAAAGAACCCAACAGCATTAAGCCCTCCTTACGTCTGACTCACATGTTCTGTGGGCACCTGAACTGCAGTGAGCTCAGACAGCTATTTCATGTGTCAAGGACCTGTAATTTGACCAGCAAATTAAATGATATCTTGTGGAATGACTGAATCTATTGACTAATGAGTTGAATACTGAAATCAGGGAATAAATGGGGAAAATAAACCCTTCACTGTTTAAATGAATCCTTCTCACTTTTCCAACTAGATTTCCAGGCTTCTGAGGTTAGATTCACAAAGAAAGAAAGAAGCAAGTCTCTGGAGCCAACAACTGTCCCTTCCCAGTTCACCCAGTTCCCTCACTGCTAATTCCAGACAGGGACCTGACATTCAAAGGAGAAGTGAGGAAAAAATTATGCTCACATAACCAGATAGGGGGGATTTCCAGCTGAAACAACATTTTCTTCATAGATTACACATCTTGGATGAAAAATGGTGAGAATTATATTTGTACAGCAATTGTTGCTGAACATCTTGCCATACATTCCAGCAAAAGTGTAAGCAACAAACGGCTATCCAAGTATGATTTAAAATCTTGGACCAATCTAAGTTCCCAGAGGTTGACAAATGAGTCCATGAACAGAGAACAAAAATACTAAAGGTTGGGCACTCCAGATGGCTCCTCCTCATTTCTTGGAGCTGTGCAATAAAGACCTTTAATGCCTTTACCAATATGCAATGACATTTGAAATTGAATAACACCTTTCTATCCATCTGTTCATCACACAGGAGCCTGCTATGGCAATATTGCTGCCTTCAGAAATGCCAGGAAAGCTCCCACCTTAACTGGGAGATTTTTGTCTTTAACCTTCATCAAAACATTCTTTAGGGATAGGCATACTACTTCGATGTAAGCTTTCCTTTCTACCCTAATTAAGGGAAGGGAGAGAGAGATGGGCATTAGTGGTTCCCTGAGGCTCTGGGGTTTAGTCCCTACCTGTCCAGAGCTCCTACGTGGCTGATAGCTTTAGGAACACAGGAGACTGAGCAGAGAAGCTGTGAGAGGAGAATTTGAAACATCCATTTACTTGCACATTTCTACATTAAACAATGCCTGATGTTACCCAGTCTCCACATGCATGTTTATTCTATAAGCAGAACAATTAACTTTGATCTTTATATACAGCCACATG
>VXAV01007211.1:115266-129306 GCA_013399715.1 Alectura lathami | reverse complement strand
AAAAAAACAGGAACCATACCGTTTTCATGTCCATTAAATATAATGCAATGACATGAATGATGTTTTAGTCTGGTAATAAAAATATATGGAAAGCCTAAGGAAATATTATTTAAATGATACTATTTCACTTTCAAAAAGCTAATGTTCTATGCTGTTGTATGTTATAAATGCTAACATTATATATTGCCATAAAATCTACTTGAGCATTTAACCTCAAATGTTTAATGATATTTATGTTTGTACATAAAAACCTGTAAGAAAAGAGCATCACCACACCATTGCAGCATTCTCCATAATATGGGATGTGTTCCAGAGTTAGTACAGACACATAAATGCTTGATGGAACTGAGCTGAACTTTCCCAACAAGGATATCCGCTGTTCATACAATCAAATTCTCATTATATTATTTCTCAGTAATGCAGGCTACAATTGCACAGACAGCAGCTCAAGTGCAGCTGAAATCTGTGACCAACCTCAAAAACAAAACCCAGCTCACGCAAACTGAAAGTTTTGTGCTAGCAACCGCATTTCTGGATGCAAGTTCCACCTTTGTTGGATTTGCAGCTCCAAGCAATGGGCAAGCTGTTGAACTTGCTGCAACTTCTCACCTAACCATGTCAACCCATTTTGTTGTCACAGCCTCAGGTCTGAACAAGATAAAGAAGCAGACCAACTTTGCACAGCTCAGGTTCTCTATGGGGGGAAAGAAGAAAGAGAGAAAGAAAAAGCTAGGATCTACTTCATTTCTTCATTTTATGTAAATTATTACCAGCTACTTCATCACTTGTTCGAAGAGACACAACAGAAGTCACAAGTTTAGCAGAACTGGACTGCCATACACAGCACAAAGGTATCTTTTGTGCATAAAGGACAAAAAAAAACACCCTCTGCAGGTCTGCTATCAGCACCTCTAAAGCAAACCAGCAGATGGAAAGTGTAGCAGTCTCTCCTTTGCTGAGCCAGTCACTGCTGTGCTATTGGAAGTCCTCTAATCAGATTTGTTCATATTATTTCCAGGACTGCTGAGTCTCGTCAGCAAAAAACGTTCAGAAAATGCTAACATTCAGCATTTTGCAGTCAATTTCTTGTTTTCGTTTGAACTACCTTTTACAACCCTTGTGCCTTCCTCCAGAATGCGGGCTGAAAAAAAAAAAAAAATTCGCTAACCTGAAAATTAATATGTTAAGATTTAAAAACACCTAAGAACTTCTGNTAATACTATTTTCCATTACAATAATATACTTGATTTTTTTATGTCTGCATGGAACCAGATTTGAAAAAAAAAAAAAAAAAAAAAAAAAAAGGAGAGATAAATCCCTATGCATCTCTCTTTCAACCTCAGGATCATTACGAACCCCATCGTCAAATTTTTAAGGTAACAATCATTGAAGACAAAATGCTATAGGGAAAAACATGTAGTAGTTAGCTGGTGTTGATAGTTTCCTTGACAGGAAACACAGAAATGCACGCACCAAGACCTGTATTTATGAAAAGTTTCAATACCCACTTACGTAGTGGAATTACAAAGGCCAATGTCCTAATAATCCACCCACCTCACTTTTATCTAAGAAGCAGTTGTCTAACCTCCGTGCTTTTATTTTTCAGTTAGCTACATAAAAACACCACTTCTACATATTTTTCTATTTAATACCAAGAAGTAAGACAAGAATTACTTTTTTCCAGTGCATAATGTGAGAAAATCAGGAATACTTCTTAATTTTCCATTTATTACTTATTCTTATATTCTTCACAGGGAAGTCCTTCCTCCCTTGACACAATACACTACTGAAACATCTGAAAGGTACTGCAGGGTTTAAATGTTCTTATCAATATATGTTTTGTAGCATCAGCCTCTTATCCTTGGAATTTTAGCTATCTCTTGAATAATAACTTTTACAGGTGAAGAGATGCATTATTATCTAAATCACAGCAATATCATACAAAAGGATATGCCACTAGTACCATGAGGAAGATCTTATTTTATTCAAACCAGAAAAAAAGTCTTGCAATAAATAAAAGACAAATTCCATTTACAAATACAAGTTCCTAGTATATAACTTTCAGAATCTCTCAGATATGCTGGCATAAATACATCAAGCCTGTGGGTGCATTTCTCCTACTGCCTGCTCCTTCCTGGAGTGATTACACTGTATGTGCTGGAGCACAGGCTCTCCAACTGCTACCTACATTTGGATGAAATACACAGCAGCAAGAATTCCCATATCATTCTCTTTTCCCTCTAGCCACTTGTCACAGGCTTCCTCTTACACAAAAATTACCATTAGTATCCAGGATGATTGCTAATTTCCTGTCAAGCAGCTTCTGGGAATTACTTGATAGTTAGAAGGAGAATGTAAAGAGCTTCTTGTCCTCCACGCTCTCTCTCATCCAAGCTGATTCCCCATAGGAATCCAACTGGACCTTCTCTCTAAATATAATATGGAATAATAAAATAAATTACAATCTAATATAGTAACGATGACTGGCAGCAAACACAATTAGGTGCTGCCCATTTGGCATAGACTCCCTGCTTGCCCCATGAGCAGCTCAGCACAGAGGAGGACCTGCTCTGATGGTGTTGCTGCCCAGTGAGATGTGGTCTCGTATCATTTAGAAATGCTTGGAGCTAAATCCCAGGTCCCATTCCCTTACAGAAAGTAGGGAAACAGAGCCAAAGAATGGGGAAGACAGGTTGAACAAAACCCTTTGAAGCCAAAGCCTTTGAACCTTGTTGGAGGGCAACATTTACAAGCTGACCACAGCTGCCAAAGGCCAAGAACAGGACATTTCATTCACTGCAAGGAAGTCTACTGAAATGGAACAAGACAAATCAAATAGGGAAATGCACCTAGATTCCTCACAAAACATGAAGCAGTCCAATCTTTCCGANACTTTGGTTAAAAAAAAAAAAAAAAAAAAAACTTCATCCATTCCTAGAACAGGAATCAGTACTTTTGATCGATTTATTCACTTTCCATGTATCATTTTAAAAAGTGCTGCAAAACTACAGCCAAGCCATTGCCACTGGTTAACTACGTCTATGCAGGAGTCGAGATAAAATGGTTCCAACATCAATCTCTTTTTCCAGTTTCTTGCTGAAAAACACAGCAGTAAATTGCAGACAGTTCACCACAAGGCTAAGACATAATGCTGTAAAAACTTCTATAAAGCTTCAGTACCAAATTCAACTCCAGTGACAGCCTATATCACAAGGTCCTCATGCTGTGGCAGGAGATGGCTTTGCTAAACAGTAGCAGCAAATCAATTAAAAGTTGCAGTAAATAGCACAATCCCTTAAAAGCATTTGGAGTACAAATGTGGTAATGTTCAATGTTATATTTAGAAATAGGATATAAATACCCTACAAGTGCATTTACAATGTTCCAAGCTTTGCTTAAAAGTAAGACATAACTGTTCAGTAATTGTAGCTGAGGAAGTTTAAGGAAGTTTGAAGCAAGCTTTGTTATAAGCACATTTAAAATACTGACTAGCTGCACTACTGCCACAATAAATCTCTCTGCTGTTGTGTAAAACTCCTCCCACTAACAAAAACCTGTACCTTGCTATAAGTTGTAATATCAGTTGTCTGTCTGGTAGCCCATGCCCCCTGCAAAGGAGGAAGGTATGGTGTCAGTGGAAGAGCCCCTGAGGCAGCAGAGAGCAGCTGGGGAGCACTCATGGGAGAAGAACACGCAGGGCAAGGGCCAGCTCCAGACTCTGGTGTTCCCCCACACAGTAAGCACTACTTCAGCGACCACTGGTTCTGACCCAAGCAACTGAAAGAACAAGGGTATGAGCTGTGCACAGGTAGAGTGCCAATGCTCCAGGAAAACCTTGTCAAACATTTCAAGGAGTCAAGGCATGACATAACACCAGCTTCTGGGAGACCAGGGTGGCAAGGAGGTCATTCTGCGGAAACCAAGCTTTTGTGTTCTCCAGAGTTTATGTTTCCACATCTCTTACTTTTTCCATCAGATAACTTTTATCAAAAAAATAAAATAAGGAGGAGCAGTGGAGCATATCCTGCTTCTGCAGTCTAGAGGTTGTGTATGAACATTACTCTTCTAAGACCTGAGCACAATAGGAAATATTTCATCCTATGGTGTCCTATTCTGGACACAATTTCTATACTTTGATCTTCAGTGGAAATTGGGAATTAAATATTAATACAATCTGGAATTATTATATATTTATATGATATTTTCCAAGTAAAGGCAAAAGTATAATTGTGTGTGATATTTGTAGTTGGGATGTTAGAGAACTACTAACTTCTTAAAGAAAACACCTTACAAACTTTGGGAAACAAAATCAGTGGGACAAAGCGATGTCAATGTTTTCAGAGACTGGTCTTTGAGCTACAGATAGTTACATACAGCTCAGTATCTCCAAAAACCCACGCTAAACCCCTACGAACACTCCTCCAACCCACACTAACAGACGAATCCTGCTCCTAGCTAATGAAAGCGTGCTGTTCGCTCTAGAGACTGCTGCAAATGAGCACAACTGGAAAGATGAAAAGAACTCAAGATAAAATTTCATCATCTTTTATCTGGATTGAGAAAATTACAGCCAGCTAGTAATCATAGAATTAATCTTATTCCCCCTTAGCAGAGGGCCTCTTGTACAAACCAAAAACAAACAACAGCTGATACTGGCAAGGATGCCTGCCCAATGCAGTGCCCCATACTCCTGGTTCTTCAATTCTACAAACTAGAAAGCATGTTCTTGTGCATACTGAAGATATCCCTCATGCAGGACCAAGTGCAAATACATTAAAAAACTCTGGCAGCCCATCTGCAGATTTCTCTTTTACTGAATAAAATAACAAAAAAATAAAATATATTTCTCCCTCTATGATGAGCATTGGTCTGGCTGGAGTTCAATGCACTCATCTTTTCATGCATTAGAAAGTTTACTCCCAGCTTCAGTGGAACAGATGGGGACAACATAGAATTAAATATCAAGGGAGAACACACTGAAACGACCACAGGCTCGCAATACGCATGCAAGCATATACACGTATATATTTTATTACCTCAGAACATCACACATGTCAATTACCCATTTAAGGATTTGGCAGCATAACTGGAAGCTACAATGACCACTTTTTTTTTTTTTTTTTGCATTCATTTCTAAGTTGAATGTCTTTTGCACAGAGGTGTGGGCAATGTAAACACATACAAAATTCCAGCACACTGCAATGGAAACCATTTGCTGTGCGCATCTATGCAATAGCAAGAACAGCAGAACCCCAAGTGCACTGGAGCCTTTGTGTAGGCTATAGTAGATCTAAACATGTACTCGCGCCCTTTCTAGGCAATTTTTCTGTGACAGAGAATTGGGTCATAGGCTTACTCATTTTAGATTAACAACTTCTGTCCAGCTCCTCACCAAGCTAACAGCGATACTCTCTAAGGGCACCACACTGAAGATTTTAAAAAGATTTTAGTATAGAGGCTAATTAATTAAAATGGAGAGCTCCTGCTTGTGCTTCTAAAAGTGGCCATCACGTGTAACATCTATATAGTAAAAATACACTCTGGCATTAACAAGCATAGAATTAAAAAATAGCAAAACTGGTACACAAGTAAGATTGAGATGTGATAGTAAAACATTAACATGAGGTTTTTTGGTTGTGATTTTCTTTTTAAACAAGCAAGGCAAGAAATAAAACTCATACATTTGTGAAGATCAGGGTTTTTTTGAACCAAATTTTCCACACTAGTGGGACATACTGCAGCAAGGACATCATCTTTCTCATCCTAGGAAAATACACCTGTTAAATACACTCAACTTCCATACCAGTTGTTACATCTGCCACTGTAAATCGCCCTGCTGCCTGTATGCTTGCCTTCTGTTCCTCCACGAAATGCTAACAATTGTGGTGATCATTTCTTTATAGCTCAAACGTTCAGCTCCATCCCCTAGTAATGAAATAACACCACACCACCAAAAGCCTTCTCCTTCTTCTGACAGTGCTGTCCTCAGGGACTCCAAGACACTTACAAGGCTCCCCAAAAGGTCACCCCATGACCTCTCATGCGAAGAGCAACAAAGGGCTCCAACCACTGGCAGGAGAGAAGGACATCTGCATGAACAGCTGTCTTGTGAAGCCCTAATATTATGGAAAATGCCAAAATGTTAAAAACCAATCAAATCATATCTTTCTTTTCCCCTTACTGTAAAATTAGGTAGAATTAGGTAAAATGAAAATTAAATTAAGTATTGTAAAATTACTGTAAAATTCACTTGCATTAGGAATAGTGTGGCCAGCAGGACCAGGGAGGCTGGAAAGCTGTGTGGAGGAAAAGGACCTGGCGGTGCTAGTTGACAGCCGGCTGAACATGAGCCAGCAGTGTGCCCAGGTGGTCAACAAGGCCAGCGACATCCTGGCTTGCATTAGGAATAGTGTGGCCAGCAGGACTAGGGAGGTGATTGTCCCCCTGTGCTTGGCACTGGTGAGGCAGCACCTTGAGTGCTGTGTTCAGTTTTGGGCCCCTCACTACAAAAAGGACATGGAGGCTCTGGAGCATGCCCAAAGAAGGGCAACAAATCTGGTGAAGGGCCTGGAGCACAAGGCTTATGGGGAGCAGCTGAGGGAACTGGGGACTGTTCAGTCTGGAGAAGAGGAGGCTCGGGGAAGACCTTACTGCTCTCTACAACTGCCTGAAAGGAGGCTGTAGTGAGGTGAGGTTCAGCCTCTTCTCCCAGGTAACAGTGATAGGACAAGAGGTAATGGCCTCAAACTGTGCCAGGGGAGGTTCAGGTTGGATGTTAGGAAAAAATTCTTCTCTGAGAGGGTGGTCAGGCATTGGAACAGGCTGCCCAGGGAGGTGGCGGAGTGTCCTTCCCTGCAGGTGTTCAAGAAATATGTAGGTGTGGCACTTGTGGACATGGTTTAGAGGGCATAGTGGTGCTGGGTTCAAGATTGGACTAGATGATCTTAGAGGTCTTTTCCAACTTTAATGATTCTATGGTTCTAAAAGCATTCCACAAACAAAAGAGAGAGTTAACAGAAAAAAAAAAAAAAAAAAAACATGTTCTGCTTTGAACATCATGTGCATTTCTTGCAGAAACAGACACACAAAACAATTCCAAAACTCATAAAATGTTAATTGAGCAAAAATGAATTAAATACCTCAAGTACTTGAATAGTCACATATTCTGTGCACAAACTAGAACAAGCATACACAAATTACGTTAGCTGTATATAATCTAGACATTCATATAATTTATATATATCATTAACAAATTCGTCATGCTAAATGTGCTGTAAAACCCATTTTATCTCACATGTTATCACAAAAGCCACGTTTCTGTGCCACAATGTGAAATCACACAGGTTACTTTTTGTTTTCTTTGTATTTCTGGAAATAATTTGAGATTTTACAGTTAAATGATTTAATGCAACAGACTTTTTTTTTTTTTTTAATCTCTTTAAAATGTCATATACTTAGAGAGATCAGAGCTCCAGAAATAAATCTTTTACAATTTCCAACTATAGCTTATCACTTTTTAGGACCTCCAAATTCATCCCTGTCACAAATACACTTTGAAACAAAACCAATATCCTCCTCTTTCCTTTTCAAATGCTGAAGTGATGCTTAAAACAAGTTTGTTCTGCTCAAAAAGAAATGAAAGTAAATAAGGAGAAATGCGTAGGTCTTACACTGCACTGTTAGCAGGACTGAATTTGTTGATTTGATGAGTTGTCACTGGCTATAAAGTGCAGAAACTGTCTGTAGTGCACAGGAAAAGGAGTTCTGGAGTTTACAACTTCCAACTACCATTTACTTTCAGAATCCACAGTCAGCAGTAACTTTTACAGAAGAAAGCTAGAGTTCACATTATTGTTTTCCATACCCAAATGAGATGATAATACGACTGCTATTAGACAAGGCTACTTCTCTTTCCATTCACACTTCCTCCAAAAAAGCCAAAACAAATTATATTTTCCATTCTACCCTAAGAAGTCAAGATCCCATCCCAACTCATGGACAAAAAAATCCAGAGAACTGTACTATCCAAAGCCTTAAACATCTGCCTCTTTTCAAGATCAGGATCCTATGAGTAGGAAACACTTATTTTGATATACCACCATTTTTACAACAGCAAAAAAATGGGTAATTACTTTGAGATAATATGTCATGATGAGTACTCTACACATTCGGACTCCTTTACCGAAATAACGAGAGAATATCATACAGTCCACACCAGTCCCGGAATATCCAGAGATATCAAATCCTGCCAGTCTCCTTTTTTTTTTTTTTCCCACTTGCAATGGACAGTTTTCTGAACAATTCTGATTGATTTACATCTGCATTGAGCACAAGTATTTGACCACTTCTCTATAAACAGGTAGCTGGTAATAAAAATGAAGCCCATATCTCCTTGCCTTCCTTTATTTTTTTTTCATTACCCATGAGGATTCACTCTGATCTTCTTGGAAAGACAGAGGAAAGCTCCTATAATCCACCTGCACTTCTTGGAGTAACCAAAGTGGATCTGTTTTTTCTTCCATTAATTTTTCCTTTCAACTTTGTAGTGCAGTAGAGCTTACTACCTGTTGCTACCATCAGCAATTCTCAAAAACCACGAACATCATTTCTTCTGCATTTAAATGCAACTTAGGTACTTCATCTCACCAGTAATCTGTAAACAGCAAAAATTGCAGAATTACTTACATTGCCTAGAGGTGAATTTCTCCATTACCACCTTCTCTGTGAACCAGAGATCCACAGATTAACATTACAAAATCCAGGTCCTGTAAGGACACTTGAGTGCACCTATCATACATCAGATGCACAGCACAGCTATGAAGCATCTGCATTGTACCAAGAGTAAATCAGCTATGTCATAGAATCATAGTCATGGGTATTTGCCTGACTCCCCCCAGAAAGATTAAAACTGAGGGTTCATCACTTATCCTGAGCTCAAAAGAGTGCCCTGGCCTTTGCTGTCAAAGGTAACAAGTGGCGAGCACCTGAAAATAGGAGAAAAACAAGAAGCACTTGTCTTTAGAAAGACGCTTTTAAGGCTGTGAGACTTAAATATTTTTTCCAACAAGCAGCAATCTGCACACTGGCAATACAATGGTTCAGATATTGAGCCACATTAAGAATGGGCCTTCAGGGCACCTCTTCTCTGCCTGTCTTCTGATGGAAATCAATGTGATATATACACACTGCACAAGTTGAATTGCATCCTCCATTTTGTGAGGTAGCAAATACCTTCTTCATCGATTTAATCTCGTCTTCACTTCTTCATTAGTTAGAAAACAAGAGCAGTCCCATGTTCCAGCCCCAGAGAACATTATGCTGCCACAAAGATACAAGAATCAGGTATAAGCAGCTTGAATCCCTAGACATCAGGATCCTTCCTTCTGCTCAGCTAAAGACAAACAAGGAAAATAAGACAGAGCTGTGCTACCTGCTGCACGGCACATAAAGTGATGTGCGATTAACACTTCAGAGACCTATTTTTGTCAGCTTTAGCTGAACTCTAGTATTATTTGATTATGCATTGTATTCTATATACAGTGTTTGAAAATGACTGCATGAAAATGATTTAATGCGCAAGCAATATTAATAGCATCTAGAGAAGGTTGGTTTTGCCTTAAAGAGCAGTTGAATGGGTGCTAGACTGTATGGGGGAATTCTGATCTTAATCCAGCAAAGCATCTTAAGAAGTTGAGTATTCTCGTATGCTTAAAGCTGAGCGTATGCAAAAATGTTTTGCCAAGCTGCAGCTTTTAATAGCTCCGCATACGCTTATAATTAACACTGTGATTATTCTTCATTATTGGATTTTTTGTGAAAACAGCAGGAGACTTGACAGACTTGTCATAATCTGCAGTCACTCAACAAAAAAATAAGGCAAGTTCATATTAGTGACATTTAAGACCATTTGAGACTGGTAACAGCAGAAATCCAAGCAGTAAAGAAGACAGTTTTACAGTGCCTGCTCAGTGAAACAACATATAGTCCTGGTGGTGATCAGAATAGCTAACTACAGCAAGAAAGTCACCTTGCTAAATAGCTGGATACTACCCAGTACTAAAATTGCCAGGGCTTTCACTTATTTACTTAGCTGGTGATCACTGAAGGGATTTGTCCTTTAAAGTTTTCTGCAAGTTTGACTTGAAGTGCTACTAATAGGTGCCCTGAAATGGGAGACCAAGCAGAACAAATGGTATGTGCCTCTTGCTTCCCTAGAAGAGTGGGAGATGCCTGGGGCAAAGTGATAAACCCCCAACATCTGAAAATAATTTTTTCCTTTTTCTCTCTCTTTTTTTTTTTTTTTTTTAATTTAAATGAACTAAGTATCAAGTTGACTTTATTTTCAAAAGCAGTACATCTATATGATCACTTACAGCAAATATGCAATACACAATGGTTATATACACGCATTCTGCAGCTGGAAATGGGACTGCAGCATCTGTGAGAATACACATCCTCCACTCAACCTAGACAGCCAAGTCAGGAATCAAAGACAGACAAAAAGGGCTTCTTGCACAACTTGGTAAACTAATAATGTGCCCAGGCTTCCCCAGAAGCCCTACATATGTGTTGTCAGCATCCAGACCATAGAATCACAGAATATCCTGAGTCAGAAGGGACCCACAAGGATCATCGAGTCCAGCTCCTGGCTCCACACAGGACCACCCACAGTCCAACCCCTGTGTCTGAGAGCGGTGTCCAAACGCTCCTTGAGCTCCGGCAGATTGGGGCCGTGCCCACTGCCCTGGGGAGCCTGTTCCATGCCCACCACCCCCTGAGGCAGAACCTTTTCCTAACCCCCAGCCTGACCCTCCCCCAATGCAGCTCCATGCCGTTCCCTCGGGTCCCGTCGCTGTCGCCAGAGCAGAGCTCAGCGCCTGCCCCTCCGCTCCCCTGTGAGGGAGCTGTAGGCCGCCATGAGGCCTCCCCTCAGCCTCCTCTGCTCTGGGCTGAACAAACCAAGGGACCTCAGCTGCTTCTCACACGTATTTGCCCTCTACACCCTCCACCATCTTCATAGCCCTCATTGGATGCTCTCTGACAGTTTTATGTCCTTCCTATATTGTGGTGCCCAAACCTGCACACAGTGTGGAGCAGACCAGTCACACTGGATTTCAGTGCAGGCATATTGCTTAAAGTTAAGCAATTCCATCCAAAGAAGTGCTCATCACCTAAATTATTCCTGTTTTGTTCAGCTACACTCATTTGTACAGAAAGAAGGATTAGCACAGATGGAAAACTGGTGCGAGCACATGGCAGAGTAAGGCTGGGAAGACTTTCAAGGCAAAAGAGCTCTCTACCCCCATCTCTTGATCAACATGGAGAGAGACATAAAGGCACACAGCAAAAGTCTGGCCAGCTGCCTTCATCACTAGAACACTGATGAGAGGGAAAAAAAAAAAAAAAAAAAAAAAAAAGAGAAGGAGGGGGTAATTTCTATTTAGTAGGGGCAATTGAATCTTATCTTAATTGGATATCAAAATATCCACACAACTTACTGTGCTGTGAGCCACCATACTACAATCCAGAAGACAGGATGGTGGAACTGAGATCACATCAAAACTTGAGGGGAAAGGAGGACCTGTGGCCAGAAAACAGGCACTGAGTCTGCTGGACATTTCTGTATGGACTGATCTCCTACCACAATGTAATCATGTAATCACAGAATTGATGTGTTATCTTGTTTCCCTATAATTTAAGAGCAGGAATGGAAAGAAGTCTTATTTTATACACCCAAGGAAGAGCTCCTGGAAGATAGCACTTTTAATGTCATCAACATCCTTAGATAGGACTGCACAAACAGTCCCCCCAGAATGTATTTCCCCAAAAATCTCCATGTTGTGAAGATCAAACTATATGATTTCATTTACCTGATTAACAAAATTAGTGAAGGTGGGTGTAAAACTCAGTTTCTGCTGTTGGGTTTACCTGTAGTACAGCATTCCTGACTCAAGAATTTTGATCTGCACCCACCACAGACAAAAGATGACAGCTCCAACACTAAAAAAGCATCCAAAGAAAATATTTCCTTGGCCTAATACTTTGATTCCAGGCCATTACATGTGACAATTTACAGTCAGAAATAAGACTATGAAAAATAATGAGTGTATATACTTTTACCTTAGCTGTCTGAGTACAAATGAGTGTTCTACTGCCCAAAATAGACAGCGGAGGTCTGAGCACAATAAAAGGTGCAATACATTTTATGCCTTACTCCCCAAAGCCCACTCAATATCCAAAGATA
The DNA here is from genome assembly GCA_013399715.1 of Alectura lathami. NCBI lineage: Eukaryota > Metazoa > Chordata > Aves > Galliformes > Megapodiidae > Alectura > Alectura lathami. Next base: position 117,062 of record VXAV01007211.1, on the reverse strand, counting down.
AATACTGAAAGAAGGAAAGGAAAAAAAAAAAAAAAAGTAAGTATCTACTCACTCTATAGGGCTTGGTTCACACAAGCACAAAAAGACCCTTTCAGGTTGTAGAGCCAAGGCATGGGAATAAACAGTATCAGGGCAGGGTGCTAGCTGGAATACCAGCAGAAAAAGTTTATTTTCAAGTGTTTTAGTTTATGTAGTCACTCGGGAATCAGGAAAGAAGTCAGAACTTGACTGAAAAACTGAACGAAAAACTTTGGATACATGAGAAAAATATATTGAACTGATAGACAAACACTGAAGTTATATGGTCATGCATAAACCCCTCCAGGGCTTTGTTTCATCTTTTGATCCTTGTAGACCTTTTAACAGGGCTCCATCTCACATGAATATCAAATCTAACAACTTTGTTGTTTTAAGAACAGGTTCTTGGTGCCAACCAGCTAGAGATGTCCAGTTCTCTAAGGAAAAAAGACATCTTAATCGTAAGTCAGCTCTGATCTCCATCTTATTGACATGCAGAAAAAGAAACCCTTGCTTTTAATAATAGGGCTTTCTTTCATGCAAAGATAGCGGATGCTTTCAAAAGATAAATAATTCATGGTCTTCCAAGCTCTGAGAATAAATTTGTTCCTTTTCTGTTTTGCTTTCCTTCAAGATATGACATCTTAGGCAGACAGGGGGAAGGAGACTGCTCTTTGCTTCTAAGGATATAAACACGTTCAATGTTTCATTCCCCACTGCAACAAAACTATAAGATCAATAGACAAGCGCTGAAAAGCTTTTCCCACCAGGCAGAGCCTGTGCCATCTAAATAGTCTCTCAAAAGATATAATCTCACAAGCAGCAGCAACAAAGGAGCATCTGACACATAGCTAGGGAGCATGCTCGGAATAATCTCACATGCGGACAGCTCCACAATAAGACATCAACGTAATTAAGCTTGATCATATCAGTGACTGGTGACCTATAGTCTTGTCTCCATTCTTCTAAGTTTTATCTAAACTCTATAGTGACACAGGAAAGTTGTTTTACTTATTGTGACACATTTTGTAAATAAGAAAAAAAAAGTAACCCAGGTTGAATAAAATGCAACATATTCCATCTGGCAAGCTGGGCTGAGTTTATATAGGTCTAGCACAGCAAAAAAACCCTGAACATAGCAATGCTCATTTTTCACCAGTGACTGACAACACCAGCAGGGTAAGCATTGGTGCTCAGAACTCAAGGGGGCTGTTTCATGCACAGGAGTCACTCAGTTCTCAGCTCAGTTGCACTTGGCACCAAAACTGAGCTTGGAGATGATTCTCAGGGCTCCTATTTGTAGCACAGCAGAAATCGCCTAGGTTCAGGTTTATTCATGAATCACAAAAGGTAGATCCATGAACATAAAAGCTGCCATCTGGCATGGCCAAGCCAGCTGAAAGCCCGGGAAAGCATTTCTCACAAGGAAGAAGGTTATCCCGGAGGATGGTGCATGAGCAAGAACACCAGAACAAGTATCCCTATCCAGCCTGCAGGATTATTCCCTAACACACACTTACCAAGTCTTTGGTCACAGCTCACTTTTGTTAAAGAATAGAGCTTTCAGTACTTACTTTTAAGAGCTCCCACAGCATTATGCAGACAGGTCATTGCCTGCAGCCACAGATGAGCAAATGTAAACACAGTTCTGCAGATGACAGGGTAATATTTTCTAACGATAATTTTAAGAAATATATCCCTCTTCAGGAGACTGAAGATGCATTAATATGAATGATTTCCTGACCAAAAAGGAAGTTGTGCAATTTGAAACTTATAGC
>VXAV01007211.1:65411-115220 GCA_013399715.1 Alectura lathami | reverse complement strand
TGTGGGGGGGGTGGGGATAAACTCACCATTTAAGTGATAAGTCATTAATTTGTACCTCAGTGCTGAGCATGAATTATTTCCAGCAACACTGACAAGAGAAGCTATGAAAAAAATATCACTACCAGATATTTTTATAATGACTGTTATTGTCAGCACATCTAATCCAGTTAAGAGTCTACTACAATGAGAAAGGAAGTGAAATATAAGCCTTCCACAAATACAGTCCACCCTCTGAACCAGTTTACTGCTTCAGAACCAGCAATAACAAACAGTGTGTATCCACAAAAACACAGCTTTAAAACCATGGCATTATGAAAGAGGAAAAAGCAAAGAAAATCCAATGACTGATTGCAAATACTTTGCATGGTACCTACAACCAGGCTGCTGAAAAGCGATGACATTTGAGGACAGAATGGAGGAGAGAGCATTTACAGCGACAAAATGACATCCACAGCAGCGTTATCTGTAAGCTTTGGAAGCAGAGACTGAGATGCATTGTTGAAATGGTACTGAAAATGCATTCAATACTTCACAGGAATTCCAGTCCCAAAGCATGGTAGTTTTACAAGATTTAAGGACTTATCCTCACCATTATGTGCACACACATGTGGGGGAAGAAGAGGCGAGTATCTTTGCCTACTACACACTGTCCATTCTGCATCTGTTTGTTGGGTTTGGTCCCACCAGCACAGCAAAGGCGAGGGGAAAACCCAGCAACACAAAATTAAACTCTTTTGCTCAGCACATCATACACATTATTGATCAGGTATCACAGCAAGCATTCAGCAGTGTTCACCCCAGTAACCTATACATACAGATATAAAAAGAGGAATGAAAAGAAATCTCCAGTAGCATTTTTTAATTATCTACTTATGACCTGATACAAAAATAAAAGCTATTGCACATTACTTGTAAGGCAAATCCATCTGAGCAAAAACTATTTGGCCCTCTATGTCAGCTACAGAAGAGCCCATAAAGAGCTACTACTCACCATGCTGGGAGAGAAAAGAGCTGGTACAAACCGCAACACCCCAGCAAAGATTTTTCTATCTCAGCACTATTATACCACAAGGAGAGGAGAGGCTGTGTGTGGCTGAAACAGGCTGCGCACCCAGTACCCAGTGCTTCAGGCTTTTGTCCTGTTAATTAGCAATGCAGCTAGGTAAAATCTTATTTTTGCCAACTGTGCACTGCTAGGACTAGAATACATCTAGTACCCACACTGACTACATTGAAATTAGCTCAGGTAATCCCATCCCTGTAATATCCATTAAAACATAAGTGCATCCCCTGCCTCAAAGGCACTGGGTTTTCAGTTTCACACACCCAATGCCTCACCAATATAGCCAAACAGCCTAAGTCAAAAATCATTCTTTTCCTTCAGTGATTTAAATATGTGTGTGTGTGTGTATGCGTGTAAATCTATACATAACATTATATATATAGTACTTCTTAACCAGTATAATATGTGATTTAAAGCAATCTGGTACATCCATTTAATTAAAATCCATAGGCATAACTTCAAAGAAATTTAAGCAAATCAGCTTTAACATACACACCAACCTGTGAGGGTACAGAGGAGAAAGTGCGTTCCTCAGGCTGAAGCTGGAACCCCTTCTTTAACACTGAGCTATGTGACCAAACCAGCCACCCTGTTGCATGCACCCTTCATCACAGTTTTTCAGCCAAATTTCCTCTCCATACTTTTTGCCAACCTGTGTCTGCCAGGAATGTGATCTGGAACCAGAAGATGAACAACAGGAAAAGCTAGCAGCAAGGACACAAAATATCACAAAATTCCACCCAAGCCACCAAGGTTTATTCACTTAGAGAGCAGGAATAAGACAGGTTGACAGAAGTACAGCTTTACCATACCCTTGCCATGTACCAGACATGCCATTATAAGCTTACACTGTTACAGACCTGACCCAAGCAAAGAAGTGGAGCAATTCATGAGAAATTAATTTCACCGGATGACAGGAAAGGCCTTTCGCTTCCCAAAGAGAGAGCGCTTTGTAAGGTCACTGGGGCTCAGCTAATTAGAGCATCTTCCTTCTCTTCCAGAACTGAAACTATCATGCACAGTAGGTTAGAAGAAATAAGTTTTCATGCAGGTATCAATGTCAATCAACATTAATTTCTATCCCCCCATTCCAAATGGCTCTCAAAAAAAAACCTGAGGAAGTTTGGAACATTGCTAACAAAAGTCTACAGAAGTCAGTTCTAGATACTCTGCAAGTGCTGAATTACTGCTTGTGCGCAGGGCCTTTAGAAGCTCCTAATTCAGTGCATTTTATCTCAGTCGGCATCCCAGAAAAATGGCCACTGTCATTTGGGCAGCAGGTGTGAAACACCCTGGGCTTGCATTGTGTGCACTACAGGGTCTGATTACACAGACACCAAAAGACCTGCAGTCACAGCTTCAGCTTCCTTCACAAGTACAGCGTATGCACAGGGAGTTTGGCCTACTGATGCCATGATTTCATTACACATGAACATATTTTTGCTCAGAATTTCTCAAAATAAAATAAGGAGATTTCCTGTGCATCTCAGAGTTCACATAGCTGTACAGCCCCTTGTGCCTCCCTAACTCTCCAGTTCGGATCACTCCAGCCCCACTCACACTGTTAGCACATAGCCATGCTCGTGCTATACCCAAACAGACATTTTTCCTGATTCTCACGTTTGTATCGTGGGACGCCTTCAGTTCCCAAAGACGGAAAGTCTTTCAGCCTTCATTCATCTGTTGAGGACCTTGCTAAAGAAGTTCAACTCAAGCAGGACATGGTGTTTTATAACAAAGGAAGGCTAAAATGTCCAGAGTGTGTCAGATTCTATAGTCTTCATTTCAAAATCAATAATGCCGTGGCTTTCACATTCTTATCAAGATTTTTCCAATGTGGAACAGTTCTGTTCTTACATTACCAACTGTCTCCAGTTCGACATTGTACTTCCTTATGAGATCTCATCATTTCTCTCCCAAACTACTTTTGCCCAGCCTGCAGCACATCACTCTCAGACAAAACTAACTACAACAGCACTGGGTAGCCAGGCTCCAGCACTGTAACCATCCCCTCAGATCCTTCCCAGTGTAGAAATTGTTTCAAGTTATTGTCTGCAGAACAAAAGGACTTCTCATGTTAAGTGTTCGTTCTGCAGACTCATTTTAGGGTTTTACTCTCAGAAGACACTCAGGGTTGAGAAGCAAGTGGCTGTGAAAGAGCATATCCTCTTCTTTCTGCTGTCGTATCATGGAATGAGGCATTCCCCATCTCAGCCACCTTGCTAAATGACCCCGTGGTCTTTGATTAATATAATTGGTTTACACTCTTCATTCGTATGCTTACACTTATTTAGCTGAATTGACAATGTGGAGCAAGTTTTAAGGCAACAGGTTTCACTTCTCAGGATTAAGAAAGCAAACAACAACAAAAAGCAGTTTCTCTGCCAGGAGTTATGGGGCTCCAGCGGGTATTTACACACTGCACTGTTTCTGGATGTGACTCTGGCCATATCCAGAGCCAGCCGAAGTCTGCCCTGTGCTTCCTGCCAACACACCCCAGGCAGTCTTTCACTGATAATTTAACTGTTTCCAAGGTCAAGTCAGACTTGGAAAGTAATTGATTCCTTGTGTGCTAGAATAATAAAACAAGTGAAATTAAGAACTTTCTGAACAGCCTTGAGGGACTTGGAGCCCTTTCCCTGAAACAACATTAAAAATAGTTCTGAAAATATTTGCACGAAAAAGTCCAGAGCATTTCTGACAAACAATCTATAAGAGACAGTTATTGTTTCCCTTAGATCTAATCAGTTAGACAATATTTTAGACTAACTTTAATAGAATTACAGTGAATTATTTCTTCTTTATTCTCAGATTTATTGTTCTTCTACTGTAAATCATCTGCTCTCATGCTTCATAAAAAACTCACAGGAAGAGAAGATCAAAACTAAAACCCTTATAAGCAGCTTAACTTCTTATAGAGATCTTTTAGGGTTTGAATTCAGCTGGCTTGCAGGGTGCACAAGCTGATCTCCAAATATAAACATGTTTCAGAATTTTTCTTCATGTTCAGACCAATCCTTCAACTTCAGTAAGATTTTGGATATATGAGAAACTCACATTTGGTTCTCCCATATATGTTCTTTATGAGCATCTGTAATTAAAGAGGGAGGGAAGCAGCTTTACATGACTGCCTTTGAAACATGCCACTACAGCATTTACAGGAGAACAGAAAGAATCCATGCCCTCAAGCAGAAACTGCTAACAAAACAAGGGTTATTTAATGGCTATGGGTTTATTTCAGTTTCCTTCTCCAACAGGAATTTTGTACTGCGGTTGCTGTGTGGACGGCAGCACCTGGTCATCAGATGTTACTGCAGGCTCTAGGCTGCTTTCCAAAATACACCTCAGCTGGGTAAAAAGAGCAAGCCTGATTTATAGGCTGTAAATGCAGCTAGAAAATGAGCAGCTTGGTTTTGATGATGTTCATAACAGCGGAAGGTAAGAAGAGTTACTGGCTAACCCGTGACATACTTGTATAAGATACTGCAATGACTTGTTGTACAACACACAAAAGAACCAAGGACATTTCAAAAGTGTAATTTGTCCCAGAAAGGACAGGACAGTACACTGGCAGGACACAGAGAAGGCAAAGAGGGCCAGGACAACTTCAGCACTGCTTCACGCAGGAGCTGCGGGGGCATTGCAGCCGGTGCAGACCCACAGGTCCAACCCTTGGATGGGAGATCCCACAGCTGGTGAGTTCCCTGGGATGTTGCTCCAGAAACTGTTGCTCCACAGAGAAATGTCCTCCTGTGGTGGACAATACTGGGAAAAACAGCTGCACGTTTTACAGATTTTTTCTGCCAAATCTGGTCACTCCTGTAGCTCCACCAGAGCCTTTAGTATAATTAGCCTAAACAGGAACATACATGCAGCAACTCATGGTATGCCAAGCAATGTGAAGCACATGTAGACCAATGTTTGCAACAAATCATAGAAAAAATAATCTGCTTAACATTAAAAGCATCAAAAAGACAATTATAAAACAAAACTAAACCCCACAATGAATCACTCAATCCATACTCAATCCCTGGTCTATTTAAAAGACTGTGTCCTTTCCCCTGGGCAATATTACTGGAAACATTAAGTGTTTTAGCAATTTATTTTTCTGAATTCTTTACGTCATTCATAAGAAATGTGGAAAGAGTAAAGGTGTGCCCTGCTCACACTAAATCCTTCAGCCACATGAAACTCCTTCCCTTTGTTGGGGAATGAGGGAAGAGATGACTCCCCACCCCACAAAGGGACACACGTGAGGCCACATCAGAGCACGCTGCTGAAGTAGAGGCTGCACTAGTTAGCGATGTTTGTTGCAGGTAAATGCCCCGCTTTAGTTTCTGGGCCCACCTCACTGAGATCCAGCTGAGCCTTTAAACAACACACAAACAAAAACTGCAAGTTGCATTAGTCAAAATGCAGACAAATTCCTACACAAACACCATTGTTCCCCCAGTGTTGTTAGAGCCCCAGAGAATCCACATTCTTGCTAATGTGAGGCTGTTAAGCCTATGGCTCTCACATACTTAAGACCAAGTTGATTATTTCCCAGTTACAGCTGAAGGCTAGGATACCAAAGGGGGACTATAAGCTTTCATTGGAGTTTACACAGAAGGAGGAGATTGTGAAGCGTGACCTTAGACCAAACTTAACAAATGGAAAAACTGGTAATTTTACTAGAAAATAAAGGTAGATTTTTTCCTAGTTTTAATAATTCAATACAAAAGTCATTTCAGCAGATGCATATTCAAAAGGCTAGAGAAGAGAAAGAAATGAACAAGGAGAAGCAGTAAGAAACAATTACATCAGAGAAAACAGATGATTAAAAATATTCAATTAATATTTTAATTATTAATGAGCTGCACTAACACTTTCATTTGCTGGTTTCCAAACCTTTTCCCCTAAATAGCCTTGAACATGAAGAAAATTGCACAGCTTCACATTTGGAGCTGTCTCATTCAACATAAAGGGAAAGACGGCTGAAAATGAGAGATACTGATCTATTTACGTGGATTTGTGCAACAGTTCAAAGCACTCTGGGATGGCACTGATGAAGATTCCCTGAGGATCAATGCCTACCCAGAGTAAATCTGGAACGCCAACAGTAAATACAAAGATATAGGATCCTTGCACTGCTTTGCGCAATGGCGAAATCCAATGTTCCAGGATGCAAAATTGCAATGACATCTAAACAGATTTCCTCAAACCTCTGGAAATTCCTGGGTACATTACAAGTGTACCTGTTTAGTGACAACTTGTATAAACGCCTTCTTTCTCATGTCTGATGACAGATTTAGTAAATCAAATAAGCATTTCAAGGATAGCAAACAGTTTGCTTTTTGTTTGTTTTTCTGTTAGAGAATTATCCACCCACTACAATGGGGATTTTGTGTACTCCACTGCACAAAGCATGCTACAGAAGAAAGCACAGCTTCACAAGTAATTATTAGCATATGAGTTGCTTCTTAAAATGGAAAACAGAGAAACTTACATTAGCTGGAGCTGAAATTGCTAACCCCAAATCATTCAATTTATGTACAATGCAGCACAATTCTGACAGCATGCACTTGGCCAGCATACAGATTTCTAAACAAGCTGTTAATATATTTATCAAGATTACATTATGATTGATTATTAATTCATTTCCTATGTGACTGAATCAATATTCAAAGTCTAAACTTAAAGCCCCCTGTTAATTATGCAGGAAAATGAGTGATCTTATAGGTTAGCTTTGTCAAAACCAGTTGCACCATCTGTCAGAGATTAATTAGGAAAAGATTTCTAAGCACAAATGAATTTGTCACATTTACTGAAGAAAAATGATTTAGCTGATGAAAATTATTTTCTAATGAACATAATAAATACAATTATAACCTCTTGAACTAGACATGAAACTTCGTTTCAAAATAAGGGAAGAGACAGAATTATAAATTCAGAGATCTGGTAGATTTTCATATATGTAACGTTAGAAAAATTATACTAAAGCTGATTCTTCTCAAAACTGTTCAATCTGCCATATAAATTTTTATTTAAGCCTACAACTTTTTTCAGGTCCTCTTTACTTCTTTCTAATCACCCAGATAATTTTAAATCCACCATTGGATTGGCCAATAGGTACGTGCATGTTTCTAGAAATAAAATGATCATTTGCTTTGAAAAAAGAAATCAGAGGAGCCGTTCAGAAAAATTAAAAGTAATAGACATAAAACGTTGCCTGGATTCTTGAAAAAAGAAAAATGCAGGTACCACTCAGAAACAAAGGACAGGCATTTGCACTGAAGTAAATGTTAAGACAATAACGTTGTTCTTTTAAAACAGGACTGGAAATTGTGTGTTATCTTTCTAATGTAATTAGTACTTACTATTCATACTGTATTAAGCCCCTAGCAGATTTGCCTGCTAATCCTTACACAGAAGTGTTAAGATCAATTCATTGATAAAGGTTTTTCTAACAATCACAAGAATCTTAAATTATGTTCTCAATTTCATACAAATTCATCTTTCAACTTTTAATTTTCCACTGACTTAATCTGAAGGCTTTTGCTTTACAGGATAAGGAATTCTAAAATCTCATATTCGACATTGCTTTGAAGACCTGACAAAAATACGGCACAACCACCCTGTTTATATTCCATTTTCTTCTGAGAATGCAGTTCAAGTTGTGTATTGTGTTTAATGCCTGCTAGGGCAACAGCTCGGGAGGTACATCAGCACTGGCTGCTGCAGGTGCTCTGAGGAGCTGAACAAGAAGTAGGTAATAAACCTGACTAGGTGCAGATATTGCAGAACATGTGTTGATTAAGGCCATCACCAGCGACCCTTTCTGCAGACCTGCACATCGAGCAAGACAGATTCCCCAAAACCCAGCAGCCTGAAGGAGCATCAGGGTTACTCTTGCAGGAGTAAATGATGGCATTTCTTTAAAAGTATTGCCAGAAAAAGAAATTCAAGTTGCCTTTTACAAACTATTTGCTTTTATGTTCTGCTTCTCTTTGTTGCATCTCCCAAACAGCAGTACTGACACACCACGGCCTGCTGTGCTTAGCAGCAGTGCTCTGCCTGCCCACACTGTCCTCTTCAATTAGCACTGCTGCTGCTGGTCAGCAGTCAGGAGATGAGAAGTATCAACCCAAAAAGCCAGAGTGAGATTTCTGTTAATTGAAAAATGTTTCAGTTATTGTGGAATAGCATTTACAAACATACTTCAAGCCTTTCAACAGGCATGTTTGTTTAATGCCCATCAATAGGCTCGGGTGAACAATTCACATTCACAGTTTCTTACACACTGTGCATCAAACTCAGGCTGCAGCAATAACAGGTCTCTGACAAAAATTTCCAAGCAGCTGGAGGTTGGCTGCAAGAAGCAGCAAAAACAAAGACCGCTCTGTACAACACAGTGGGATGGTCTGAAAGTGCAAGAGCCGGAGCTAGCTCAAGTGGGAAGAATAGAAATAAATGAAGGCAAAAAGGGAGGCAAGAAGAACACAGGCATCTTTTGTAGGAAGGGAAAGGAACGGAGTTTGTTTTGGTCCTGTTATAATGAATTTTTTATGCACTCTGAGGCAAACATTAGTAGTGAAACCTGTAACAAGCAACTCAGGCCAGCTGTGGCAGCATGGAAGAGAATATGTGATCCTCTCTTGTTGTCCTCAGCAGAGCCAGACTGCTCTCAGCCACACTGACCATTTACAGCAGTACTGCTAATAAGGTATAAATTGTCATCCTGTTGGTACCACTGCCAGTGCTTGGGTTAATGAAGGCCTAACCAACAGGAGGACCGTAACTGATGTTAACGACAACATGATCGCTCTCTCCTGCAATGAGGTGATGCTCGTTACATCTGGGGCTGGGCTTTGGAACACTCTGCATTAGCGAGCACAAGAACAGATGGGTGAGAAGAGGAAAATAAAATGTTTGTGTCTGTCTAAATTTTGCACTGGCTCTGTCCTCAGCACAGTTCAGTGGCTATGATACAGTGAAGGACTTTTTTCTCTAGATGCAGAAAAAAAAATTAGAAGCACAGCTAGACTTCCTCCAAACAAAAGAATTTGCTTTTTTCCTCCTGCCCATTTATTTTATGCAGCAATCTGCTCTGTTACTATTTTCATAATAATCAAACAGCACCATTATTTTTTTTTCCTGAGAAGCAGAACTAATGAACTCTGGTTCCTGACACATCTGTATCCTCCATCCCCTGCCCCTCTGTTCCCTTCTATTTCCCTACACCCCAGCTCCTTCCCAACACTTCTGCCACAGACCAGTCCCACGCTGCCCACACATTGCCCAGGCTGTGACTTATCTCTTCCTCAGCAGCAGCACTAACACACATCTCTCCACTCCCCCCACTGCCAATTTTTGAAGTGAACCTCAGAAGTATGCCTTTAACATACCTACTCTTTCCTTAATAGGTTGCAACTGGCACCCAATCAAAATTTAACAGGGGAAGATAAAAACCTTACAGATTACTTGCACCATCAAATGAAGGCTTATTTCCCAAGGAAACCTGCTTAAAAACATTCACATTTAAGATATCTTAGATTCACGTAACAATGTGGACATTTGTTTCTGCTTTTCTACAAAAGCAAGGCTAGATGACAGAGAGAACACCTGATCAAAATGTACAGGACAGACACATGCTTATTGTGAGGGATATTAAATCAAGAGCGAATCTAAAGAGAAGGACAGCAAGATCAACAGAATAAATCCAGTGGGCAGAGTACAAAGCCTATTTTGTGTGTTCAAAGTAGACTTGAAAAACTTCAGCAAAAAAAGTCCTACCAGACAGTACATTAGAGTTCACAGAAATCTGTTGGATTTCTCTGACTAACCGCAACTCAAGGTCTGGTTTCGACGTTTCCTCACCAATCACTCTGAGGAGCAGCACAGACAAGCCCAAATCTTCTCTGTAGGATAGCAAGAAGGTCAGTAGCTCTTGTACTCTGCTTTTAAGCACTGATCAGTCTGATCCTTTTGGTCAGTTCCCCCATAAGAAGTTCACTGTACACTTAATTAATATGTTTAATTATCTTGAAAGATCTTGATAATTCATTACAAAAGAAAAATCTTTTTTTTTTTTTTTTAGCTCAATTCAAGAATCGTCCCAAAGAAATCATTTACATAGCTCTGATTTTTCCTACCCTATCTAAAAAGTTTTGTCTGAAACTTTAAAATACTTTAGGTATTACGTATCTCATTTACATTTAGGATCACATGTACACAAATAGACTTAACTTTATATTGGCACAAGTGGCAATTTAAGAGGACTGTTTATTTGAGTAAAGCCAAGCACAGAAGGATAGCCTTAAAAAAAATTTTAGTGCCTCATGACTTACCTCAGGCATCATGCTGCTCTAGAAAAACGTTAAAAAGCCTTGTAATTAAGACTAAACCTTAATTACAAAAGTCTGCCTTAAGTTGTCTAACTTCTATGTATGGAGGAGTTAAGTGTGCTTTTCCTGGCCACAGATATCACCTCTGTCACACAGCATGGAAACGAGATAGACGACAGTTGACTTGAACATTGATATTTGCTTATTGAGAATTCACTTTTCCTCTGCCAGAGTTAACAGACATCTTTTGGCTAGCATCAATAAGCCAATTACAGAAATTCAGGACGTGTTTGCTCTGAAAGTGCTTATCAATACCCACTTGTCCAGATTTATCCCAACAAGCTCCAGGATTCTTCCTACAAGAGCTCCAACTGCCAAGTCCATAAAGTACATGCAAAATAAAAGCTGTCGCAGACTACGGATGCATACAGTAGGGTCAGATGAATGTGCTGCTTCAAATATATTACTATGAGGTGGAATTACACTTTCTTCCTGGAAGGTAATAAAGTACATTCACAGTCACTCCAGTACCATCAAATGAAATACCAGTGGTCCAACCAACAACAGAGGAGCTCTTTCCAGCCATTTCTCCCAATAAAACCTAGAAAAAAATCAACATGCTGCATCATGAGAACTAATGAAACAAAATATATTAAAAAAAAAAAAAAAGTTTAAAATCCAGGCCATGACTGCAACTCATTCAAAAACATCTTGAAAAGGTTATGTTACATTGATAAAAAAATAAACTATAGTTGCCACTGTTCCAGCTGGTGCTTCCTTTGAAATAAAAGGTAGGCCTGCAGTCCCAACTGGTAACAGGGGGCAGGAGTAAGATACAATCTGCAGCAGTCTAATATGTTTGTAAGACCACATACTGGGAGTTGGATGAGACTAACTTCATGAGTCCCTTCCTACCCAAACCATTCTATGACACGTACATGATGTCTTCACCAGCAGTAAAATTTGCCCTGTTTGTCAGAGTGGTGCAAGCTATGCACATGCAGAGGGCTATCTGCTGGGGAATCTGGCAGCCACATGGCAAGTGGGGTGCTCCAGCTCGTGCCCCGGTGCACAGCTCTGACTGGTCTGGCCATGAGGAAGGAAGGGAGCTCCAAGAGAGTCAGTGGCGTGCTCAAGCGTGTGCCACAACACACATTCAGTAAGCCAGTAAAGTGAGCAACACTCAATGCAACCTAGATACACCAATTAAAAGTAACCCTCGCAAAATCTTGGACTGTGCACAAAATAGGCAGGTTTGCCAATTGTTTTTAAAATCAGTCACATTGTAGAATAGCCCAACACAAAATTTAGCCAAAGAAATCAGAACAAAATTCTATGAACCTATGGACTTCCTGTTGTATGCTGGTCCCCAAGGAGAGATGGTAAATATACTAAGTGCAAGAGACTGACAGCCTGTGTTGTTTTCTTGTCTTTCCAGGTTACAGGACTGTGTTTTGCTTTACCTGGTACTGTACGGTTTAAACTCAGCCACTGGTGGGATCCCATAGCAAGCAATGGAAAGAAGCACTTCTCTGGCTGTGGAGGACTGAAAAAGGAGGTTCTGCCCTTTTGGAGAAGTGCTACCTTCTCCTTAACATTATATATTTGTAAAGGCTCCTTTGAGAAACCTAAAATTCCTTCAAAATGCAAAGCACTGATTCAATTTTACTGGATTCAGAGCCCTGACTCTGAGAAAGGTAGGTATTTTGAAGCTGAACTGAAGGCATCTATCTTTCTCACAAATACTATATACGCATATATCCCTCTTTTTCATTCTACTCTTCTATTTCTAATTTGATGGAGAAAATTAAGCAGTAATTTCAGCCAGGTCCTGCTGTTCCATTCAAATCTATTTTCATCAGATTATCACTTCCAGCAGTGATAGAAATATTAATGATTTTTTAAAGGGAGTGTTGTACTTAAATATTCCAGAACTATTGTTTTGTTTGTGTCAATGAGAAGGAAAGATATTGACTGGAAGCTGCAGCTAATGCTGCCTTTTATAAATCTCCTGTCAGGCAAAGAATGACTCTCCATAGATTCCAATATGATGTAGAGCTCTAAAGCAAACACTCCTATTGCCGAGAGGCTCATAGGGAACTGCCACTGCAATATCGTGGCCTGAATAGTGGGATTTGAGTTTATCTGTCCTACCACAGAAGCAGAGTAAAACCAGGAGATGGCTCTGAATGCTTCAAGTAGAAAGTTGATTGATTTACCAAAATATCAAAACCCCTCAATAAGCAAAATCGCTACTTTGAAGATTACAGGCAATTTCATTAGGTGACAGCACAGCAGAGACAATGCGCTTGAAGCTGCTCTCACCAGCAATCAGACTCTTGCTTCAGTGCAGCATTGCACAAGCACATTGTGTGGGAATATACAAGTTATATAGCCTTCTGGCTTCAGGGTCTGTGAAGTCTGCAAGTATGTTTTTTCGGCTGTGTCATGCGAAAGGAATATAAGGACCACTGGAATGACACAAAATGCAAATGCAGTAAGACATACATTAGCATGACCTAACCATTCCTAACTACACAGTGGGAGGAATAAATAAGTAAATCCGCAACACGTGACAATTTATCTTATTTAATCCCCTATTATAGAATCATAGAACTGTTTGGGTTGGAGGGGACCTTACAGCCCACACAGTTCCCACCCCCTGCCGTGAGCTGCTTGTCCGCCACTGGATCAGGCTGCCCAGGGCCCATCCAGCCTGGCCTTGAACACCTCCAGGGATGGAGCATCCACAGCCTCTCTGGGCAGCCTGTGCCTGTGTCTCAAATGTAGAACTGAGATTATAATTTGTTCAGACTAACTTCTGTGAGTTTTAGCTCTGTTCACCCAAGGTCAGTGAGCATTTTGGGAGCTACACATCATAGCATACTTCACAAATTTCTTCAGATATTCTGGCTCACAATGTAAGCTATGCAATTGTTCAGAAGTTTGCAGGAGGGAATTGGTTCCCCCAATGGCTGGGATAAATCTCACATACAAGTCACTGGGGCATCAATTCTTCCAAGAACCAGCAGAAACAGATTAGAGGAAATGCTACCCTACGCCCAAGAACAGATATGCTGCTTACACGAAGGTGTTTTTGTAAGGTTTATGCAACCGTGGAGACTGCAGTCATTCATTTTTCTGCCACTGCTTACAAGATACGACACTGCTGAGGCACCCTGGCCGTGTATATTCTGAGAGACACAGCACTGCTTGTCACAGGGAAAAACTGCTCATCTTGCAGTTTAAATCAAATCAGGATTGTAGTGGTTTATTGACTTATTAATGACATGCAATTAACAAGCAATCAGTGAACTATACATTCAGGATCAATATCAGCAACACCAGGGACAAATGCCAGCTCTGCGCTATTTCAAAATGTTAATAGGCAGGTATGCACTTGGGGTACAGCAATGTGACTCTTCCCTAGCTTGATGTCATACCGTCATCAAGTATAGAATCCGCTTGACCTGCCATTGCAACCACGTTGACGGGTAGGGTTGACATTGGTCACAGGACTCAACAATGAAGAATGCGCACTTGTGCCTGATATGGCAGCACAGGGCTGTTTTCTGAGCAAACCAGTTAGATACTAGAAGAAACAGAGCATTTTGAGGTCATAAGGGCTCAGTTAGGAAGGGCATTGCTTTTGTAATAAGCAAGTACTGCAGTAACACTGCACAAGTTAAACCTCAGATAGCCTCCCCACCGCCAGGCAGAGGAGAACCAACCACTATGGGCCTGTCTGAGATGCTGCACAGTGCCAAAGCTTGGAGCTGAGCTCTGACGGAGGGATTCATACAAGGCAACTTCTAAACAACACCTGCATGTCTTTTTGCAATTTTGCCACCACTTTGAAGCAGAAACTACTAAACTCTAAAGCTGCAGTTCTTCATACAGTTTTCCCCATGATATTGGTCTTGCTCATGCAAGCAGCTGTGAAACTACATCAGATATACACATCGCATTCACACAGTGGTTATTAGGAAAACTCCTGCAGTCTAGTAAGTGACTTATGATGGAGTTTATTCACAATGAACTAATGGATTTGACAGATCAAATTCTGTTCATAGCTCTCCAGAAGCAACTGTTTTGATTACAAATTAATTTGGTCACTTTCTATTCCCCAAGTTCCTTTCCTTTGCAAGTCTCCAAAATAATTTTTAAACACATCATGCTGGTGGTAATGCGTCTATTTCTGTGCCAAAATCCCATGGGAATCAAACGAATAATAATTCAAATATATACTTGTCTGAATTTCTAATTAATGACATCCTGTTTGTTCCTGTCATTTTATTGACAGACACTTGAAGCACATTCATTAGAAGGTTCAACAAATTTTGTAACACATCTATTACACACATCTGCCATTCCCTGGGGACAACCCTCCTACCAGCCACGACGCATTCTGGTACCCAGTTTATATGCTGCCAACCATCTTGTTTGCTGTTGAGCAGGCTGACACAGAGAGGGGACTGATGTCCAGTTTAAGTTGTAGAAAGTCAGAAATCCCCAGGAACTAAGGAGTTTCCTTCCAGAAAATCTCTACACCATCGGAGCTCAGAGTATAACATAGCAAAACAGACCCAGAAATCAAACAAGGCTTGGGCTTTAAAGAAGCATCACATTTTAAAAAGGGCATGCCACTCAAGTAATAAGCTGGTTTCTGGTTAAAGTTTTCAGAAGAATATCTGCTCAGCTGCAGGACACTTTCTGAAGAAGATTAAAATAAGCCTTCATCCTCTGCTACAGGCTCTGGTTACCAGTTTCTGATTTATTATCCATTTATCTGGAGCAGAGGAATTGCCTCTAGTCCTCTTATTCTCATCCCAGCTGCCTACCCTCTGTGTGTGTGTGGACGGCAGAAATGGCTCCATGTTCTTTCAGATGGGCCAATCTTTTTAACCTTGATGGGTTTAAGTGACAGGAGGGAAGCACTACTGCAGCAAAAAACAGTTTCTTTCTTGCCTTTATTGCCTCCCAGGACTGTAAATCTACCAAGATCTAACCTTGCTTCCGCAAATTCTGGTTCACAAAAACCTCATATGCAGTTTCAGATCATACTTTGACCTGGCAAAAAGAAACACACAACTCCAAACAAACAATCCTACTGTTTATCTATGTAAACAGCAATTCCATTTTTGAATAAGCTTCATTTTTGTGGACACCATTCTACACCCCCAAAATAACCCACACTTCTGCATCCACAACGCAAAAACATTGTTATTCAAATTAGAGCAAATAATCGTAAAATATTTCACTCCAGGAGTTTCCGAAGTAGAAATTAAATGTAATAAGCTAGAAGATATCCCTAAAAGTCTTGAGCCTTAAAACACAGTGTGACTTTCCCTGTAGCCTCATGCTTTAAGAGTAGCCTCATGCTGCCCAGAGAAGCTGTGGCTGCCCCATCCCTGGCTGTGTTCAAGGCCAGGCTGGATGGGTTCCTGGGCAGTTTGATCTAGTGAGCTAGTGGCTGGCAGCCCTGTCCACGGCAGGGGGGTTGGAACTAGATGATCTCTGAGGTCCCTTCCAACCCAAGCCATTCTGTGATTCTATGATTCTATGAGTTACACGGGGAAGAAGCTCTGACAGCTGACATTGGCAATAAAAAGCAACAGGAAGGTTCCTCCCTCAGGAAGAGAACTTGTTCTGTATGTGTTCTTGTTCTACTCCTTAAAGACACGTCTTTTAGCCAAATTCCAGTTAAATTTGGGTGGAGAGTACTGCAAAGTCCTCACACTGTACAGCAAGGAGAACAGAACTGAACCTGATCTCCCTGAAACAAGACATCTTCCTGAGGAAAATGCGTTTCCAACGGCCTGGAAACTGCACGTGCATCATAAGAGAAGAAACGGCAAGAGGGCTGCCATTTTGCAGGCAGGAATTTCTGGTAGCCCCGCCATCCATCTAATGCTCACTTCCCAGTATAAAAGCAAGCTCTAAACAGTGAAACTGTCATCTGGAGATGGGTGGTGCTCAGGTTCAGAGTTCTCTCTGAAGCTGTAGAAGAAGCTGCAACAAAGCTGGATGTACCCGTGTGAGGATTACCCTTTTCTACAGCCCAGACAGCTGGCAGGGAAGAGCTGGGACAGCAGTGCTGTAGGACTGCAGCATCGCAGACTTCACTCCCAGCTCAGAGGCAGCAGGACAGTTGCACAGAGGATGTGTTGACATTGGAGGCACCAGCGCAGTACAGTCAAGTACTGAAGCACCATCCTTCACAGTATGCAAGCAGAAGTTACCCTTAGCATCTGGAGATGGCCTTGCCAGATGCATCTGGGATTTCACTATCAACTTGCAATAACCAGCAAGTGAAGCTAATCAGCAAGGTGGGATAGTTCTGTGTCAAAAGGCATAAAGCAGCCTTTTTTGCATAGTGTAACACAAGCACCATGCTGTGACCAAATTAATGATCTGTATCCATTCAGAGTGCAGGAGTGAACTCCCATCTGCCCAGAAAATGCCATGTCAGCATACCCAGAGCGCAGGCAGGCCACTAGACATCCCATCCGCGCCAACCCTAGCGTTACCGGGAGAGGGAGAAGGTGTTACTCACTGTTGCCAGTGCAGTGCTGCTTTATCACTGTTAACAGTGTGTGCCTTCCCTCTGCAAGAACATTTTTGTTTACCTACCCACAGCATTAGGACTCATGAGAGTACAATATTTGCTTAGAGTTTTAGGGGATTAACAGCATGAACGCGGTCTCCAGGCAGGAACCAGACAGTATGCTTTGAGAGGAACGCTGGAGGTAGCTGACCTTGCTATTGCTTCCAAAGCTATCTGAAGGCAGCTCTACCTGTGTGACAGACAGGTATTGTTCCAGCAACCAGAATACACACTGAGAATAATATTTCCAAGATTTATATGCACTCTTTATATTTTCACTTGTGTCCACTGAATAGGGATAATTTTAGATACAACTGCCAATAGCTGGTCAATATTTCACTTGAGGAAATGCTGTATTCATTTGTAAAGTAATTGTGCCTTGTATACTAGACCAAAATTCTGAGAAAATCTGAAATATGTTGAAGCAATGCGCTGAAGTCCTGTAATGAGGTGCATTTTTTGCATCTTTAGGTCTATCAATAATCATTGCCATCTAGCTAAAAATGCCATTTCTCTGGAAGTTAGATAAAATAGGATCAATATGATCATTGTAGCAATAACATCCCTTGTGCTGATGAAGCCAGAAAGTTTATTTTAAAGGTAAGCTGTAAATAGAAAACCAATTATTAAGCAGGGAAACCAAATTTTGCCTGGTTGGACTGATATAACCCCGCAGCCATCAACACTCAGTGCAAGCTTAATGAATAACAATGCCATGCAAGTCAAGATGCAATAAATATTGCTAATGCAGTGTCACAGAAATTGGATTGCTTCGTTCCCCTTTCTCCCGACTCTCAAGCTGCCATCAAATCTCTAGATCGCTTCTGTCTAAGTTATGAAGGCAGTCAAGCAGCCAATAAAGCCTTGCATACAGCACCACTGATATTTCATGAGATGGTGGGGAACAGCAACTGAAGTTCAAACCCTGGATCATAAATGTAGTTAGGAAGAAAAAAGCATTTTGAGTTAGGTGTGACCAGCCAGGAGGCACAACCCACAAATGACATGCAGACAGACAACTATTCAGGGAGGAAAAAAAAATAATAATGAAATCAGCTATAGTCAACAGAAAGGAGCAAGCTATGCCTAGCAAGGTGTAACTGCACACAGGGTTTCAGACCACCTCCTCTGCCTCCACGCACCACTCAGCACTGCAGCTGCTGCAGCTGCACACTGTCCCCTGACTCCTGAGGCAGTGCCCAGCACCATCACCACAGCAGGCTCCACTGCTGGGCCACTTCAGTCCTGGTAGGCAACAGCCCAGCATTTCCCATACTAGGGTTGCACATTAAGAAAAGGGCTTGAAATCACTCACTTCTTTAACACCAGTTAATTACCGGTTGGTACCTAAGCCAACTTTTTGAAACATGGCTAGTGAAACCACACAAGTCCATCATTACAAGAAAACATTTTCAATGAGAGGGGAACGGTGTTGTTATGACCTACTAACAGCGTGCTGCATAGCTGTGAAAACTTCATAATGCTGCTATGTATTATTAACAGACATGAAAACAGGAGTTGTAGGTTACCATCATCAAATACGTCACCGAGCAAAACAAGCTGCAGCACAGGGTTTAAACTAAGTGACAGGACAGCCACAGAAAAGGGAACAGTCACTGGGAAAAGTCACTGGGAAAGTGTCACTGGGAAAACAAGAGAGCAAGCTAGGCTCACCGGGCAGCCAGCTAAAGGAGAGTAACATTATTTGCAAAGAATTACACATCCCAAAATGCTGCCCTCTGTTAAGCGTCTGCCTGGCACATTCCCTGTAGGCCCATCAACAGAAGTCAATGAGAAGCTTGCTGCTACTTCAGCACAATCTCCCCTTAATTCTCACTGGGTTTTAAAGAATGCTTTTTGTCCTTTTAATGCAACATTGCAATAAACTTGGAATGGAAGGAAAGAGGTTCTAAGGCTTGAGTCAAATCACAAGAGAACTAGCTGTCTGAAGCAAAAGGCATCTACCAAAGAAGAGAAAAGGCTTTCAAACAGAGAAGAACCACACAACATTTTTATATATCTCTTATAAACCAGACCTTGAGCCCATTTCAAAGCTTCTAGACTCTTTTGAAATTTGAGTGAATAAACAATTACAACAACTGCCAAAGCCTTCAATAAATCAGTCCACTCCATCAATTGTAACGAGTATAGTCCATCAGTTAGAACCGACATGAGACACACAAAAGGCGCAAGGATAAACCATCACTCCAGGAAATAAATTTTAATCCTTATTCCAACTCAGGGAGCAGGAAGGTTGGGTACATGAAGTCACATAAATTAAATGCAGGAGGGTGGGGAAGGGAACAAAATCACTACATTCCTGGCCTCGAAATCCAAAGGCAGCACTATGATTAAATAATTAAACTGTCTCACCTTGTGCAGTTAAGCTAAATTTCAACCGGAGTAATTAATCTTCATGTGGTCTTTTATACCCTGCCCTATCTGTACTTTCAGCCAAAGTAAAACATTTCTTCATAGCGCCTGTTTCTTTCTGAAAGGTATAAATACATGAAGAAAGAGTAACTTATCATTTAAATCAAATCCATGCCATTTATAAGGTTGCTATTCAAACATAAAGGCTTGTGCGAGCTTTCACAGTCATTTGTAGAGCTTAATGCTGGATGAGCACTATCTTGGTCTCCCTGAAGAAGTATTGAGAATTTCAAAAGATTTCATCTACCATGTCAGGACAAGTCTTAGCCTCTGGGGTTTTTTTTTTTCCATAAACAAACACAAAACACGCACAAAGCAGGAGACAGTCCTTAAGGCCCCACCTGTTGTGTGGGATACCAGATCCAAGTCCCCTTACTAAATTGGTAAAACCACGGACTCGGCCAAGATGATTCTTTCTTTCCAGCCTAAGAAACACATCCCACTCTAAGATATTCTGAAAAAAGCTTTCTAGACTTAAAGGCTTTGTTGTTGTTGTTTCGGGATTTTTTGGACAAAACCTGCTCCTCCAGCTTCCTGGTTAAGTTGCAGGAATTGATGCTCCATAAACACAACACGCTGGACAGTATACAGACAGTCACCTATCCCGAGGGCTCATTCCACTGCTCGTTCCCAGCAACCGCAAGTCCTGCATTGCACTCAAACACTCAAGCGTTAGGCAAACAAGACACTAACTTGAAATGGCCTGAGCCAAAAGAGAGGCTCAGAATCACGTCCTAAGTGAACATTGTCTCACGGGAAGAGAACCATATTTAACGTCAGCTACGGTATCAAGGCAAACTTTACACAAAAGTAGCTTTCAGCATCAGTGTTTGGATTGGGAGCACTTTAGCCACCTCTTTGTGACGTGCTACAGCTTTGTGTCACATAAGCCTACCTGCAGAAAGTCTGAGAGCCTATTTTGGACCAGAGATGGTTTTAACAAAGTAAGTAACAAAGAACTAGGAGGAAAAGGTCACACACTCAAACATGTTGCATCAGCCAACCAGCTGGAACACAACACGGGCTACCGCAAGCTACCCAGCCCTCACCCATCTAACCTGGCACTGGAGCTGCAGGTTTATTTTCCCTGGCTGAAGGTACAACTCAGATTTGAATGAGATAAAGTCAGTTATGAGTGGCAGTAACTGAAAAGACAGGGGAAAGAAATAGAAGGGAAGAGAAGAAGGGTTTTAAAACTCTTCCCTGTAGGCTTGAACTGTTGCTTTTACAGCTCTTACCAGGCACAGCTTGACTTTCAGGGTTCTTAGGCTGCTGTAAGAGGCAGCGTGCAGGCAAAGCATGCTTCCAACTTAATCTTTTAGCAGTTGTTTTAAATGAATACTCCAGGTGGCTGTTTAGAAACAGAAAAGGAGAGGAGGAGATGGATAAACAAGAAATAACCGGAGATCATGGGGAAGAAGGGGAAAAATAACATTTTTCCATTCTAAGAGGTGAATAATTGTCTAGTGTGACATACTGTAGAACACCTCAGTGCTTTAGAACTAAATCTTATACACTGTGACAAGGAGTGTAAAAATAAGCAATAAATAATAAAAAATAGGAATTAAAAAACCATCATAAACACCTTTGATTTCCCCTCCATCCTGACCAGTATTCCAGTATTCTGGGCTGATGGTTTTTTTTGCTTTTTCCTTGGGTTTTTTCTCTCTTATTCTTTTTGACCCTGTACCCCTGCCCCCAACACACAATTTTTTATTTTATTTAACTCACTTTTTCATGTTTTTTTTTCCATTAACAAGGGAATAAAGAGCAAATGTCCTCTCATTCGAAGTGCAATGCTGCCCTCCAGAGCTGTCAGGAAGAAAATTACTTCAGGAAACATGAAACCATCTCAGAGTAAACTGCAATCGTTCAAATGAGATTGCTGGATCTAGTCTCATTCTCTGAATTGAAAGCCAGTCTGCACAGACACGTTATCTGGCTTAGCCTAGTTTACTGATAATCATTTTGCCAGCTCATCCAAATATATGACCTGTGTGCTGATTGCAAAGCAAACAAGGAACTTTTCTCCTGTGTAAAATTGTGGAAAAATTTCGGCTAATATATGATCTCTTCAAGTCACTCAAAATAAGGAATGATCACACAACTTTTCAAATCATGACTGGAAGGTTCATTCAGAAGATATTAACTGAGAAGACAGGCTCCAGAAGAATCAGTGTCTGGGTCTCACAAGAATTCAGGTACCAAAATAAAAAAAAAAAAAAAAGAAAAAAAAAACAGCATTTTATTTTAGATCATCTTTAATCTTAGCACTGGGAATAAACGTTGCTACCAACACTCCCGAAAATGATGGTTCTGGTGATGTCTCATCATATAAGGCATTTGTTTTCTACAAGGGATAAAACTTTGGCTATAATTGGAGAATAAAATTACTCCCGTGATTTATAATGAAAAAATGCACAACTGGAACAATATTGTTAAAGTTCCGCCTGGAAGAGCTGCCTTGTTTATCATCTGCAAAACCATAATGTACCACTTGCAAGGAGCTTTCATTTTCTGTAACACCATGTTCCAAGTCAGCAATTTTCACTAACTTAAAAGATGCATCATCACAAAAAACAGCCCTCCTTCTCCTATTCATTAATATCACTTCCTAATGGCTTCCAGGAGTTAGAAAGGAACAGCAACAACAAATATGATCTCCAAACTATTTTCTCTCAGCTCTGAAGTCTGATTAAAAAAAAAAAAAAATACCTCTAGAGAGGGACTTCAGCATTAATATACAGATGTGTATTCCAAGCCCCCTTGTCCCACTGCAGAGAAGCTGGAGCATGACCATACACAGCCATCAAGCCCTAGAAGGCTACAGCCTACTGATTGAACAGGGTATAAAGCAAACACCTTCCTTCCTCGTGACTCCACCAGTCACCTCCACCCAGAGGTCCTGGGTTAGCTCTCTCATCCGTCTGCAGATGCTCTCAGGCTCTTCACACTCAGGCTGCAATGGGTCAGACCCTCACCAGCGTGGCTCAGCTCACTTCAACAGAAACAGCCCTCTTATGGCAGGTGGAACTACGGCCCCACTTATTTTAGCAAAGGAAGTTGTGGTCCTGAGCAAACATAGCTCTCTAATGTTTTGAGCTAAGTGTGTCTAGACCATTTTTGTCATTCCCAGCAAGTGTTCAACCCATGCAAATGCTCAGATCTTCACATACAGGGACCTCAGAGGTAGAAAAATCCTGTCTCAAGGATGCTGTGTCAAGGCAGAGAGATCCTAAGAGGTGATCTGAGCTACCCTGAGACGGACTCTCTGGAGGCCAGACTTACACATTGAGCTCAGCTTAGGCGTTTAATGATTCCCATGTTTATTCCTGAATTTAAATGCCAAGCAGAGAGAGTGAGAAGGGTGGGAAGGGCCTCAGCTCACTGGGAGCAGAAGAGAAGAGACCACCTACCCTACAACAGGCAGAGCGCAGCGCTGGGGGCAGTCCCCTTCCAGCTGCTGCACTACATGGTGACCCAGGATTAATGGTTCTGCACTTTGCAGCTCCATTTTCCTATCTTCAAAAATGGAGAAAAATGCTATACAGCCTCAACAGTGCACCAAAAGATCTCAAAGCTATTAACTAAGTAGACCTGGAAGAGAAACAGCAAGAACAGCAAGATGTCTTTACTGCTGATGATCTACTCAAGAACACAAAGTTGCTGCTAAATTTCAATTCAGATACAAGTTTGCCAAGCTCCAAGGGTTTCATACACTACAATTTACCTCCCTTATGCCTTTTAGTCACTTGCCTCTCACAATATAGACGATATATTTTGTCCTGTGTACCTGCATACTAGGTACTGTAACCAGTTAGGAACTAGAAATGCATGCAATCAATTTTAATACAAAGGTTTTAATTATAATGTTATGGGAATGTAATTTACCCGTAGCTATGAGCAATGAGACAAAGCTGATACTTCTCTGAGAACCTTATTATTATTGTAACACTAAATTTTGGACACTGCCATGTTTATTCCCATTATATTTTTTGCCATTTTTACTTGATTTTTTTGTTGTTGTTGTTCAGTTTGTGCAGTTTTTAAATCCCTCTTACCCCATTTCAGGCATTTGTTAGCTATGAAATCAGAAATAAATGCTATATGACTAAATTTGCTTGCCTGTAAAACTACAAATCATGCACCTGCACCAAGAGTATCATACTTAGCATAGAGGGAAAAGAATTCAATTAAAGCATTTACCACATTCCAGCCTAGACTCTACTGAGAACAACAGTTGGAGTTGAAAAATAGATGACAGATTTTTTAATTATTATTATCTGTTTTAAATACCCACTTTCCAGATTGTCTCCAGATGGTGGAATTTTAAAGCCAATTTACCTATTTCCCTTCACTGAGAGTTTTGCAGTGGTTTTCTTCAGAAAGCTCTAATATCTGTAAAATTTTAAACTACTTCCAGTAGGAATAATCCAATTAAAAGAAATGCTTGTTTATTTAAATTGGTATTATTTTAGATAATCATGGTCCAGTCTTGGAACTCCATCTGCTTTAATGGATTCTGAGGTGTTTCTAGAAGTGCCTGGTCTTCACTGGGTTTGCCTGATGGCTCTTAATTTCACATGAAATATTAGCATTGATTTTGTTGATCCTAAATAGGACACATNGGGAGGGAAATGGGCAGCAGGGGGAAGTGGATGCCTTTATCCCATACCAAGTTTCAACAGCACCCTAAAGCCAGCCAGAGAAGAAATACTTGTGTGACTGAAAAATCAAGCTGTGTCAGATCTTTAAAAGACATCTCTTCTATGAGACACATCCAGTTTTCTAAGAACATGTGGCATTGTACATTGCGGCCCTCAGGTAATATTTGATGGGTTCCCCAGAATATAATCAAAGTGCAGATAGGTTAAACAGCTGGAGACCTATAACTAGGTAAACTAAATAATTGGTAGTTAGACAGTAGAAGACAGCACCGAGAGCCACCCAGGATTCCCCAGCTTTGGGCTAAACATGGCCTGGTCTCTCAGCCCCAGGAGGAGCAGCAGGGATGCAGCTTGCCTGCGCTCACATGGAAGCACACACTGCAACCAGAAAACAGCCTGGAAGCAGGAGAGATCGTGCCAATGGCTCTGCACCACTGGTTCATATTTATCGAGAGTTGCAACGTGCATCTGTTTTGGCCAGAGCAGCAGAAGCAGACGACCAGCACCTCCAGAAATAACACTAGTAAGCATACCCGAAAGGACTGCCATAAAGAAGTGACCGAGAACTACAACAGCACAACACAAGGACAATTAGACACTCTCGCTGTGATTAAAAGTGGCTGAACGTGGGAAGAATGAACTGGAGTTAGCCATTAACAAGTTTATCCATCCTTCTTAAAGCTCTGGCCAACCTTCTGTGGCTGCGGTAGGCAGCACGCCTCTGCTGCGCATGACAAACAGAAGGAGAGAGGTGACATAAAGGAGCAGAGGCGGCAGCCTGAAGTGATGTGGGATCAGCGTGTGTTATAAAGCATGAGGCTCTGTAGTGCCAGGGTTTCAAGATTCAGCATTTCTGGTGTTCATAACTTACAGCAACACACAGTCAGAAGCTAAGCAGGGCTGTGAGTGATGAAACCATGTAAAGCCCAAACACAGCAGCAAAGTGACACATGGCAGGCCCTTTCCTGCTGGAGGAACAAACCGAACTAAAGCCTTGGCTCAGAAAGGCATAGCCTCATCCTTTCCCTGATAAGATCATACCAATGAATAAATGCAGCCTGTTAGTCAGAAATTGTACACAAAGCAGATTTTGAGAATTTTGTTCTGCAGCCTGTTTGGAAGCCTTCTTAAAAAATGTCTAAGGAGACTTCTAACACCTCAATTTTATTTTATTTTTCTACCAGGAGAGATACTTAAGCTGAAGCAGGTCCATAAGGGTGAGAGCAAGGAAGAAAATGGGGCTGGGTGAGAGAGAGAGAAATGAATAGGAGACAATACTACAAACAAATCATCCATCTTTTTGGTTCTGCTCTGCCAGCAGCAATAATGCAATGCTAAAGCCTTATGTCCCACACAACCTGCCAAGTACAAAATCAGCACAGCACATCCTCTCTGTCACTGAGATGCAGGAAGAGATAAATTTCTTGAATCTATCTGAACAATAAGTAGATGATGTATAGTTAATCCCATTAGGAATAAGAGAAATAAATCATTCAGAGTCATCTCTCATGAGTTGCCAAAGCCAAATCGGGGGTGGGGGGGGGTTTACTTTATTCTTAACACAAAGAAGTTCAGTCTTCATGAATGTAATAGGGAAAAAACATATATATATATATATATATATAGTGTCTTATACTGAAGGCCTGTTGATCTTAAGTAACCTGAGAGCAGCCCAAATCTGTTGGCCCTGGAAGAAAAATGGTTTAGCAGATCATTGTCCTGGCTTGAACCGAGCGCACAACACCAGGGACTGAGGAAAATAGCACAGGTTGTCTCTGTGCAAGAGAAGAAACACTAACTGGGAAGCAGGGTGCCACTGCAGAGGAGTTAGAGGGTTACAGTAACAGAAAAATAGTTGAGCTAAAGAAACATCCTGCACTGCGTGAGAGCTTGTCCATCACTGCAGAACATAAAAGGAAATACTCTATATCACATTTTGGGGTTATAACAGTTTAAATATCTCATCAAAAACAGTATTCCTAAATTGTATCTCACTGTTTCCCAGTACTCACTCCAACCCTTTGTTCCCACTCATTGCAGCTGGCACCGCAGCCCTGTGCTGAACTCCTCCATGCTTTCACCTTCTCCCCCTTCAAAGGCTGTTACCACACAACCTGCTGCCTGAGGCCCAGAGCCCTGCCAGGAGCTCATGCTCAGTCTCAGTCCTCCCAGGCTCTGCCTGGTGGCATTTCAGCAGGGGCAGTATCAGCCCCCTCAGCAGAAAGAAACAAGTGCTGCCCTGGTGCCAGCACAGCCCACACAGCTGGGCGGACACACACATACAGAGGGGACCTAAGCAGGTCCCTCGGAGCAAATGCAAGCTCAAGAAAATCCAGGTTAGGAGGCAGGTATTTAGAGAAGCACTCAAAATATATATATACATCTTTTGACTAAAAAGAGCCCCTTTTTTTTTTTCCTCCAAAATCCTTCCTCTCACCTCAAAAAACAACTTGAGACCAAGAGAAGATATATTAAAAATATATTATGATTTCCACCCTTGTCATTTAAGGGAAAGCCATCAGGAGCACCAATTAGTGTTGTTTCACTACAGGCAGGAGTTCTCTATAACAGTAGGATGATTATTTGCCTATATTCCACAAAAACCCCTCCTTTGTAGAACAAATTGCCTATGACCAAAGTAACCAGCTCAGACATGAGAGATCTCCATGATGCACAGCACCAAGTTTGAGGCAGCTGGCAGAGCAGTGTCAGTACAGGTGTGACAAACAGCCAGCTACCTGGGCAGGAGCCCTCCCCAAACCCGCCCAGGCACACTGAGCTCCCCCGGCTCCATGTGCTTGGCACGCAGGGACAAAACGTGGCATGCACTGACGCAGTGTAATGCTGAAGGCACCGAGAAATAAACCATGGCTCTATCAACAATGCCTACAGCCAAAAAACAGG
Organism: Alectura lathami; assembly: GCA_013399715.1. Taxonomy (NCBI): domain Eukaryota; kingdom Metazoa; phylum Chordata; class Aves; order Galliformes; family Megapodiidae; genus Alectura; species Alectura lathami. The sequence goes on along the minus strand of VXAV01007211.1, from coordinate 88,220 downwards.
TCTGTAGCTGAGGCCTGTGATTCAGGTATCCACATAAAGGAACAGGCTGGGTTACGTGGCGCCAGCACTGTGCATGGTGTTATTCTCCCTTGCCTCCCTCTTTTCACCTATCCCCACTTCGAGAGTTTAAGCAAGGATCAGGGTCTGGGTTTTTGTCAGCAACTTCAGCTCTTCAGCTCCTTTAGACAGAACAACATGTAACATACTTTTTTTTTTTTTTTCCTTTTTTTTTTTTTTTTTCCCCCTTGTCTTGAAAGTTTGAGCCAAAGCCAGTCGAAGTCAATTGAAAGACAACCGATGACTTCAATAGGTTTTGGCTCCAGCCCTAAATGCACACCGCATGCCAGACATGATGACTGGTTCTATATCTGTCTCTAGGAAGCACTTAAATATTGAAATGAGGAAAGGGAAGAAGAGAGCAAGTCTGTGTATATCACACACTGTATGTTCAATTGGCTTCAATAAATCTCAGAAGCAGCACACATGCTGGGAGTTGTTTTCAATCAATAAATAACACAGAGGTTGAATTGTTCACCTGCCACCTCATTACTGCCCCCCAGCAGAGGTGGAATTATCTTTTAGCCTCAAGGTTACTTGCAAACTAAAAGTTACATTTAGAGAAACATCTATTTGCCAGCCTTCTATTTTTTTTTCCTTTATTTCCATTACAGGCAGCAGCAGTATTTGACACCCACAAGGACCCTTCTCAGCAAGGCATTATATATCACTCCATGGAAATACATAAATGACAAATTATCCCTGATAGCATTGTGTCTCTGCTGACCTGCTCAAGGTTTAAAGGCAGCTGGCAATTAAATGCCATGGCTACAGACCTGTTAAAGGCTCAGGCAGAGCAGTATTTCTATTAAGCGAAGGGAATGATACCTAATGGTATTTTGTAGATGTATTTCTCAAGTGTTCATTCTTTCACTTCTCAGTCAAATTCTCTCCCATGTATTATTGCTTAACAAGCTGAATTCTGACTTGCATTGGCAATTTTGTGTCTAAACCAAAAAATCTTGCTTCCCCCCACTCCCGCTAATTATTTTGGTGAGGACTGAGACACTAGTTAGATACCACTTGCCTCAAATCTACAACACCTAAAGATTAGCCAGCAAAACTGTGCCAAGGAGCACTACAAAGGGCCATGGGCTCACTGATCTATAGGGAAAATAAAGCAAATGGCAGAGATTTTTTTTTTCATGGAGGTACTTTTTAAACTATTTTCTAACTATTGGGGTTTTGGAGTTTCTTTTTTGATTAAATGCAATAGCATCGCCTTCCTCATATTTTGATGTCTCAAGAAATTAAAGGTCAATGCCCAAATTAGCCATGCCACAAAGCTTCCTTCTCCTCACCTTCCACAAAAGCCCTCCTGCCTTATTACAATCGGTTCAGCTATAACAAAATAACTCTGAGAACAATTAGGCCTATAGAAATAATAAAACTTTCACATTTTTTAGCATAATAAGCCTTAACCCGGCAACCATCTCCAAGTTAGGAGGCATTACAATTCAGATCCAGAAGAGAACAGCCTGATGAAGCTATAATTCTCTGTGCACATCTCATTAGTATGTCTTAGGCATTTAATTAATAACTTTATGATTTGCAATAAACCCAATATCTTTCATCTTCCATCCACTTAAAAGAAAGCCCCTTCTATATCAGATGAAGATGACAGAACCTCATCCTCAACTCTTAGCGTTCCTAGACTTTTAACACTCCGACTACAGACATGAATAATGGAGTATTTTTTATTCAGTACGGGAAAAAAAAATCTCTGCTCCTATCCCAGTCAACAAGAAATTTCCAGTTGATCTCAAATGAAGCAGAATGAAGCAAAAATTGTGTACTTCAGAAACAAAACAGAGTTCTACATATGTGGGATTTTTGTTGGTTTGAGGTTATTTGTGTTTGTTTTTTTTAAAGCCCAAACACAATTGGAGTTATAATGTATAACAAATTTTAAAAGAGAACATTATTCATTTGTCAGAATTCATTAATATAACTTACAGGGACCTCATAGGCTACAGCATGCTGTTTTATGATCAGTATTCCAACCATGCTTATCAATTAAATACAGTGATAAACTGTGCAAGTCAGACAGTTTTTATATAATGTTGGAAAAGAAAAGCTATTTGATTTTGTACAATAAAGTATCAATTATTAATCACGTTAATTGAACCACTGCCTCTAACCAAGTATGACACAAGCTAGGTCCTCTGTGTGCACTGGACAAACATTAACGCTCCCTTACACAAGACAATCCCCCCCCCTCTCCACATTGCTTTTGCTGAAAACTATCCAGATCCCAGCATGGCAGGGCAATCTCTGTTGAGCCAATTGCTCTTTTCATCCTAACGGAGATCTGATATGTGCCTAGCATTAAGTATGCCATGGATCTGACAGTGCACTGACTCGATGGAAGATAAGACCATGCAAAATCTTTTGTAGTCAGAGAAAACTAGTGACCTGTCGAGGCATCCTTCTGTTGCAGATGCAACATCACATGGCAGTAAAGGATTTGTTGCAGAAATAGAGAAATCATAAGATACCTAGTCAGGACAAGGAGAAGAACCAAAGAACCAAAATCTTTTAGGAAGGAAATGGAACTAAGGAACCAAAAGGTTTACTACTGCCAAGTAAATTAACTGAGGATCAAGAGTCTAAGAATGTGACTGAAGTAACTCAGGATGACTAGGAGAAAGACACAGATCTGGGCAGACTGTGAATGTTTAAGGAAAAGCCAGTAAGAAGATCAAGGAGAATTTTCTGAGTAGTGCACACTCTGTGCACTAAAAGAAAATGAAAACTGAAAGACCAAAATCACCTAGGCCTTTCTGAAATGTCACTATTTAACTCTAGAACGGTTATTTCGACCCACAGGCTTTTTAAGGTTCTCAGTCATCAGTAAGGTTAGATAAAGTTTCGGAAATGAAGGGTATATGATTTTATCTGCAGGTTGCCCTAGAAAGGGTACTACAACAGATTCTGTGCATTAAGAATTTCATACTAAAGCTATGCATCTGGTTTTCTTCATATCTCCCTTCTGCAAGGAACATATATTTATGCTTTGGGGTCTAGTCCAAGACAGACAGAATGTCCATAGGGATACCCTTTTACACAGCACCAGGAGACAAGTGAACTCAGTTCCAATATCTTTAGAAAGATACAGGACATGCATCAACTGTGGTCATCAACAAGCAGATGAGGAAAGAAAAAAAAAAGAAATGTACGGTCAAAGACAGAAACAGTTTGTAGACAGGCCCCAAATTATTTGAAGTCTTTTAGTTTTACTGGCCTAACACATACTGCGTTGGTTAAAAGCAGACACTTCTAAGCATTGCTCAGAAAGATTAGCTTTGTCTGTAGCGTGAGATAGAGGGGAAAAGTCTGCACAAGACTGAAGCTTTGTCAACTAAAAACAGTATTCAAAAGTTGGAACTAGACGGTTTTCTCATAAATTAAGGGAAAAAAAAAACTAAAAAGAACTTTGAGAAGAAAGACTCGTGATGTGAAAGCAAATCTCACAAAACACTGATAAGAATGTTGCCAAACACAAGTAATTTGTCAGTTGACTGTCCTTTTTGTTTACAAAGATTTTATATGTTTTTATATAGTGTATTTATAGATATATACACACACAAACTATGTGTATGAAATCCATGCTACTGCCTTAAAAAACACTATATAAAAGCAAAAGGCTATATGCAGAAAAATCACAAGAGCACCCTTTTCACTACTTACAGTTATCACATAGGAGAGATGCTTTCTTGCTGCTGTTTTGCAATAACATTCAACTCGCACACTTTCCATCTTAATTGGCCAGCAATAAAAAGCAAGTGGCTCTACTGTACTTTACTACTAGCTCTCTAGTGTCAAAAAGTCTCTTAACTGAGCCTAAAGGTATTTCTCTCTTTCAAACCTTATTCAATCTGTTCTACCCACGTAAGATAGGTGGGTGGCAATCATATCTCTTCCAACAAAGAATATTCTATGTTATTAACTGCTTTTCCATTAGAGGAAGGCATGTCAAAGTCATGCACTCTCTCTCTAAACTAATAGTGTGTATGTGCAAAGTACACATCTCTTATACTGTCCATTAGCTTAGAGTATTGCACTTACAGTTATAATAGTCTATTTTTCCTTCTTCCATGGGTAATGGTGCATGGAATGAATGTCTGAATCTTGAAATGGCACTGTAGACTACTAATCTTTAAAAAAGTTTCTGGCAGCAAGAAAAGCACAGGAGAGCAATTGTTTGCAAGTGTCTTCCTGATGGGGGAGAAGCCATCAGCTCAGTTTCCACTGTAAGTCAAAGAGTCAAGTTACAGATTTAAAAAAAAAAAAAAAAAAAAAAAAAAAAGTGAAAAGGAAACCCAGAACCCAGACTTCAAGGCAAAATGTGAAGCACACTTACCAGCTGATTAGAGAAGTATTTGATTTTGCTTAATGTATGGTTGCCTAAGAGTCTTGGTACAGGACTTAGTGCCCTACATAGTTCATTACAGTCCTACCCTTACACTTGCCTTGTATTCAATCTACTACTGAACTGTTCTCTCACCCTCTCAGTTTTGCTGAAGTTGTTTCTGTACAGTAGCAAAGACTTCAAATGATTGCTGGGAGCTTCCTTTCAGTTTCAGTAGGCTTTGTTATAAACTGAATAATGTACGGGGCAAAGCCTATGAATAAACTACACCTGCATGTATCACCAGCTTAGTGCACCCTACTATTGTTTGACTTTTACCATGCTAGTATCTGAGATATATTGCACTTAAGCTATTTCTAAATGCCTGTTTAGGTTAATCTTAGGATCCTTGATGCAATATGAAAGTCCTGAACGTTCTCCTGACAAGGCAACATGTCTCACACCAAACGGAAGTATTGCAAACGAAGACGTTTACAGTTCAAATCTGTCCTGTCAAGAGCATGAACACTGGGCAATAAGAACACAATGCTAGGAAAGGAAACTGGCATGCAAGTAATTCTCTAAAACACGATTTTTTTTTCCCCCATTCTTATTATGAATATGTTTTTAAGAAAAGATTAGCAGCACATGAAAAATTAAGCTTTATTTCCATAGACCGTACACAACACCTACACATGAAGTCATGCTTCACCTCCTACTGTCTTTCCAGGAGACCTCAGTCCTGAATACCTAGAAGTGGGACAACGATAACAACTTCAAGCCAATTCAGTCCATTGCCTGTGCTCCCCTGCTGGGGAATGCTCTTTGACCCTAACAGGAGCAGCTATTGCTCTAAGTCCAGGCACTTACGTACTCAAAAACAAGCTGTGAGGCTGGTGCCTGAAAAAGCCTCTAAGGAGCAGTTCTTTAACAACAAATCTCCCAGACAGTTCCCTAGAGTTAAATATATGAGCAATCGACCGTTCAGTGACCAAGATGCAAAGAATGAAATAAATCCGATGTTGGGGCCAGCAGCACTATAAGCAAGTTCTCCCAAGACTGCACAAGCTCACCACCCCTCTCCTGAAGATCTTGCTCACCACCCTTAAAAGCATGAACACAACCCTATCAGCAGCAGCAGGCAGCAGTCAGTGAACGCGGTCCCGATCCTGTCAAGGACAGGCCCTGAGCACGCTGCTTCCTAACACGACCAAGAGCCCAAGTTTCACTGTGGTGGCGCAGCATGAAATTGACTGGCTCTGGCAGCCAAACACAAGGCGAGGTGCAGTGCTGGGAAAGCACACCTGTCAAATATAGCAAATACCCCCACTGGTACAAGGCTCCATATGGTTAGTTAAGTGTGTACAGATATCTTAAAGGAGGGCATCAGGAGGATGGGGCCAGATTCTTTTCAGAGACAGCAGGCACAAACTGAAACACAGGACATTCCATCTGAATATGAGGAAACATTTCTTTGCTCTGTGGGTGACAGAGCACTGGCACAGACTGCCCAGAGAAGCTGTGCAGTCTCCTCCTCTGGAGATCTTCAAAAGCTGCATGGACATGATTCACAACCTGCTTTACGTGTCCCTGCTTGAGCAGGGATTTGGAGCAGGTGACCTCCAGAGACAAACCTCAGCCATTCTGCGTGTGATGCTGAGTGAAAAGAATGATGCACAGACCTGAAACCGCTAGGAGTAGCCAGCACAATTACTGAATTGTTTGCAATAGCAGGACAATTGCAGAGATGGAAGCAGAAGACAGGCCAGTAATTCAAGTAGTTGCTAACCATCATACAGTATTTGTACAGGACAGGACAATAAAAGAACATTCAATGTTATGTTGACGTACGTTGTCCTAAAGGACAACTTTACAAAATGGATTTTGCCCACACAGGCAATAATCAAGTGAGATAACACATAGCTATGATACAAGTGAAGATCAGTTAATTCCACCTACTTGTTACGTTTACAGTATGAAATACAATGTTGTGTCAAGAAAAATACAGGCAATACCTCAATTCCCCTTGGCAGACACTCTAATGCAGAAGCTGCTGCCCTGGGAAATGCAATGATAAAAGGCTGTGCCCTTTTGAAAATAAAATTGTCACACGCACACGTAAAGGCATTTTGTCAGGTCTGAAAGAAGAGAATGATATACTGTCTGTTATACCACTGGTGATAATTATTCTGCAAACTTGGTATTTTTCCCCCCTCAGCTGTCAGTAAAAGGCATCTGTAGCCCTCCATCCTTGCAAGATGGGTAGTAACAGCCACGCAGTCAAGGAAGCAGCACAAGCCCACGCTGCCCAAACCGCCATAACCCAACACACAGCTACCTGGGGCTGCTGCCTGAGGGTAACGAGTCTGCCCAGCATCAGTGAGAAGATTTCAGCCACTGCAAATAACAAACAGGTCTGTGAAATATGGCTGTTCCGCAGCAACTCAAGAACAGGAAAACAAGACATTAAGAAACTTCCGACTGGGTCATAATTTTTTCCTCCTCTCTGACACATCTGCAGCAGGCAGAGCACATTAAAAATTATGAAGATGCAAGATGGAACAAAACAAAGCAAATGACTTCATAAGGTTATTCTAGTAAGGTGATTTGAACAAATCATCATTTTAAGGTTCTTCCTCAGAAAGTGACATAGTCTCCTTTTCTATAGGCAGCAGCCCTTTTAGGGAAGGTGTGGCAAAGCCATCTGCTGCTTTATTGCAATAGTTTTCAGTGTGGTGAAGCAGGGAAGCAGTACTGATCACAGAAAGAGGCTGCTCAGCCAGAAGCTGGCAAGTGCCAGATTTCACAGAATCTTAGCCCACATGCACAGAAATCACATGCTCCCCTTGCAATTTTATGGGCAAGAATTTTTCCTATTTATTGGGCTGGACCACATTCAGCTCCTACAGGAGGAATATGACAGATTTCATCTGTTTGACAGCCAAGTCTAATTGTATTTTCTGTATGAAATGACCAAAGACAAAAGTGCACATGTCTAGGTACTTCAGTGATGTGCCATATGGAGGCTTAGATAAAGGTTTTGTCAGTTGCGAGAGCTCTCTGCAACAACTGGACATGGCCTGCATCCTGAGTAACCGGAGCAGCGAGCACAGATCTGAAGGCACTTCTGGAATGGAGAATTAACGGGTTGGGGTATTTTTGTATGAAAAGAATGTGAGATCTCATCCATTTCACTTCTCAGCAGAATGCACATTTATCCTTGCTTCTTACCAGAAGCCAATGCATGCACCTACTAGTAAAACTACAGAGGATTTAAAATACATAAAAATCAATATAATAAAATTCTGACATGCAAAAATATCCCTCTCATCACTTGGATCACCGAGTGTAGTGGAAAGAGAAGTTAGAATTTATCAGATGTCAACACTGATGGTAGACATCAGTCACCAAACAGTAAATATTTAACTGGTGAATTTCAGTTAAAATAAACAATTCCATCCAATCCAACCAGATGGAAGGAGCAACCTAGTCAGTACAATCCACAAACTTTAAATACCTTTTCCTGCATGAGATCTGCTTTCACATAATGAAAACAAAGCCAAGGAGGATATGCCCAAAGAGAGTAACTCCAAACATGAGCACATCATGCCTTTAGCGACTATAATCATTTGAGTCCTCACTCTCCACACTACCCCAAGTATTCTTTGTTTCTTAAGTCTTGTCACTAGCTAACCTAACTTTCTTCCCCTCTTCTCTTGGCCTTCCCCTGAAAAACCATCATCATCTTAATCAATTAAACCTCTCCAGTTTAAAATAATCAAGCATTCTTTCCTGAAAACTTCATCCTTCCATAAAAAAAAAAAAATCAGCACAACTTATGAAAGAAATTTTTATACCATCATAACCTGGAAATGCCACACTACAAGTAGCCCTCCCGTGCCCAGCTGCTCAACGTCTGTAAAACTCCTACTATCGTGTCATCTCTAATTAGCTGAGTGAAATTAAGGAAATCTTTCTGACTCATTTGCAAACTTCTGTTCAGTAAGAGAGCTATTAAGAGGAGAATATAAACTTTCAGTATTGATGCTGTTCAAAGAACAAACTAGGGTTTTTGGTACATCATCCTCATTACAGTCATTGTTAAAATAATGGTCTAATTTGTTTAATATAATATTAGCCATAGAGTCCTTGTAATGAAAACAAGTAACCAATTTTATTGCCCAATATATTTTGTGAATAGTAATGCGTTTAATACAATGGCCTCTAATTTTCTCTGTGTTTGTTGGTCTCTTTCGCTACAATGGGGAAGCTGCAAATAGATGTGGAGAAAGGCAGCAATGAGCAATTCCTGAAGAGTGCAGTAGCTGCAGCCCTAATTCAAAGAACATACAGAGTCTTAAAACTCTCCGGCCCAGTTAGTGGGACCAGACCACAATGGCAACAGAGAATGACACTGCTTCAGCCTATCATTATTAACTTCCCAGCAAGGCCCTGTTCCAGCATTTATTATTGATGTTGAAGAAGGGATATGAACTTTAGAAGTACCTCCATTCACATTAAATTCACGTCCCTCCAGCCAGCCTCTCCTGGTCTGTCCCAACAAGGCTTAAAATGCTCTTACATTTTTGAAAAAGAATAGCAGATAACCAGGAGGTATTTATCTGGTAATACAGGAAGCATTGCTCAATACAAAATGATCGCTCTTGGAGTCCACACAATCAGATTTCTGCTAACATTCAGGATGTTATTGCAATGTGCTTTTCAGATACTTTGATTACTTTGACTTTCTTGCTGAAGCAGAAGCAAAATAAAAATGTAGCTGACAAAATTACCTGAAAGCTTCTCTGATTTTTTCAGCTAACGAAAAGCTAAACTTTTTTCTACAAGCTTTCCTTCACGTCAGATGATTGCAGCTACAAGAGCACTGTATGTACTTGATTATAAAGGGCATTACACAGACTTAGGAGGAATGTAATAGTAATTCAGTAATCTTATAATTACAATATCCAGGAATGCTGAAAGTGAATTTTTGTTACTATGCAACTGAAGACACAGAATCAATCCAGTATATCTTATATGCCTACACACATTAAAAATATATTTATATATATATATATATATAAACAGCATTTACATATGGGACTGTACATCTAACTACAGGTAACTGCCAATCAAGCTTTAGAGCTACCCAGTGTTGTTCTGTTAGAAAATACCGAGCACACAAATGACCATTCTCTGATATATCCTGCAAAAAACAACTATGACTGTTCTGGAAGAGTTACTGGCCGCAAATACTTTTTTTTCAGTTGTTGCATTTCGTAAAGTCTTCTACAAATAGATTTCCCATTGATTCTGAAAAATAAGAAAGTCCCTGAGGACATTCTTGGAGAACAGTGATAATGAAAGAAGGCATGGGGAAAGGGAAGAACAATGCTGATATCAGAAAGGAAAAAAGCAGTATCAAAGCAAGTGATTTCCAGTCAATCTCATCCAACCTCTTCCAGACATGTCAGAGAGAAGGAAACCTCCACCTGCTGTGTTCGAAAAGGTCACATAGACTAGAACTGTATCAAGACTCCTCTCACATCAGCCACGCAGGGCCCCAGGATGCAAGGGGAGAATGCTGCTGCACTGGATTGGCAATTCTAAATGAAGATAAAGTCTGTGGGTTCAGACGTTGATAATTTGTTTCAAAAAGCAATCTTCTGTGCAGTGAAAGAACTGAGTTTCTGCACAAGTACTCACAATTAAATAATTCCAAAAATACATAATAATAGTGCTTGTTTTGTAAATCACAAGCCCGGATGCTCTGTCACAATGAAACCAGGACTCATTATTCATTGCTCAGCAGAGAGAGCCCATGAACCCTCCATCATTTCAGTGGCAAGAGCAACGACCAGCTCTGTCAAGCCAAACACCTGCTAAAACGAGGCACCCCAGGGCCATTGTTCAGCAGCAATCCATTCACCGCATTGGCATCCGGGGAATGACACACCCAGCCTGACGCTGACCCCACAATACCCTGCCAGTGACAGGTTTTACTACTTATCTTTGCTTTTCAGCAGCAGACCAAGTTCTTCTGCATTTTCACAAATAGCCATAAATTTTTCAGTTCATGAACAAAAGCACTCTGCTTCCGTTTGGTTTCCATTCCTCTTTGTTTGGCATTTGGATGGCAGAAAAAGGAGACATATCTCTATCAGCAGCATACACTGTGTTTTCCAGAAGCTGTGCACAAATCCTGAGGGACAGCAATAAAAAACAGTCTGTAAGTACTTTGGATGAGTTTTCAAAGTAAATGCAGGATTTTTAGCCACATGATTTCCATCTATCTTAACTGCTTCATTGCTGCCTCACAGACTAGGCTCACCGTGTCCAATGTGTCCTCAGAGCCAGCTGACGCACACTTCACCGCATGCCATCATTTTTCAATCATGGACGCTCCCGCGTTCTGCCACCGGTGTGGAGAACAAAGTCTGGTTATTATCAGACCTACCTAAAGCTTTGTGCCACACAACACCTGCTACTACCAGCTTTCCTCATGCTGAGTGGTATTTTGCCTTAATAATAGTCCAGCTGATATCTGCAGAACTATTAGTCCACAGGAGCAAGAACAGCAGCTTCGTAACTTTTCACATAAATATCTTCAGGCTGGAAATAGCTGAAAAGTGTTCCAGCACACTGGAACAATGATGACAGTACAACACCTTGTCCTAAATGCTTTCTTAAAGCTCTTATTCAATAGGAGTTAGGAGGGGGAAAAATCAATTTGTTTCTAAGATATAAAATATTGATATATCTCATTGCAAAGCAATGGCCAGGTATCACAACAAACAGGCATAGCACAGTGAAGAAGCATCCGAGAATGTACCTGCTCATACAGGGCACACATCTTAGTTGGGCAGAACAGAGTTTGATGAGCATGACTTGCTGCCCAGCTGTGATCACCTGCAATTCAGGCAGCGTGGAGCTGCTCTCCTGAAGCACGATCACCCACCCTTCTCCCATAGTCCTGGGGAAGGTGCCAATGCATTGTGGTGTGCACAGGACAGGAGCCACCCAGTCCTTCAACGAGCAGGGGCTGCACGGAGCTCTGCTGTCTGGCTCCACAGTGCAGAAGCAGCCTGCTGGGGAGGGGTGCATGAGGGAGCGAGCCTACGAAACACAGGCATGCAAACCTTGCAAGTGGATGTAAGGGGAGATGATTCCAAATCCTGAGGTAAGGCTTCCTCGGCGCTTTAGCACAGCTCTGGTGGGACACTGACCAGCTCCCCAGAAATTAACAGCAAACTGATTTTAAAATGTGTGTTGCTGCTCCTCAGGAGCTCTCTCTCAATTTATGCAAATACAATTCAAAAAAAAAAAAAAAAAAATTGTATCTGATATCCATAACACCCTGACAGAGTTGTGCTCAATAGATTGTGTTTTTTCCCCAAAGCAAGCTCACCATGAATTAGCTGTTCAATTCCTTCCTCGCAGCAGTCTTTAACTTGAGCACTCACATCAAAGCTTTCACCTTTGCAGTGAAAGATGTTGGGATTCTCCTCAGAGCTCTTTCACAACGGTCTTTAAATCAGGCAGAAAGGTCAGCCCAGACCAACGCAAAGCTTTACTATCCTCAAGTCTATGCACACTAAATTACTAGCGATTTTCTGACAGAGTAAATGTTGTGCTTCCTGGCAAGGATAATAAACCAGGTTAACTGCACAGCTACCTTTAAGTATCTAATTTCTTTTCAATTAATAAGGATTTTACAATCATGGCCTTTTTTAAAGCCACTAGAGATTGCTGAATGTTTAGTTTTAACCTGCTTTATTCCTTCATCCAGCAACCAAAAATGAATGATTTCATTTGTCAGAGATAACAGTCTCACACTATTTTCTTGGGGACAACATCCATACAGTGAAGCAGTTAAACCACTTTCCAACAGCATACTTAGTTGCCTCAGCAAAGGCCATAAAATGTAGAGAGAACAAATTAGCTTGTCCTCCAGATTAGATGTATAAATACACTTGGGTTGCAAATTATTAAGTCAGATGCGTCTAACAAAGTACCTCAATTATAGTCAGTTTAGGACTTTCACAGTTAAGTTCATTTAAATAAAAGATTCTAGAAATGACTGAATTCATAACTGACATTAATTTCTTTAATGGAGAAAAAGTTCTATGCGACACTTGGAAGCAAATAAATGAATTGGAAATATAGGCATAATTAAGAATATTCCTCATCTTGTGATGTTTCCTGTTTACTCCTTTGAGCACTGGAGGACAACACAGCCTCTCAGCAGAAGTGCTGACAGCAGCAGCCCTTCCCAATCTGTTCTTCTGCATTCTCCCAGTTAGTGGTGGACACGCATTTAGATCTTCCCCATCAGATACAACCTATGGCACTCTTCTTACTGGGGCCAAGGCATCCTCAAGATCAGCCCACAGAACTATTTTCATTGCCGACAGTCAAAATTGTATTTGCCTTCTTTAAAGTAAGCCATCATTTATTCTCTCCATTCAGTCCAGCACGGAGAATTCCCTCCAGCAAAGGAAAAATTGCTTTCATCATTGTGTTGGCCAGTGCTGCTACAAGAATGCAATATTTTTAAGGGTCCTGTCCTCTGGAGAAAATGCCATAAGCTTCATTTATCTCTAACTAATCCATTTCTAGCTCTTACTCTAAGATTAAGGAATTAGAGACTGCTACAGCTGCTGTCCTTATCATGTTAATTACTGTAAATTGGCTGTCATCTCAAAAAAGAAAACGACTTCCAGGGAGTGCCTGGTGCCATGCTTTGGATACCAGGCAAAGAGCATAATGAATATACCACTAAACACAATGCTCAGCAAATAACACGTGTTACCCAGAAGAGACTGGTCTCAGTACTGCAGTTCTTAGTCCATATGCTGGTCACAGAACTGTAAATATAACCCTGCACACTGTTTATGCAACATTTCTGTCTGGCACAAATTACTTCCAACACCAGCATTTGAAAAACAGACATGCTTCATATGATATGTGTAGAAAGCACTAACGTGCCAAAACTGAATCAAAACTGCAAGAACTTCTATAGAATTTGGGTATGGAATTATGCCTTAAGTGATACCTTGGTAACCTCCCAAGTTTGATTGCTCTTCAGAAATGTAGCAAAATTCAGATTTATAAGCAATGCAAATAATTATTGTAAGATCGTGATAGCAATTCTATAACTCAAGGTGCTGCATTTTTGCCCTAGTAACATCAGTACCAGCAGTGGTAATCTCTGAAGTGCTTTCATATGCTTGCTTAGTAAGATTCCTTCTGAAAAGTACAATCTATACAAAAATACTCAGAAATACGATTTCAATTAATTCAAAAGTGATTTGGGGTTATTTCAAGCTATCAAGCCCTCTCCATCAAAAGCTGGCCACCCGCTCTACTGATGACACCTACAGCACAGTACTCCGAGAGGTTTAACAGCTTTAGGAGCGCTGAGACCCCAGAGACCCTTTCTTCCTACTCTCATGGGAAATATATGTGTATGCTTGTCTCTGATGAACAAACAGTACAACAGCTTCTCAGCATGATCTGAAATCCAGGCACGAAATAGAATCCACATATTTTTACACTTATGTGTTGCCAGTGGAGAAGCAAACATCATTAATACCAAAGGAATGCCTTAATTCCCACCTTCATGTATGTTAAAACCAATGTGAAAAATCTTTTCCTGTTTTTGCTTGTTCATTCAGTCCTTCACAAACAAATTTGAAAATAATTGCTTAAATGCTGGTGTAGAAAACAAACAATGATAACAAGTGAATACAATATTTTCTAAGTTATATACCTTGTAAAGCTTGACATTTAAACCTTACTTTTCCTAAGAAGTCATGGGGGATTTTTCTGGAGCTGCTATTGGAGAACCTGAGAAACAAGAGAAGGTTCAACTTTTAATGTTGATACTATATTTTTTCTTACAAAGCAGATGTTGCTTCAGATTTTGAGATTCGGGTTAAAGAAATAGTGCTGGGAAAAAATTAGTCTTTGGGAGCAGAGATTTTTTCAAAAAAATCTCTTTAGCGCTCTAACTAAAACGAGTGTCTTATGTGATCATTAATACCTGCCGATATAGAATCATATATGACTATATATGACACAACTATTTCCATTTTAAGACAAAAAATTGCAGACATTCTTAGAAGAAACATGTTGAAAAGGTAGCAAGTATTCATCTAAGAGACTGAAATCAACAAAGCAAAATTAGGTATCAGACCTGATTTCTGTTTGATGCCTGTACAGCTTGGTACACCACTGGCTGTATGAAACCCAAAATACCATTCAGATATAGAACTACCAAATAAAGACATTTCATTCAGACAGATAAGACTCATGCAGTGGGTGACTCTTCAGGGCTTTAACACTATTATCTTTCATTTGCCCTCTAAACTACTTCCCCTCCCAGTAGCTCCGGTACAGATTAATTACACAGCCTGCAGCTGGCATTGCCAAAGCCAAGATGTGAATACAAAGAGAATTTCTTAATGAGAGTTAGTGCCAGCTTTGTTCCTGGAGAAATACAGTCCTCCCTGTGACCTCTTGCTTTCCACAGCCTAAAAAAGAAAAGTGACACAGTGACTGTCCTCAGACTACACCAGCAAAGATACTTTGACAGGCCAAGCAATTGTCAGTTCTCATTTCAAAACTAAATTTCAAGACAGACAGGTTTAGCTCTCATGAGAGATGCCATTCTATTGAAAATGTACTTATTTTTGGAGACGCCATAAACTGGCTGAGCAAAATCTTAGCGGCATTAAGTTTTTAAGATCCTTTCAAGCAACTATTTCACAAAATAGCTACAAAACCCAGGCTTAGTCCTACATATCATCTCCTGAACAGAAATCTATTCTGACATGCTTTATTGAACATAACCCAATAATAAATCCAGACTCTCCAGACTGTACTGTGGGTGCACGGATCAGTGCAGGATTCCCACTGTGCTATCAGATTAGGATCTGGAATGACAGATTCAATTGCCTAAATTATGGGGTGGCTGCCTGTGGAAATTAAGGGACTGCTGGTGGTTTTTTTTATTATTATTATTATTGTTATTTATATAAAACTACCACCTAACCTACTCTTTCCAGCAAATTTCATGGAAAATCCTACAGTGCTGCTAGCTAAAAGAAAGCCTCTCTTGTATAAACCGGTTCATGGTTTAAACAGTTTAAATATAGCATCCCATTCTCCAGGGCATGGCAACTCGTTATCATACCCATAGATTATGTGGCAGCAGCAGCCTTGAGCAGTGTTCTTCAGTGACCCTTATTTATTCTAAGCCCAGGGAGCTTCTCAGGTATCATCCAATGGAGCAAAAAAATCTCTCTCAACGTCAATCATTCCTGGCCCATGTGCACTTTCTCACTCATGCATCTTAACTCTAAAGTGATTGGTCTTTTCCCTCTAGAGTCGGACTGAATGATATGGCAGCTTTCTCAGTTGTGACATTAACATTTCAAGCCAAGCCTCAATCCACTTCTCCATCTGAGAGACAAGATATGGAACCTTAGGCCTGCAAGCACTCCAGGGAAGTTAATTCTGATTCTCAAAATCTCTAGCATTGGAAATTGTGAGTCTTTCAGTAACACAAATGCCTCAGGTATAAGTTCTTTCTCTAGAACATAAATAAGCCATTGAGATTTATTATCACTACTGCTGGTCTAGCGTGACAGGACGCTGAAACTCTGGTAGCCTTTGTGGCACCCTAGCAAGCACATTCGGATGGCACGCAGCCCCATACCAAGCCTGACCAGCAAAATCCCACCTCATCCATGCTGCAGCAGCTCAGGTGCCTTCACACCCAGCAGTTCACACATTACAACATATCTCTCCACGGGCTGATCAGCCTGCACGTTGCCTGGCCACCAGTTAAGCCTGCGGATATAAACCCCAGGAGAACCGGTAGCTTCATCTTATCTCTCCTCTGTGCAGCTACAGCATCTGTGGCAGCAACCAAAGTGAAGAAACAGCTTTGGGGTTGTTCCTATACTCAGGCTCAGAGCCATGTGTACTGATAAACGTTCTAGCAAGTGGTAGTACCTGCAAATAAAATGCTGCTCACTTGTATTCGCCAGTTTTATCATGGAATAAATCACAACACAGATAGGAGGTGCCAATTTTTAGACTACTATTTTTCCCTGTTCTTTCTTGGGTTACTTAAATGCTTTGACATGGTGGTTTTAAAAAGGCTTCACCTACGTTACTTCAAGAGCAAGTTTTGATCTTGAACTGGCTCCTGAAAACCAGCATGTTCTAGAAAAAGGTGCGCCATCTTTACACTAATCCTGCTTTCTTGAGATACAGAATGCAACTGAAAGATAGTTTGAAGAAACGTGACAAAATAATATATTATTTAAAGTATTTCTTGATCCTGCAGTCAGCTTCACTGCTACCCCAGTTTTTGCACACTGTGGTGGTTGCTACTATGTTCTGCTTCCTGACTGTGCCTACGCATCCATACATCCAGCAGCAGCTACTTCTGCTCAAGTAGTGGCACATGCCCTCCACAGCAGCATCCAAAATGCCGATGTGCTCTGCAAACCTGGCAGAGTATTTTCCAGACTGGTTTTATGGAGACCCGTGTGGGCTGGAGTTTGACAAAGGGAAGGAAACCTTTCTTACTGTGCTTTATATAGGGCAAGAGACCTTCCAAGAGGAGAAGGGTAAGATCAGACAGCTCCTGTTTCTGTAACTCTCATACAGGCACCTGGAAGTCTGGATAAACATCCCATTGCACACTGGAGAACCACACAAGTGAAAAACAAAGTGATACAGCTCTGGTAGAAAACAGCATTACCCAGGTTTAAACTCTGTCTGACACCTAAATTCAAACATATCAGAACAGATTCTGGCTTCAATGTAGTCAATGGAAAAGCTCCCATAAATGTGAAAAAGAACAGGATTAAATTAATGTTATTCACTCCAATTGCTGATGTCTACTGAGACAAAGAGAAACTGTTCCATAAAACAAAGGAAAAAAGTTTCACATTATTCTGTAAAATGCAACCATAGTTGTATATGATGAATAAATAAGAACCACCTTCAAATATAATCCATACTCTTATTTATTTACATCTTAATGAAAAATTCTCTTTTTGAGCTAAGATGTTCCACCTTTTCTCTCAGCTCTAAGGTGATTTTTTTTTTTCCTGGAATGCTTTGACACAGAGATATCAAAGCAATGTGGATAATAGAAACAGACAGACAAAGAGAAAATCATCTTTAAAATACAAGTGTATGAGGATATTTTACAAGAGAAGTGGATCTGCTTATGCCATACAAAGGAACTGAAAGATAGCATTGACTGATATCTCATTTCCCAGATCCCTTAGCTATTGTATCTCATCCTGAGATTAGCCCAGAGCAAATAGATATACACTTTAAAAATATAATTTTTCCTCAGCAATGCAATAGAAAGAAAAAATTAACCATAAAAACACGAAGTCTAAAAGCTATAAAATGTAAAACAGGGACAGAATTGTACACTAAACAACTGGCTTGTAACTTCAGTGCCCAGCACGTGCCTGAAAAATCCAAACTTTTTAAAAAAAACTATACTCCCCTTTATATCCTAAGCCTATCCCAAATTTCAATAGTATCCAATATATCTCCAAAAGAGCCCAAAGACATCAGAGTTCTGACACACCATCTCAGATCACACAATGCAAATGTTATCAAATAGCTGATAACTAGCTTAGACTCAGCTCCTGTGCCAGGACCTGACCACCAATCATCCACATCCCCAACCACAGAAGGAGCAAGAGAGCAGGGACCACTCAGG
The DNA here is from genome assembly GCA_013399715.1 of Alectura lathami. Taxonomy (NCBI): domain Eukaryota; kingdom Metazoa; phylum Chordata; class Aves; order Galliformes; family Megapodiidae; genus Alectura; species Alectura lathami. Next base: position 70,050 of record VXAV01007211.1, on the reverse strand, counting down.
CCAGCATTGTCTGGTGCCAGGAATGCCCTTGCACACCCAGCCCATCCCCCCCACATTCCATGGGCAAGGCACCTGTGGTGTCTCCAGAAACTCCCTTTTTTGAAGCCTCTCTGGGACTCAGCAGTAAGGGCCAGGTGGCTTTTGCTTACATGAGTGCCTTGGTACCTGGGCACCAGGCAGGCAAAATGAGATGCGCTGCTTTTTACACCCAGGGCTTAAGGACAAGAGAGAGGCATTATTAATACCCTATGCACATCCCACACCGTGGTGTTTAAGGAGCTGTGCAGAGCTGGTTTGATTACTTCTACAAAATAGCCCACTTTCCCTCTTAGAAGACCTTACAATGACTTTCTCTGTTCTTTCACTTTCAAAGCAAGAATAAAATTACCTCTATTTCTGAGTTACAGCTCCATCAGCCCAGCAGGCTGTACGCAAAGAGTTTCACAATGCCACCCACAATTCAGCACTTGGGAACAAGAGGAATTACCATACAACTGGGGTGTGGTGCACACATTTTTTAGTCAGGTTCTTGGACTGCACCTCGATCTGTGCAGATGAACCAAACAGCACAGGAGCCAAAAGCAAAACACCTGTAGAAGCATCCCCTCTGGAAAAGCAGCTGAAGCTTTCCTGTTCTAATGAAGATCTCTCTTTCCTACAGTAATTAAAATACACCTCATCTTCAAGGAGAGGATAACAAGGGTTGAAACAATTAGTGGACCAAGGCAAACAGCACTAACTTCCCTCCTCCTTCACTAACAGCAAACAAAGTTCCAAGTTTTCCAGAAAGAGAAAAAAAAAGGCTGAAAGGCAGAAAACAAAGTAGACACTTAAATTAGAAGTTATTTAAATTGAATTTTGTATGAAAAATGCTCAGAAGCTGGCCTGTTTAAGACAAACCTCAAGTTTTCTGCATGGCTGGAATCACATTAGCAAAGAAACGATAGCCTCATGCATTCGCTAATCTGTTACCGTCAAGTTACAAATAGAATAGTGCATTAGCATGCAAAGGGTTGCGAGCCAGCACTACAGGGGAAACTGGCATTTCTGTGGTAAGCACTGCAGAATGGCAGTGCAGAATTGTGTAAAAAATGAGTCAGAAGGGAAAAAAGTGAGCTTGCACTGTTCTGTGACTCGTGTGCCTTGATTATGGTATTGATATTACATTCATTTTCATGTGTCAGCTGTTCTGGATAGCCTATTGAAGGCCAGTGTTTCACACTGTTGTGATGGGAGCCTCTCCCTCCCTCTTTTTCATTTCCTTAAGAAAAAAAAAATTAAAAGAATTAAAGCTCAGATGTCCTGAAATCTTTCATCCACTGCTGACTGCCAACATTCAAATTAAATTCAAAGGGTTTACTCCAGTTCTCAGCCTTGGCTGTATAATTTACAAAGCCTACTCAGAGAGTCACTCAAACCTAATTTGCAGTTCAGCAGTGATTATCACGCACTGACTGCACCTACCTGAATTTTTTCTTTTGAAGATGAGGGGGGGANAAAAAAAAAAAAAAAAAAAAAAAAAAAAGAGCCTTTGATGCCAGTGTCTTTCCTCTGGGCATTGCTTTAAGAGACATTACCAGCAAGTAGCCTGGCATGCCACATGCAGCCTGATCCACATGCAGCCTGATGCAAGCTTCATTCTTACCTGTTCTCATTCTTTTTTTAACAGAAACTAGCCACATTGCAGCCCACGTTCCTGTCACTGAAAAGCCAGGAGGGTCCTCCACTGGACTGTAAATTTCACCTCCCTGGTCTCAACTGAACTTTACTCCTTCAAGAAGTTCTTTCTTCATTCTCAGAGGATATTAGCAGAGATGCTGACCACTGCCTCATACATATTACTTATATTCAGGCCTTACACTCCCCTGCCTCTTTTGTAAATTTGTTTTTTCCACTAGCAGCAATAGCAAAGAACCTATAAATGTTCATGTAGTTCTTGGCTTTTCTGTCTTTTGAGGTTAAAACTCTGCTACTTTGGGCAGAGGGTATGTCTGTTTGTTTTTTAACAAAGGGGGAAAACAAAATTGTTAATGATTCTGTTAAAAAGAAGGTTTGAACTATGACTATGATTACAGGGAAAATAATAGCTCAAAGGAGAAGAATATCGTGGTGCTTTCTGAGGACAGATTTTTACCTGAGGCCCTCTGAGGTACTGAAGGCACAAGACAAAGTTGGTTCTCCAAACCGTCTGGAATGTGGCTTGTCCCTGAACTCAATATTTACACTGACAATAGCAACCAGAAACTGAGTCAGAGCTGATGGGTTTTCTGCAGGCAGAGGCTTGGTGCATGTCTTCACAGGGCACTGAGGGAGATGGACACACAAAAGCCCCAAGGGAACTTAGCAAATGTTTTTGCTAGATGTGGTTAATTCCTCAGTTAGCACAAGTACGGGATCTTTTCTGAACCTTCACTCGCATCAACCAGCAAGCCTTTCTGATGAGGTTGCCTACAACGCCACATGTTGCGCCAGGCTGGGGCCTTGAAGATGGCTGAGCAGCAGTCGTCAGGGCACGCTGCTGGGGAGCACTGCAGCCACACGTATTGTGCTCCTGAAAAGCACAGATTTAAGGCAACTGAGAAAACTGATTATTTAGCACCAAATCTGGCAAGTCATTCTGGACGAAAATATCACAAAATTATAGAATGGCTTGGGTTGGGAGGGACCTTGAAGACTATCCGATTCCAGCTCCCTGCCGTGGGCTGGTTGCAATCCACTGGATCAGGCTGCCCAGGGCTCCATCCAACCTGACCTTGAACACCTTCAGGGAAGCGGCATCCTCAGCTTCTCTGGGTAAAATATGCTTTATGTTTTAAACTTTTAATTTTGACACCATACAAATGTTCAGAAACATTTCATATAAAAGATGCACTGAAATGTAAACACGTAAAAGCAAAAACATTTCTGAAACGAAACAATTCCCAAAGACAACACTTGATCCAAAAACATCTTTTCACCCTTCAGCTTTTCATTTTCTTCAGCAAAGTTAAAATTTTTACAGGTCCACTTGGGAATTTGAGGGACAACTAGAAAAGATGAGAAGGGTGATAGAGACAAGCCCTTGAGGCCCAAGGCATCGGGACTACTCAGTCCCATGTCATTGATGGCAGCGTGCAAAACACCAAATGAGAGCCAGCCTGTACTGCGGCACCTTGGGCAAGAGAATCTAAAGACTACTGTGGGGCCCCAAGGCGCAGGACCCAAACGAACAGCCTCCCAACCATCTGCCAAAGCAGAGAGCTTGCTTTGCTGTTAGAATCCAGTATTTCGATGTCCTATTACTTCCAGATTAAATCTCTCCTATCTGCATGTAAACATAAGGAGAGATCCACAACACATCACCTAATTATATGCTCAGACATCCCCAAATATTGGGCCTAACATCTAACTGCCTGAGATGCAAGAGAGCTGGTGGTTTCCTACTCAAAAGCCACTTAGCCAGCTGTCAGAAAGCAGTATAGCAATACCTCACGTAGGCATATTCCAGTGACCTGAAGGCAAAATCTGGACAGATTTAGGCAAGAGCATTTTATTTGATTATCTGTCACCTGAAATAATTTTGGATTACATAGTTTGAGGGCGTAGGTAAATTGTTAAATTTCCCCATACCTGAATACATGACAGCAGATTATATTGCTTATAACTGAGACATGAAATGAAAAAAACAGTACACACATCTTGAGCAACCACCTCTCCTTACAATCTCCATTTCGGCTGAAAATCTGATCTACATTTAGTCTTGCCCAAAGGGAGACAGATATTATTGGAGCCAAAAGCAGGGATTTAAATAAAGCTAGATGTATTTTCCTCCTCATGCAGATGCGTTTACTAGAATTGTTCACAAAAGGCAATTTTCTAATACAGCTTTGCTGAAATAACTTATAAAACTTTCCCATGCAGATAGATAAGCTGTGAGAATCTGTTGGGCAAGGAGATGGTTTATACTGCATATCGCTATTTCAGTGGGAGGTAAAAAGGAAATGTAATACTATAGCATCAGACTCTTTAGACACCAATTCTCCAATTCGTTTCAATTTCTTCTCCCTTAAGACACCTCAAAAACTACAGTAAAATCGTTATCTATTTGTTCTCTCTGCACCTTTGCAAGAGTTAAGTTTGAATTGCCATCTCCATGCGGACACTGCTGGCTATTAAGATGTGCATAACCTACAGGGGTGTAATTAAGGAAGCATTAAGATGTTTTCACCAAAGGACAGTTCGTTCCCTGCAGCTGCACTTTTTTTTTTTTTTTTCCAAAGCAGGTTAACTACTTGGCAGCCCTTGCATATCCTGGAGTCAGTCTGCATCTAAGGGATGGAGGTGAGTGGGCAGGACCGGGCAGTTCATCTTCTCCATCTCTCATTTATTACCACATCACTCAGCAGTCCTGCTGACCTTTCTCACCTTGGAAACAGGACTACAAGCTGCTGGGGCAGTGCAACAAGACAAACAAGTTCCCTTTGAAAGAAAATATACATGATAAATGATAGAAATATTAATGGCACTCAGATACCAAAAGAAGTCCAAATAATTTACAAGCAAGATATTTACTCCCGCATTCCTCCTCCCCCTGCTACTAAATGGTTAAAAGACACATTGTAGAAGTACTGGTAATTGTGCAGCCCTAGATTTGTATGGT
>VXAV01007211.1:37855-56035 GCA_013399715.1 Alectura lathami | reverse complement strand
AAAAAAAAACCACCATCTTCTTACCAAATACAAATGACTCTTTTCAGTGATTATAAATATAACCAGTGAATCAAGAAGAACATAAATACTTCCCAGAGTCCTGGAACTAGCATAATAAACTACAAGAGGAAAACTCCTGTGGGTTATTATGTCACCATCACCATGAAATTTCTCGATGGTCCATTCACTGTGTTCCCATATTTATGTTTCTGTAACACGTGGATCCAACCACAAATTTTAATTGAAAACCAGAGAAATAAAACTTGGAAATCAAGGTTTCTCTCCTGACACTTTCCACGTTATCCAGAAAGAGCTGGCCATACACCAAGACAAGGCATATTGATACAGGGTCTTGCTAAAAGCACAGGAAGTAAATAGTTAGACCTGAAGTATCTGGGTGACAAGATCCTTAGGCCAACTTGACTAAGACTGCCACTTATTTTTCTTCTCTGTCCCTCTGAACAGTTTGCTGCACCAGAACAGCACCTCCTTATCCTGCTTTGTTTTTTTTTCCCCCAATTACTCATAGTTCCCCAGACTGCTTGCTTGTTTTCCTTTTTGTTGTGATTTTTATTAGAGTGGTTGGTGTTCTGGGCCACTGAGTCCAGCTTTATTTCCATTATGTTTGCAGCATCCCAGATCTGCCAGCTATGGGCAGTTTAAAACACATTTTCAGGAAACAGGAGAGCTGCACTGACTTCATTTAGACATTAACCTATTCATAATGCAGTAAGAACATTTGGGGACAAAAGGATCAGACGCTTGCTGCTTAACAGCACCTTGTTCACATGAAGCACTGCACTGTATTATGCTTAATCTCAGCCTTTTCCCATCTCTTCCACTGAATGTGCTCCCCCCACCTCCATGAAGACAATTTTATTTTAGTTTTTACATAATGATTATATTTACAACTCTCTCCTCTCTTCCTTCTCCATACTCTCTGCAAGCAATGCTTTCCTTTCTCTTTTCGGTGTTTAAAAAACTGAACCAAGACAGGCAGAAATTGCTTTCAAATGCTGCAAGGAGGGCCCAAAAGCCCTGTCTGGCAGCAGAGGAGAGTGAGCACAAATCCTGCTGCTGACACCTTGTTTTTGTGTTTAGCGCTCAGCCACAAACACTCAAGCCACTGTCCTTCATTACTTAGGGGCTACTGCCACACATCTGAGAGCCAGCCCTCTACTGGGCTACCTGATAAAAACAGGTTAAAGGAAACCATCATCTGTGCCTATGGTGAAAGCAAATGTGAGGGAGGAAGATCAATCCATACAGGACGTGGTCTGACACAGTGTCATGGCTAGTCTATACACACAAGGTTTTGCTGGCACACACAGGCACAGACAAAGCTTGCCAGCTGGCACAGAGCTTGCACTGCTACATGGGGAGCTGTTGACAGCGGAGCTTCACCATGTCCTCAAGGTCATTTCTGCCCATCTGAGATCTTTGTGCAGTGGTGCGGCATCTGGTACAGAAGTCAGAAATGCTGTTTTGCACACCCCTCCTCAGCACTGCCTGGCAAAAGCCACCGTGTCAGGGAGCCTAATTGTCCCCTGGAACAGCATGGGGGAACAACTAAGGATGCAAGTTGCAGGGGATTAGCACCATGCTCTCTAACCCTTTTCTCAGCTCACTTTAAAACCACAATTGCTGAACTACTGTTCTCTCATTACACAACAGCACCTAGGGAAGCACATCACGACCATCCTTTCATTTGAAGGCCACAAACAACCACCACCTACAGGAGCTGCCTCCTTCAGCTAAGGCTGGTTGTATCAGACACCCTCGCAAGGAACGGCCTGTTTCAGCCACAATCAGAAAAATGAATTATAGCAGGAGTACCACCATTGCAGCTATTGTTTATGACCTACAACAGTTTCTTCAGCTTCAATAGATAAAAATTATGGATTCCAGAAAATATAAATAAATCTGTTACACCTTTGATGAAACCAGACATGCCTTAATACAGACTTCAGCTGTTACCATGCATTCCTATTCTGCAGATCTTTAGTATACTGTTTATAAAAATGAATTGCCTCAAGTTATTTTTGTTTTAAGGACTGCTCTATCATAATTATTTTTGCCTAGCTGAACCCCAGCAAACTCCAACCAGCCTACTTGCTTCCCTTTCACAGCCATAGCTGATCATACATACTAATTAAAAACAGGCTATGCTAATCAGATTGCACTGTTTTCTTAATGAGATAAAGTCTTCTNTTTTTTTTTTTTTTTTTTTTTTTTTGTTTACTGGCTTGCTCATCACTTACTTCGTAAGCGAGACTATAAAGTTGCATGACCTTCAACACCATCAGCTCTGACTTCCATAACAGGAGAAACAGCCTGTTTTTTCTCCCTGCCACCTCATATACCATAAACATCAAACTCAGTTTGGTAACGAGTTGCTGGCAATTAACAACTTGTTTTTTCTGTTTTGTGCTTCTGTTTCTGAACAAGCACAGCTCTAGGCTCTACTGCTATAAAGAAGAGCAAAGATTCAGCTTTCCTCCCTCTGTTTTTTAACCTCAGACCAGTTCATCCCTTATTTGCAATTCTTTGGCCTCACCTTTTCTCTTGGTTTAAATTTCATCCAAGCATAGCTTATCTCAGCATTAGAGAGCACAGTTCAGGAAATAGGGATTCTAAAATGGAGGACAAGTTCTTTACAGAGTAAGGCTCCCGATTGCTGGCAAAGCAATTGAAATTTTGATTTTCTTGGTTACATAACATGAGGAGCAAGTATGTTATCTAATCGAAAACATCTTGTTTTCAAATTCTGTAAGGCTAAAGCACTTACCTGCTGTGGGACTCACACGCCCTTCAAAGATTGCCTTGTGATATACAATGAAGATGTTGCTGCCATGTTCTCCATGAAGCTGTATGATTGGGCTAGCTGTTTCAAATTCCATGAAGCAGCCTCAGTTATCAGGCAACATGATACGGCCAGAGCCAGACTCGTCTTCAAGCCCCAGACCAAGGCACACATGCACATCTAGATTTCTCTATACTACACTGTTGCGGTTTTTTTGTTTGCTTTGTTGTTTAAAACAGACAGATTCAGACATTGGATTTTACTATATCTACTGTGACTTGATTTGCATGGCTTGACACATTCTGTGGACACCTCCAGGACCAATCGTCCAGACAGAACCGTTCATTTAACAAAGTGATCACAGAAGCCACTAACTAGAAATCTACATCCCTCACAGTGAGACCCAATAGTGCTCTCCAACATTCTTTCCCAATCTGCTCATGATCCTTTTTTTTCCCTCTCAGACACTGTTTTCAAATTTCTCTAATGTTCATTTTGAGCTTCACACAATGATTGTTCCTGAGACTTCCTCTGTGCCACAGAGAACTCCTGAAGTTTTCATGTCAGTAATAAATACATCTGTAAACAAAAGAAGGTCCTAGATTACAGCGTTGGGTCTGCACTCTCATTACCTTCAGAACCAAATCCAATTGTGTCCAAATTTTGCAAGTGGTTCTTCAGCTGAGCAAAGTTTCCATCCTACATGTTGTTAAAATTTCCTAAATTCTCACCATCTGACTGATGAAGTTTATGTACAATCAGAGTTAGCAATGTTAAATGACTTTATGATTTTACCTCTGGGAAAGGGGTCAGGTTCTGGGGGAGTCTAGTCAGCAACGCACTCTTCCCTGCGCTGAAGAACCCTTCCACCACAGGAATGGGAGGCAACTTGTCCCTGGAGGTGCCAGTCCTAAAATAGATGTGAAGGAGAAGTTGCAGAGGGCTGTGACAGGTAAAGTCTCATAACACTTTTCACAGCAATTTAGTCTCCTCAGACTACATGTCCCAATTGTTTTGTGCCACTTTACTGGGCTAGATCTTTGTTAACCCTTTGGCCTAAGCACCTACTTCTCCTTTGCAAGATTAGTCAAATTGTTTCCTAGCCTGCAAGGGGTAACTATGTATCCAAGCACTCTTTGTGATAACCTTCTTTGTCTACAAGGACCATTCACACAAACCAGTATAGAAGATGCTAAAGACAAAGCTCTGAGACCGGGATGTGCAGACACAGGAAGTGGACTAACTCCTCCCCACGCTGCCCTGCGTTTGCAAAAACCCCAGAGGAAATTCCTCCTGTAGCATATATTATGGCAAGGTTTTATGACACCCCTGCTGCCAGCAGTGCAGTGTTATCCCTTGTGCCTTGAGCTGGCCAGATCAGCTTCCATCCGAAGGCCAGACCTTCTCCCTGGGCTACCAGCTCTCAGCTGGTCTGGTGTACCCCAAGACTGCAGTCACTGCAGAAGCTGCTGGAGGACCCAGAAGTCGAAGCCAGCAGGGGACAAGGCCACCCCAGAAATGCTCACAGTGGCTGACCTGTCCATCTGTATCTCCCTTCTCTCCCTTCCTTTCACCTAGCCTTCAGCCTGCATTCTCAGCATCCAAAAAGCCCCTTGCTAACCAGCCTTGTACCAGGAGGGAGAGTACCTTGTACTCTCCCTCCAGCTCTCACTGTGCAAAGGGATATTGAATTGCATCNTTGAAAAAAAAAAAAAAAAAAAAAAAAAAAAAAAAGGAGCTCAGAACTCTTATCACCTCCAGCAAAACCTACCACTGCCTGTCAATCACTGACTTGCTCAATGGCTGTCATTAACTCCTCTCCAAATAGCTTTATTATTTTATTCATGTAGTAGCGCTGTTGTTTAGCAGCTGATGTATTTCATCCTGGAGGATCTTGTTTTTCAGTGGTGACGCAGCTTGTAAAAACCACTTCGTTTTTCTCCCAGATGGAAAATGCTATACGGATAAAGATCGTTGCCATATTATGAAATTCTTCTCAGTGTGGCAAATGTCTTGCCATGGGATATCCTTTAAGATCTGTTCAGGCAGCCAACACTGACTGTAACCCAAAGCAGGAGAAGGGCCTGAACAACTTCTGGCTGTTTCATTCTGTCACCTAAAGCTGCATTCAATCAGTATTATTTTGAAGCTTTTGCTGCCTCAAGAGAGCTTACGACTCAGAAGCAAAATTTAGCAACATAAGAAAATATCCACTGTACAATGTAAAGCTATTCTTAGCATAAACACGTAATTTCCAAAGTAGCATTAGTCACAGTAAGCGTTTCAAAGCATTTAATAAGAAAAATGCTAATCCAATAGGAAGTTTCTACCCTGCCAGTCCAAAGCAGGTAAGTTCACATTAAACTGTGAACTGCATGTGTGCAGGGAGCAGTCCTTGCTGGAAGTGGCAGACAGGTCAGCAGGTGACAGTGCCTATCCTCATCTGTCAGAGGGCAGGGTGCACCTGGCTAGACATTGCCTGCGAGGCTGTAAGAACAAAACTGAAGAAAATGTTAGGGATGAGCTAAAAAGCAAGTACACCATTAAATTTTAGTACAGATCTCTTTCTTTAACCAACTCTTCCTCTCTTGCATTCTGTATGTACAGATAGCTGGATAACTCACCTGTCAGAAAAGACTGACAGCTGAGCAGACTGCTCATCTGCTCTTATTCTAGAAATCTAAAGTTTTCGGCATGATTTGATAAGCAAGGGCTATTGATACAAGCCTCTCACTGCTAGCAAATGCCTTCTCCTTTGTCCCCTTGGTTCCATATTAACAGGATTTTAAAAAACCAAAAAAAAATCTTCAGGGCAGGCTGATTTGCTGTCACAAAGTTCACATAGCCAGTGGCAAACTGCACCACGTCTACTCTGCAAAAGGCAAGGCATCCTGCTTAGTGGGCCAATTAGACGAGATGAATGGAGCCAAGACTGAGCTGAAGATAGAAGGGCTACCTGATTAAACAAACCATTAGGATGAACCATATCTTATATGCCCCCGCCTCCCCACACACACCTTTTCAACTTCTCCCTGCAATTGCAATTTTTTATGTGGAAGCTGGGAGGAGATGGGGCTGTGGCCCCAGGCTGCCACAGTAGTTGTATATGATGAGGAGTGTGCTTAGGTTGACAGTTATAAACATGGTCTCCAGAAAACACACTTCATTTACAAAACAGATTTGACAGCTCGGTTTGTTCACAATGCAGAGCACTCCTCCCAGGCCCCCACGTGGTCCTGTGAGCCTTGATTACTTCTCTGATGCCAGCTCTTCCACAGAGACCCCTGAAATGGAAGTGATGAATGAGGTCCTGTCAGGCTTCATTCCCCAGGTGGCCTTGAATCCATCCACTTATCTGTTACACTGCCAGCCCTGACAGTGACGAACACAATGCAGGCAGCTGACAACACCCCTATTCATTACAAAAAGGAAAAAAGAAGGGGAGAAAAAAAAAAAAAAGAGATGCAAAGTCATATGCCTGCCACCCTTCAATGCTTCACTCATCTACACTACTTTTAGAGGACCTGCCCGGGGAGGAGAAGATGAACTCTGTTTATGCAATTACATGGAACAGGAGATCCAACACCCCTAAGCTCCACTGAGGTTGAGCACCAAACTGCCCAGATGCTGGCATTTTTTTTCCTTTTATTTCTTTAATTAAGTTGTCTGTGGTTCACATTTACCACAGACATACATTCTGACGGGTACAAACCCGTGTGGTAAATGTGAACCACAGACATACATATGCACAATGGCCACAGAGCAGTACAATGACACTTCTCTTTTTGTACACTGGGGACGCAGCATCTCTGCTGACCAGAGAGGATCTCACAAAAGGATGAAGGCTGGGAAGAACTGCTAGCCTGGTTTACTGCAATTATAGCAGATTACAGAGCAGTCTTGTTTTCTCCATACTCCTAACTAAATAGCAAGATTTCTTGCATAAGCGGTGCTGCTCCCTTCCGCTTTGTCTCCAGCGGATAGCAGATACCCTGAACCACTCAGTGCCTGCTTGGTGACTTGCATCCTCAGGACTGACCCACTGGAGCTCAACAAGTTTCTTCCTTAACAGAGGCCAGTGGGGTGATCTGTACCCAGAGCCATCATACTCTTCTAAAGCTACAGACCAAGGAGGAGAGATAACAACGCACTCAGACCCACAGCTCAGATCCTGTCATCTTTCACCCAGATGGACAGTGCACTCACTCCTTCCATGCAAACTCCTTAAATTAGAAGTCAGTCACATATGCCTGAATTTATACCTTAAAACAGAACACAAACCAGAGCATTGCTTTCCAGAAACAAAGTCTCATCTGCGAGGCGAGCTTAAAAAAAAAAAAAAAAAAATCTTTCTAGATCACTATGACAGAAAACAAAGGTTTTTACTTTTAAACCCAGAGTATTATTCCAAGGCATGTTTTAGTTTTTCACCACTAAAACACAGAAAATCCACCACAAGTGCCCCCCAAACATGCCACTTCAATGTTTTTACTTAAAAAAGACCATTCTGGTTATTTCCTGCTTCTATCCCCCATTACAACTCAGGTTTCCCAGGCTCTGTCTCACATACAGTGTGAGGGAAAGCTCATATTACATTGGAAAAGGACACATTGCAAAAGAATTCCTAAAGACTATTTCAAGGAAATGTCTCAGAGTTTGATTTTGCTCAGAACTCACAGTTCTCATAGGAAGTTTAAATGAAATTATTTTGTTTATTTTCACTTCCTCAGAAGAGAGAACTTTCAAAATGAGTGTTGGATTTACCCAATTAACCATTTAAGTGGCTTTTACTTTTAATCAGCTATCTGAGCTCTGCCTGTAGTCACTGGAAAGAGATGGTTCCAAAAGCAAATTGCATCTTAGAGACCATTTTACTTCAGAAACCTCTTTAGATGGACTAAGCCCTCCAGGTTCTTCTCCCTCTTCAGTTACTCTTGAGGGAGAGACAATATCTAGCTTAAACTAGACACCTAACTTTGGTCAATAGTAAGATGTCAAAATAATGAGTAACAGACTGCAGAGACCTTTCCTTTGCTTACTGGCATCTAGGTGCTAAACCTAGACCTGACTAAAAGAAATGATGTTTTATTTAAGGAAACAATAGCTCCTTCATTCACAAGTGACATGACAATTCTTGAAAATTCTGTTTAAAAGCAGAACACTTCTTACATGGAAAGCAAACATGCTGCTTCTCTTGTTGTTTTAGGACTGGCCCTCAGGCAAACGTAGTGAAAGGAATACAACATAAAGAGTACAGCTGACAAGACTCAATTGCTGATGTAAAAAAGACCCAGTGACAAGGTAATCTGTACAGGTTGTAATTTAAAATTCATTTATTTTAATTATTTTGCCTATTTAATACACTAATACGCACTTTGGCTCTAATCATCTCGCCACTCACAAACTAACCTACAGAAGCACAGCCTGTAAACCAGTGTTTACTCACGTATGCCTTAATAACTCCATCTGCCAAGCTTCCACAAACCATTTAGTAAAACCTGGTGACATTGGTAAAACATAACTTAATACAACACTGATGTTGCATTAATAGATAGTGCTGAAAAAATGTATTGTAAAAAGCTGGAAGGCCACATGAGTGGCTGCTTCTTAGCAGCCCTCTCTTTCATAAAACCTGGGGACTTGCAGGTTTAACCCTACCTAGTGATTCAGTTGCTGCAATGCCCCATAAGGTAGGGCTGTCTTTCTAGTAGGCAGATCCCAAGCTTTACAAGCCTAGGACAGATTTGTCGTATAAATTGTATGATCCAATGTGCCCTCAGCAATGTTTCCATTTTCTGCACAGGTTTAAAATCCTATCATTTAAAGTGGGAGCATCACAGATAAGGAAGAAAGCGGATAGCCATAAGATCTGTGCTGCTGCAAGCATACTAACAAGGATGTTCACCACTGGATTAACCTCTAGCAGACACTGCTCTGCTGGGGACACTGAGTAAATCCTCTTTAGAGCAGTGGAAAATCTGATGCTCAGCAAGAGTGTAAACAATATAAACAGAAAGCCTGACTCCTGTCTCAAGTTGGAAGACGTGGGAGGAACAGCTTTGCCTGCTGATAAGATACTGTACAGGGTCCACAGTACAATTTAGAGAGCCAAATTAATCCAAAGTAATTCTGTTCTCTCAGCCTTAAAGATACAATCAATCAATTAGTATTTATCTATACTACCTGGATTAGTTCCTGAAGAAAAAGAACATTGTTAAAAGAGTTGTCCTTAAAAGAAATAAATCTTTAACTACTGAAGAAAGCATGCTGCAAGCAGTTACTGAACTTACCTGGCCAGCAAAAAGCAATTAGTAGAAATACAGGGAAGCAAGAGAAATAACAGACCAATATAAGATGTTTTAATCCCACAAATACATGCTAGGTGCTAGTGATCTCAGGAATTGTATCCAGTTCTCACACTGGATATCCTGAAAATGAGTAATGGATCTCCTAAACAAATCCTATCACTTAGCAGATGGGAATGGTGGTACAGATGAGGAGAGAGAGCTGCAACTGCATCAGGAGATATGGGAGCGCACACCTCACAGACAGGTGGCACAGAGTCACAGGGGAAGATGTTAAAGTCTTTACCCTGCCCACAAACCTGCCCACTTTCCCCGGAAAAGCCATCTCTGAGCAGACGGCTCAGAACAGTGGTAGACATGGAACTACACTGCAACATGGTGCCATCAGATGACGCAGAAAGCAGGACAGGGCCCCTTTTCCAGTGCTGCAGGTCACTCCGTGTGCTGACTTCCCCAGGGCATTGGGTATTGCTCCTGTAGCACTCTGGATTGAATTGAGCAGTGATAGTCATATACTGATCCCCCACATCTTATCACCCAAAATAATCTGCAAAATGTAACAAGCAAATATATTTAGCTTCTGCTCCAATATAAGCACGACATATGGCACTGCCATTCAGGAGCTCCCGGAAATGCCTGCAGTTATCTTTTCCAGCTTAGAATTTTTGAGCAAGAAATCACAAATGCCTAATTATTTGCTCCTAGGATTGGGCAAATAAAAATATACACTACCCTTAATCCCAAATGATCTTCTCGTAAGACAGTCTAGAGCGTGGCATTTGGCTAAAGCTACTAAAATGTAATGTGTGGTGTCATGCACATATATTTAACTCATAGAATATCCCAAGCCGGAAGGGACCCACAAGGATCTTCAATTCCAACTCCTCGCTACGCATAGCATCATCCAAAATTCAAACCATATTTCCAAGTGTGTTGTCCAAACGCTACTTGAAGTCAATTGACCCTGTGCATAAATCAGATGAACCTAGAATTAAAAATTCTGTATCTGCGCTTCCTATTCCTCCTGCTTACTGCAGGAAATGCATGCTGCCAGTGCCTTGAGGCAGACAAGAAGGCACACAAAACGTCTCAGCGCCTTTTCTCCTTTCTTCCACTTCAGCTGAGGAAACCTGCAGCAGGCTCACTACTTTCATGCTGCAAGGGTTTGTCAGTCGCAGACTCACATTGCTGGAAGGGACCACAGGGGCACTGACTCCAGTCTGCTGCCCTGAGGAAACCTCTGTTATTCTTTGCAGATGTTTCTCAAGCCTATTCCTAGAGGCCTCCAGCAAGCAAGAGTCCATGACATTATTTTCCAGTGTTTTACCACCATTATTTTCAAGGAATCTTACCAAACATCATCCAAATTTTCCCCATTGCAATTTAAGCCCATTTTTGTCCTGCCCATTTTGATGTCAGATACACTATAATCTTAAGCTCTATTACAATGACCTAGTTGGTTGATTTGTTAGTTTATGTTTTTTTTTTTTTTTTTTTTTTAAATAATGCCAACCATCACAACAGGATCTGTGACATCTGAAGGACTACTCTTGGCAAACAGAATGGAAGGTAAATAAAAAATTTTCAGCTAAAATGAGGTATTCTGAAATTTTCAAGAACTGCAAAACATGGCAATTCCTCATCAACAAGTTACTGTGGGTTCTCTAGGAAGCATTGTGCAACGCCAATCTGCTGAGAGCTGCCTCTCCTAAACTTGTGGCTAACTCAACACTTGGTGTAACTCTTGTATTTGCGCCAGAGATGAATTTTACACCCAAGGTTAAGAATGGATGACTGCTTCCTTTGGCATCTGAAAAATCAGTTTTCTCACTTCCCAGCTGGTTGGTGAACTTTCTGCCTTTTGCTGCAAAAAAGCCGCTGAAGTCTGACTAACCTAGACGCATTTCCATTGCCTTTCTACCCACTAGCGACAAAAACTCCTTCATTTGCAAGTTCTCTGCAAAGCATGGAGCTGATGGACAAGAACGAACTGTCAGCATCGCTACTGGGGCAAAAGAATCCATCAGTGCTGCTAAGACTCTTTTATGCAGGTTAATCAAAAGCACAGGAACATCTTAGACTCTGAGAGTGACTCAGAAGCTTCCAGAGTTTCCCAGAAATGATTCTGATCAATGGACCAGATTAATCAAAGAACGCAGAAAGGCTCACAGCTTGCAGCTCAATTACAAGGGTGATTCACTTCTAAGCGTACAAGGCCTTAAAATGGAAATAACCCAAGCAAAGGAAAGGAGCAAATCAAAGCTCTGGGAAGAGCCCTGCCAGTGCTGAAGCAGGGTAAAGACAGGAGTTATTTTTACTCGCTTCTAACTCCCACCCCATAAAAATTAAATACGACCCAAACAGAAGCAGGATGTTTAAGTGAACACATAGGATTGTAGCCCAGAAACATGAGGCCACTCAAACGACTGCCTTGTCCTGCAGGATCAGCAGCCCACCACCCTCTAAGCAATGGCACAGGGTCAGACAGAGGCGCCAGCATGCTCTCACACAGTGCATCGGAGCCCCTAGAAGGGGCTGCACAACTCTCCTCACGCTGCTTTTACTTCAGAAAGATTGCAACCACAGTTTGAGGCCAGGCAATGATCTGCCTCTGCTGGTGAGCTTGTGAGGCTTCCAAAGTTGAAGTGCTCTTTAAAAAACTTCCCAGAAAAGATTTGGAGACTGAAAGGAAGCTCTAAGCTGGCATCCTGCTTTTCTCTCCCATTCCCTGGAGCTCTTCTGTAGCAGACTGCATGCATCTCCATTTGCCTCAGACCTGTTTCTCTGCTGCTTCTGATTGCTACTTATGCACATAGCGGTCTCTCTTAGGCTAACTACTGGGGTCCTGCTGAGAAAAACCTTTTACTATAAAAAAAGGGGGAAAAAGAAAAGAAAACCAGAGTCAGAACAAAGCTCTTGTTTAACTTGAAACGCGAAGTTCCTTTCTTTTCTCATGCTGTATGCGCTATTGTTAACTTTTATCAGAGAAACAGATATTTCAGGAATCAGTTCAGAGTTACCACCACAATGATTGATGACTGGTCAAAAGAAACATCCAAAAAGCAATAAGCTATAAAAAGGGGAATGCACTCAGCCTGGTTCAGGATTGCCTAGCTGTGCCTTTCAAATTTCTTTCATCACATCTGTGACTGTATGCACTGCAGGGTGAGAACAGGCAAGGGCTTTGTGGAATATTTGGAGGTGCTGATAGGTAATCTGTACTGCCATCGGTAGCAACCTGAGGATAAAAGTTTTAAAGAAATGGAAACACAAGGACTTGTGGGAGTTGTAAAAGGAAAAAAAAAAAAAGGCAAGAACAGTGAGATTTATGTAAACCCACTGGGAATGCACCAGAAAGCTCTTTGATGAAAGATCGAGATTGCTTTGAAAGAGACTGTATTGAAGAAAAAAAGCAAGGGTTGTATACAGAGAGGGAGGTTAGCTGGGCTACTTATCAGTCTGTCCTGATTTTCCCCCTTCTTTCCCTGAAATTGTGCACGTCATATGAATCTCTCATTCCCTAAATCCTGCTCTGAAATGAAATATCACCCATTAACAGGAAATTCTGTGGAATTTGATTGACTTATGCTGCTGTTAGTGCCAAAGCCACAGGCAGCTTACATATGGGAGGAACGGGAGAAAGACCACAGGATTATATAGAAGGCACGTACGCAAACAAGCCAAACAAAAAAGCCTTATACTGTCAGTGGGATGTTGGCATTTACAAGGCCAACACTCAACTCAATGCCAGCTAAGCAATTGCATTCTGTGTACTGATATATTCCTTTCATGCTCTCAGTTCATAGATTTCTTTTTTGTTGTTGTTATTTTTGTTTTGTTTTTTATTACACTCCAGGACTTAGTCCTATCCAGGGTACAGTAGGAACCTTTTCTATTCTGAACTAGAAGACACAAAAGTGAGTTCTGACTATGAATGCTGCCAGTAAGCACAGCTGGCTGGCTGCTGTGTGCCATGGCACACATTACAGCCAATGGGCAGCTATAACCCAAACCAAGTGACCAGCATCCTTCTGAATAAAGGAGGCTATGGAAGTGTAAGCCCCCAGTGCTATCCTTAGTCTAGCCTACTTTGGTTTTGTGGGAAAAGATGAAGAAAACATCGTCGAATGTAGGAAATTAAGTTTTTTTAAAAAAGGGCCAAATTTAAAAAAATGTTGTCTAAGTACAGGAAAGCAAAGAGGCACACACCACCAGTTATGAAAACAATAATGGAGCTTCAGTACTGTAAGTCAGACATATACAAGCTTAGTTATTTAAACCATACATCCCCGAAACTAATTCTTGTGGGTTTGGTTTACATTTCACGCAGAAGCACAAAACTTGGTTTTTCTTACCTTCCTACTGCAGAACAGCACACTGTTTTTGAGAGGCAGGTACAATCCTTTATCTGATCCTCTTCCCTTTTTGCCAGTAATTATCAGAGTTTTTGCACTGAAAGACACATTAACCTGACACCTGCTTTCAGCAGTTTGAGGCTCTTTTCCTCTCACATATACCTCCTTGAGGCAACAAAAAAAAGCATCTCAAATCAAAAAATGTAGCATCTAGTAAAACTCTGCACCAGTAGAGTAAAGCTGTCTGACACTTGAAGGCAATTGAATCTATTTGCTGCACTAGTAGTTATTGCAAAGCTCATCTGAAGAGAAACAATTAAGTTTCTATCCTGCCTACTCCACTGAAACCCTCACTAGATTTGCAAACATTAAGCTCAACCTAAGCATACTGCAAAAAGCATAGGCTGAAATAATGTTCTTCTATGATAAGCATGGAAACCTGTTTCTACAGACCAGTTACATGCAGAGATGTACACAGACCTTTGCAGATCCCACTGAGAAATCAGTAGTCCTTCAGCCAAACATGACCACTCCAACAACAAAAACACAAGCACAGTGGAGGATCCTTATGACAAAGCAGGCAGAAGAAGTTTCCATACATAAAGTAGTAAAAGCTAAACCTGGGTGAAGTTTAATAGTTATGTAGACAGTGTGCCAACAGAAAGTGCAAATCCACCTGCATGCAACTCAGCATGAGACAATTTTTCCTCTGTACAGCTGAGGACTGCTTGTCTTCTCATTAGTTGGTCTGCATGCGTGTGATGTTATGTTTAAAAAGAAAGAAAACCTTCCTCACCAAGACTGGCAGAAAAAATACTGATAAGAAGTTTGTTTTAGCTTCAATTTATTTGGCATTCTCTCTCTAGTGACAAATCAGCACACTTTCACCTGTTGTTAGGCATAGGCTGATGGAGACGCTGACAGCAAACGACTAGGGTCCCAGCTTACCAGCTGACTATACAGCACAAGAAGAAACCTCAGAAGATTTGCACTCACTGCCAGATATCTCATTAAATACAGTAAATGTACATTTTCTTTTGACTTACTGCACTATTAAAAATGATATGAGAAGCTTCCTGTTCTTAGCAATTTGTCTGATACACTTGCGACAGCATCAGATGTGATCTAACACCAACTTAAAGGAACTGCCAACCATGAGTGTAATACTGGGTCTGCCAGATTCAGCAGGAGAAGCCAGGCGAAAGAAGTCTGGTCAAATCCCACTTCAGCAGAGCTGACCTCCTACTGCTACGAGGAGCGCTTGGTGCAGGATTCTGCCAGGAGCTCAGCCACCAGTACACCCTCCAGATCAGCAGGAACCTGCAGTACAGCGCAGAGTGAGCCAGGTGATGCAGCAAGTCAGTGGGATTTACCCCACTTCTTAGTGAGAACAGCTCTCTGACACAACAATGCTGCTTAGTGCAGGTATTTCTGTGAAGTCTCATACCAAAGCACACCAATGGGTATCCATGGTAGCAAGTGGCATCCACACAGTAACGAGGTGAATCCATCCCTCATGGCAAAGCCTTCATTTGTTCAGCTGCCTACAGTGCTATTTTTTAGCACATGGCTTCTGCAAGGCTATTTGCCCTGTCTCAGCAAACTGAGGAAGGACAGGTACAGCTTAAGGCACAGCCTGGACATGCATCTGCCTGTGCACAGCTCTGCACAGGTCAGCAGCACTGCCTACCCATGGAGAAGAGCTAGGCCCTGTCCCCTGCTTTCTCAGCACAGTGGGTGAAGAAAAAAATGTTGCAAGATGCACTGGGGAAGGGACAACGCACCCAATCCACGCAACGGGTGCAGAGCAGTCACCAGCCCTGGATAAGTTTGGCTCTCCCAGCCTGAACTGTCTCACACTGGTCCCACCCAGGACAATGGCTAAAGGGACCCAGCCTTCAGAGCACTATGCAAACAGACACCAAAAGATAGTTTGGCCATAGGCATTTACATGCAAAATTATAATTGTGCCTTACAGCACCCTATTCTTGTTTGCAAGCCTTAGCTATCAAAACAACACACGTTTTTCCCAGCGATGTGTTTCTGCCTAACTCACCGGGAGGAGCTGAAGCTGATTAGCAACAGGATGAAACAGCCCAGCTCCAAATGCCAGCCGCCCTTTGGTGGGGGACTCTGAAGGCCTGAAGAGGGTTTGGAGATGAAAGGGAGAACAGCTTAAAAGGACACTCTGAAGACCCAGAACTGAGCATGATGAAAACCAAACTTTGTTTAGAAATTCCTCCTGATCCTCACGAATCTCTCCATCATCCAAAGCAGGAGCTCACAGAGCCAAATGATCTGCTTGATGCTCACCAGTCTCCGGGTTTTCTAAAAGTCACAGGCCTACCAAGCTCAACAACAATGTAACTTTCATTCACATCATGCATTTAGGCTTCTTTAGTTTGAACTGCCTATTGTAAATATACTAGCCTGCCCTCGGACAGAATATTTCTGAAAATGCACACAAAACCCAAGTCACTGGGATTTGAGGTTGCCCATTAAGCAAGACTGGAGAAAATCTGTCCTCTGCAAACAAAGATCCAAGCATGGTCGTTGATTCTCAGGGCTAATGTCCAGCCCCTTACACTCCCTACACTTGTGCCCAGACCCACATCAGCTCCAGTTTCAAGCCCTTTTTGCAGCTCATTGGTGCCTTCACCTCTCAGATCATCCACACACAGAAGCCAAACCTCTCCATTGGACATGTGATCTGGAGGCTTTTCTTCACAGACACACAGTCCTTCCACCCCATTCCCAACCCCCCTAAGACATTAACAAACAACAGAAAGGGCAAATCAGTCTGAGAGACTGTTTTAAAACCGAATAGCTTGGAAATTACTTCAGTGTTAAATCCAAGTTTGAAGGTCACGTTTATATTACTTTCAATGTTTGCAAGATAAAAAGTGAAAGGTTTTGGAGGTGCTGAGTGACTACGACTGACCACAGTCTGCAACATTTGTGCTGTCTCTGAGCCTAGGCATGAGCTACTGCAGGCAAGTGAAGCAAGATAATAAACGCATTAGCAACACATCTACCTTTGAGAGGGCATTGTTCCTTACATTTCCAGCTTGCATTAATACATCTCTCTTGTTCGGTTCACGTTGTTCGTTCACAGAGCGACATCATTAATTTCTCAAGAGACAAAAAATAGAAGGTCATGCCATTGAACTTGGATCTGAGATATAAGGTATTATCTGGTAATAATCCAGAATTTTCTGAAACTCAAGGGATCCAGCAGCTGCTATTACAACACAATTCCTTAGCACAGAATACTGGGCAACATTTACACCTCAACAAATCACGATATCCATTTTCCTTATTCTGCATGATTCTCCACTGAATCACACAACCTGTTTAAAAAAAAAAAATGCAGCATTTTCATACAGACAAGCTTTGTTTACATCAGCTGACACCACTAAAGTACTCCCTACAAAGTAAAGAACAGATAGAATAGCAAAGGCATCTTACAGGAGCTCCTACAGCACAATTCCAAATCGTGCCCTAAATTTGGGCTACCAGCTAGCCCAGGAACAAGTGGACACAAGTCTCCGCTTTCAGCCACAAACTACTAACGTACCTTCACCATCAGAGGTGGATGCGCCACCCAAGTTCAGGGAGGCAATGACTTAATAGGCACTACCAAATTTAGGTCAGCTGGATGCAGTCCTTCACACTGCTGTTACATTCCTTGCAGAGAACAGCCCTCTGGAAAAATCCTCTTGGTGCCTCGCACAGCAGGCAGATAGCCTTCAGCTGTGGGAGGCAGTAACATTTAGCCATCTGAAGGCAGGGAAACTGAAAATTTACACAGGTCTGCCCACAGGCCTGGGGCATTCTTGCAGCATTATGTTCCACACTTTTTTGAGTTTTCTTTAATTATTTTTTTTAAGGTCCATTACGTCTTAGTAATGAAGAGCAAGGGTAAATGAATTGTATCAATTACGTAACCAGCACTAAAGCAATAACGTGAGAAAGCGTTTATCTGACTTATGCAATAACATGTATAGGAAATGAATTTGCGTGCATGTATTTTAACCAGCATGCTCAAGATACACTAATAAGACACTAGAATGTGAAATAGATGAAGTTATAAAGATACTCTAGCAGCTGCAGTTCCTCAGATCTTCTTCAGTGATGAAGTTTCTAGATATCTGGAATGCAACTCTGCATTTTAAGAAAAACAAGGTAAATATGTATTTTGCATTTTTAAGTAACAAGGGTTGGCCTTGCAGCTTGATTTCTGCCAAAGTTAACCTGCAAGATTCTTTAGTAATTGTACTGATAAGGAAAAAGCATATTAAGGTTAACATGTGTTATTCTTGCCAATCTTAAATGAGAGTCAGAAAAACACATCAATTTATTCTCAGAAGGATGTAGTTGTAAATATGAAATGCACTCCTAAAACAAATTAGATGCCAGCTCTAACACTTGCAGAATCTGTTTTCTTTGCTAGTTCATAGAATCATAGGATGGCTTGGGTTGGAAGGGACCTCAGAGATCACCTAGTTCCAACCTCCCTGCCGTGGACAGGGCTGCCAGCCACTAGCTCACTAGATCACACTGCCCAGGAACACATCCAGCCTGGCCTTGAACACGTCCAGTTAGATAGGCTGTAGAAAACATTCAGAAAAACATAAGTGTGTACTCACTTTGTCAGAAGTCTTCTTTTGTGCTTCGCAGGCTACTGATAAAATCCTCTAACTTGTTCATAAAAAAA
>VXAV01007211.1:8420-31248 GCA_013399715.1 Alectura lathami | reverse complement strand
AAAAAAAAAAAAAACAAGATTGAAGTGGATAAAATCAGGAAGCAGGTGCTAGGAGGATTCTAGTTTTTCAAGAGCTACTAGAAGAAACTGCGAGCAGCAATGACATCCTAAAAACCTTTGAGAACTGGCCAAGTCTCAGAAGGCTGCAGTGAAGGAAATAAACTGCCAGTTTCTAGGACAGAAAATTCAACAACCTAAAAGACCGGAAATAAGAAGCTGGCATTCTAGTCATCAACAGATGAGCAACTGCAAAAGCTTTGAAGTATGTTGGGAGAAAACAAAGCTAACACCCTGGCAGTAATAATTTGGGAAATGTTAGGCAGTGGGGTGGGAACACAAAGCAGAAGATATTTAGCGATGCAGCCACCTTGAAATCTGTTGGAAGACCTTGATCCATAGGATCAAAGGTAAACTATTCTTCTGCTCTGAAGTTGAAGATCCAGATTTCAGAAGCGAGAGTCCTTATTTTTCACACTAGTGCAACATAACACCATGGTGAGCAGTGAGGTTATATTGTATTCAGTTCTGTCCCATATGCCATAGTAAAAGAATTAGACCAATCTAATACCTCAGACCCAAACACCTACCACAGGCTCATACAGCCAAAATCCAGTCCCATTCTGGTGCCACCTCTACTGCTTTAGCAAAATACAGCTCCTCTGCCCAAAAACTGTTTCCTTGCCATCATGATTACTATAGTTGAATTACTATAGGTACCCTTTATCACTCATTAAGGTAGAAAATAATTATTACTGAGAGCAAAAATGTTCGCCCTCTGTCTCCTTGTCTTTCTGTTTATACTCAACAAACAACTGAACACAACTGGATTATTTAATGATTTTGATTTTGAGTTACTTCAGGACATGCTGCTGGCAAGGCATCAAGCTGCTGAGCCAGCAGAGGGAGCAAAAAAGGGTGGGTCATCCTCTCAGACACTCTAGTGTTAGAGTTTATTTCCAATTCAAATTTTATCTGCAGGGAAGGGAAAAAAAAAAAAAAACAGAAAAGGAAATTTGCATTTAAATTCTAAAAACCATAGATTAGAGGACTGCTGTTTATCCTGTCTTGTAATGAACTGAGAACAAAAGCTAATATTCCAACCATCTTCACTAAGACGAGGGCTTTGCCTTACATACTCAGAAGCTAATGACAAAAAGGGGAGATTAATAAGATTAATATGGGGACTGGCAGTTTCAGAGACCTAGAACACCTAAATTCAGTGCTGTGCTGTGAGTTCCTTCTGTGACGCTGCTGCAGAGGGCGGCTTCAGTATCTCTCAGCTTCAGTTTGGGCTTGTAAAATAAGAGACATAGAATTTGGTTGCTTTATAACAGTTGTGCTGGGGAGCACGTGTTCAGGCTCTCAAGGGTTCAGATGTTATCAGCTGGGGAACTGCAGATGGTCCTTAGCTCTGCTGGAAGTTACCCTTCAGACTGCAACCACTGAAGTAACCGAACAGGATCTGGGTGCCCATTTCAAGTGGGATCCAATTTAGGGGAGCAGAAAGAGCTACTGAGGAAACACAGGAACAGGGAAGGAACAAGCTGCCTCACCCAGACCTTCACAGTGGGCTGCACAATCGTACAGGCATGGAATAGAGTGACAATGGCTTCTCCAGCATCCGAACAGATCTGCTTCGGCTTTGAATTGCTGCTGCTGGCACACTTTCACTTGCAGGCCTAAGCTGATAGACAAGAAATTAAACCTGAAGGAATCCTTCTGCTGATGCTGATCTTCATCAGCTTGCATTTCATTAAGTGTCATTCATGTGCATTGTGTGGCACTGCATTACTATACTTATCCAGCCGCCAACTGCAGAGCCGGCGTGTGCCAGCGGAGCAGCCTGCTGTGCCCTCTGCCTGCTGAGAAGCTCCGGTACCCACGAAGGCTGGGGCAGCCGGGACAAGACACAGCAGCAGCCAAGGATGTGAAACTTGCAAACAACGTTCAGTAAATCTCCGTATTATTTTAACCAATACTTACAGACAAACAGAATAGCTGGCAAGCCTGAGACGCAGTGTATTTGGGGAGCACAGCATATAAAACCCAGTTACTCCAAGCAGCTCCCAGATTGCTGCTGCAGCCTGGAGGTTACACGCTGCAGTTTTTCCCTGACAGCCTAACAAGTCTGCAAAGCAGCTGAAGGAGCAGGGCAGCTCCAGCTCTGCCTCTGTCCCATCCCTCCATTTGCTGGGCCTGGGCTTGGAGCAGAGCTGGCCCCGCATGCACAGAGTGATTGCAGCAGAGGTCACTGCAGCTGGAGATGAGGAAGGCGCTCCTCTGAGTATCATCCGTCATTCGTGCTGTCACTGTGGAATTAGGATGATCAGCTCTATCAGAGACCCCTTTGACATCCTGGAAACAGCTTAATGCACTCCATCAATTCTGCGAGAGATATGTTTGGAACAAAATTCAAAGGCTGACAGCACACACAGGTTAAGAAGCAGCCAGAAGCTTTCCACCAGCCAGCAGTCCGCACACCGCTCCACCTGCTTGGGAGCTAAAGGTAATCAGACAAACATGGGACCACATGCAGCTACACTGCAGTGTAAATAACACCCAGGCATCATAGCAAAGCTAATCTCAGGCATGTGAAGACTGTACTGCTGCTTTCTGCTTTGCATAATGAATGCAGTGCTGAAGAAGCCTCTACCTCACTCACGTGGGGTACGGCTTGCACTTGCTCACTTATTTTCCAAGAGGTACACTTCAGGCCTGTTTGGGCATCCTCCAAAAGAAGTATTTTGTTGGTCCACTGCTACTTTCCATAGTGCAGTCTTTTCCAAAGAAACATAACTGATATGCCTGCCCAACTGCAGCTTGCATCTCACTTAGAAGATTAGCCCTGTCCTTGCATGACCGGAAACCCAGCCTGTACTCTACTCTCTTCCCACTTCTAACAGCATCCTCATCACTACAACTATCTACTGCTTTCCAGAAGTGTATTAAATGATGCAACAAACTCATCTCATTTTTATTCCAACTGGAAAGTGATGCAAGGGATTTTAATTATTCATGTATTGTTGGTTTGTTATTTTTAAAAAACATGCTGCACTGTGCATGTTTGTTATTTAAAGCAAGTTCTGCCTCCACTGAACAGCTGCAGGATCACAGAGTGGGAAACCTCTCACATGGTGTTTGATGTAC
The DNA here is from genome assembly GCA_013399715.1 of Alectura lathami. Lineage (NCBI taxonomy): Eukaryota > Metazoa > Chordata > Aves > Galliformes > Megapodiidae > Alectura > Alectura lathami. Next base: position 28,101 of record VXAV01007211.1, on the reverse strand, counting down.
TGTACCACAAGTCTTTTTTGCTTCTGATTTAGTACCTTTCCGAGGATTTGTGTAATTTGTTCTCTGTTGGTAATGTTTTTATGGTTCTTAGGAAATTAAAAAATCAAAACGAAGCATAAAGACAATTCAAAAGAATTTAGAGCAGAAAATGGTTTTGTTGTAGAACATATGGCAGTCACAAAAGGAGCTTTAATTAAAAGGAAAGAAAGAAACAGGAGGGCTGACCTTTCAGAACTAGACATCAGTGATGAACTTCAGGATCAGACATTTCAAAGGCTTCAACACATTCAAGTCACATGTCTCAAGCTTATGCACCAATAGTTTCACACCCCAACCATTGCAAAAACTAGGGTTAGACCCTGAGCTAGCACCAGCTGGTGAAAGTGACTCAATTCAGTGTAGCTGTACTGGCTTCCACAAACCAGTGGCTGCATCCTTAGATTTACATGCCTGTACACTCCGTATTTCCTCATCCAAATCAAAAGGCTGTACATTTTATTTTCACTAGGATTAGCGTTCACTGAAGAATTCACATGATGAGATGGACATGTTAAATACCAAAGAATATGTACAGCAGTGTGAACAAATTCAGTTGTTCCCCTAGGCTGAGAGATCATTGAGATCATTTCTGAGGACTTGGCTATGCACTTCCAAGACCATGGACTGTCAGGTGTAAGAAAAACAAAGTCATTTTATACTTTGGAAGACAAAAAATAGAAAAGAAAGGGGAAAGTGCTCATACTTCTCACCATAACCAGCAATTATTATGATCTTTTAAATTTTTTAACCAGACACCTCTGTTTTACTAACACAGGAACTACAACTGTACCTGCCACAACCTAATACTAGGACTTGGAAACCCTGCTAGCAGGCTTAACCAGTAGATGTAACCACCTATATGGCCAAAAAATATTCCACTGAAAGCCCCCTAGTTGCAGCAGCACAGAGCTCTGCAAGTCAATTTGTCTGCTCAGAGCTCCACATTGCTGCAGCTAGCCTGTTTCCAGCATCTAAGCTACGCAGGTGTGATGTGTTTATTCCACATGAAGGGGTAACCTTGCCCTCGGATGTGCCCTCGCACACAGCTTCTCTTTGACATAAACTCTGTAGTAAGGGATAGTAGTTTATTGCTGCCTCACACTACCTTCTGCGGCCAGTAAGGAAAAGAGTCTTTCCTCTTTACTCCAGCATCCTCTCACTTTTCTCACCCATCAGCTCTGGAGAAGAAAGGCACCTAGCACATTTGAATCAATCCCCCGCTGCTATTGCTTCCTACCACAGGTATGTGGTCCACAGCATAATGTCATCCTTAAAGGTTATGTCCATCCTGTTCACTTGCTTTAAGAAAAAAATGAAACACATCTAATGTTTTTCTCCTAAGAGGGAAAATGACCTTTCGTTGCAGAAAAAACATACTAGCTGCATCATTAACACTGAGGAGTCAAGTCCTCACTGCTTGAGTGAAGAGCTGTGTGAACAGGCATCCTCCTCTCACTGCTGTGAAACTGGAATGCTGCATTTTGTGCTGTTTTCGTTAGTTGCTGTCAGTCGCACTTAATGCGGACTGCACATATGCCAGTTACTGCACGTTATAAGATTTCCTTTCACTTGACACCTTTCCATCCAAAAGGAATGACATTTAGTGTGCCACATCAAGGAATGCTACACATGGTCTGCCATCAATGGTTTCAATTTAACATATGTAGCTATAGCTCAAGCAGGCATACACATAAAAAAAAATCTCTTAATGACACAAGATATGCCATCCTTGTTAAAGCACCTCATTGCCTTGTTTATGACACTCACTCTGACTGATTTAGTTCATTATTACTCAAGTTGCTCTATGCAGAGATGTCCTTTCTACTCCAGATAGGGAAGATAGCAGTGTTTGGCCAATTAAGCCATTTCAATGGATGAATGAATACATTTGATTGCCTCTGTACATCTAACTGCAGATCTTCGTTCCTACAATAAAGCTCTCACTATATAGGGGAGGAGGAAGGTGGGAGTCAGGCAAATCCGTGTTTCCACCTTCCTCAGATTCTTGGCTGTTTTGTTATTGCTGTTGGCTTGGGGTTTTGTTTTGTTGCTTGTTTATTGTCTTGGGTTTGTTTTTGTTTTTACAGAAAACACAAGATTTGGAATAATGAATCATCATCTCGATTGCAATGACTAGCAGTAAAGAGAAAGTGATACTATAGGTTACTGTACGGATCCACAGGTACAGGTTGTGCCGCCATTTAGCTTTGGTTCAACACATTAAACTTCTGAACATTACCCAGAGTATACAGATGGCTTTACAAACATTAATCATAGAATGGTTTGGGGTGAAAGGGACCTTAAAGATCATCTAGTCTTACCCCGGCTTGTAACAATAACCAGGACATTAGCGGCAAGTATTAACAATACAACTTCCCTGCTGTTTTAAAAAGCAGCCACGTATGTAGGTATCACAGGTGATCCCTGAAGAAACCCAGGCACTCAAGGAGTATTCCTGGACCTGAAATGCATGCAGACCAGTGTTATCCACAGCTACCATATATCTGCTTTCAGTTCAGTGCAGCTGGGATGGATAAATACAGATGTGTGCAGTGCAGCAAAGACAGAAGAACAGTAAGTTATGTAATATGTTTTCTACTAGGTGCTCTGCATGAAGTTAAAACATTGGCAATGTTGAAGCCATGGGTATAACGTCACCCTGTTTAGTATTCCTTTGCACTACCAGTACACGTCAGTATCAGTAGACACTTTCCTCACTAAAATGCCTCAAGTCCAGAGTGTTACTGCTTACTCAGGTGGGGAGGGACTGTATGGTCTTCTATTGATTCACTAGGATGCATTTCAAAGCAATTGCCCTGCATTATGGAATAAGACTGGCTTTCTGTGTCTTAGAAATCTCATCTGTAAATCCACATCTTCAACAACACTCGCTGTGATTACTGCCCCCCAGTAAGCTGCAGTGACTGGCATACAATCTATGAAACAAGCAGGAAACCAGGACAAAAAGCCAATACAAAAAAAAAAAAAAAAAAAAAAACCTAAAAATCAGCATTAATAACTTTCAAAATGTTTTTCAGCTAAAGGTGGTCAAATGAATAGCAAAGCTGGCATTTGAAATTCAGGGTGCAACTCATGTTGTTCTGGTTTAGTATTCAGATGTTTATAATTATAAGCCAGTCGTACTTAGTCTCTCACAGAGACATGGCCTTTTCTGCCCTGCTTCTGAGAAAAACAGAGTGTGAGTATCTGCACTACTACTGAGCCTGCAATACAGAGCCAAATCTTGTTGGCTTTAATCAGACAAAAGCCCTAACTCCCACAGTGAGTTTGCCTACACAAGAATGGGAGGCTTTGGCTAGGAATATATTAGCAAAATCTTACTGTTTGAAATCCATTTCAACAGAAAATGCCTGGAAACTTCCTCAGCGTACTTCAGCCTTGAGCCTTCTTTGTCAAGCAGAGTTGTAACAGTAACGCAAGCTTCAGCACAGCCAAGACACCAAGCAATTCAAAAGCATTGCTCCGTGTACTGCCAAGTAAAAGGATGACGAGGACCATCAGGCTGGGATGCTGCAAACATTCTCTTCAAGTCGATTGCACACAACTGGGAACAAGCGATAGTCTTTTGCAATGAGGCTGAAGACACTGGAGGATGGCTTCTGGCCCAGGCCTGGGGATCAGATCAGCCCAGCAACCTGGGCAGCCCCAAACACAGGAGCATCTCATCACCTCTATAGTCATCAGAGGGTTTCCTGGATTACTTTTGTCCAGGGCAGGGGACTTTTCTACATCACTTATCTCTCAAGCTGCAGCTGTGGGTGCCTGCCCACTTCTGCAGGCCTGCCATAAGGATTTCAGCCTCAGGTTTTTAGAGAAAAAAACAACTGAGGTAAGTCAGCCCAGGCAAGTGACTCAGCCACAAGCTGGTGAGGTTCACACCCTCTGCAGATCACCCACCCAGGCACAACCGTACCACAACCACTCCTCCCTTTCCACACCCCTTCCCATCTCCATCAGCGGTGGCCACACACCCTCTTCCCCCACTTCCTCACCCCCAGGTTTTACCTAGGTGAGCCCCAAGGACAAAGGGTGCCCCTCTGCTGCCCAGGTTTGCTTTACACGCCAGATACCCCTGCCTACCAGGCTCTGCCCTCAGCAAGGGGCCCACACTCTCTGCTGCTGGGCTGAAATGGGGCCTGGGGCAAGGCAGGCCCAGGTGGGGCTGGGCAGGGCCTGCCAGTGAAGGGAGCAGCAGGCCATATGTGCAGTCTTTCTATCCAAATATACATATACATACACAGAGAAAATATAAAGTACAAATGAAAATAAAATCTCACATTAACCTCCTGGCTGCCCTTCGATACTTTCTGCAAGGTGGAAGGACCTGACCATGTTGTTTGCGGCTGTCTGTCCTGCCTAGAGTCTCCTCGCTGCAGGTGGCAGGCATCCAAGGAGGGCTGAAGGCTCACAGCAACCTGTGCTAAGCTTCAGAAGACCTTCAAAACACTCTGCCTGTTCAGCACCCTAGTCTGTTGCAGCTGGAGCAGGTGATAAAAGAATACAGTCTGGTTTTAGCAACACATGAAATGGTGCTTCACAAGCCTACCTGTTTCCTGAAGGTACTAACATACTCTAGATAGCCTCCTTTTGCAAAATAAATACACTGTCCAGTGTGTCCTCACATGCAAGCTGGTGTTGGGTGCTTAAACCAAACAATTACTGTGCGAGAGGGGAATAATTAATGAAGAGTCACCATGTAGGTTTGGAAATCCACAATCCAAAGAGAGAAAGAGTGACTAAGCCACTCAGCTAAGTGGCCTGTCCAGGTCAATACCAGATCAGCCTTTGTTTGGAGGCTCTCTGGTGCCCTGTCAACATCCCAGCGAGTGCCGCTCACACGACATCTTTTGTTGGGCATTGTTTAAAAATGCTCATTTATGCCCAGAAAGCAATAGCAGTGATTATCAAGGGTTCAGTGACTGCTGGATTTTGCACTTGCCAAAGCACATCCTGAGACTCTGCTAGGATGCTTTAGGAGGAAAATAAGATGTTCACATCCTAATACACAGCAGACAGTGGATTGGAGGGACAAGGGAGAAGGGAATTATATTAAGCATGCAGATCAGTTATCAGAGATCATCCCATCCCTACAGCCGGCATGGGACCACAGCTACCCAGCTCCTCTCAAGCACAAGGCATTTCAAAGGCCAGAAATAAAAATGAAAATGAATTCAGAGAATCCCCTGCACCAAGGCAGAGTGCAAACCCCACAGCCTACAGCACTCATCCTGCAGTAGCCTGTGGAGAGAGGAGAGGAAGAGCTGCATAACAAAGTTGTCCAGGGGTCCTGTCCTGTGTTTTGGGAACGGGAGAGAAGAGATCTTCTGCTCATCTAAATGAGGTTTGTGCTTACACCATGCTGTGAATAGGTGAATTCAGGGGATTGCTTTTGTGACTGGTCAGCCATGATAGAGAAAACATGCATTTTGGCCTGCCATTAGCAGTTTTGTGAGTTCTCTGCCAAGAATGTCCTGACAGTCTGAACACTATTCCAGCTAAACAATGCTTTTCTGAAAGACTTGAATAAAGATTTTGCTGGAAATAGCATGGGTAGCTCTTACTCTTTAAGCATTTATTTTTTGTAGTGGAATGTAGTCCTTCTCTAGCAGTCTTATTAGCAATAAGAACAAACACATTTTTAATTTGAAGCTAGTTACCTGACCCTCCCTCAGATTTTGATGAAGGGAGAATATTACCCACGCAGAGAAGAGTAAATGACTCCAAATGGCCCCTACTATTCCCACCAGGCCAGACAGGGGTAGCACATGCAGCACAAACTCCCTTCCCATCAGGAGGTGAGGCCACGCTGTGTTAACCAGTCTTATTCACCAAGGAGGAAAAACTGCTCTCATATTGGCCCAGTCTCATTCCTCCCAAAGTAACAAAAAAAAAAAAAACAAAAAACACGGAAATGGTAGATGAGAGAGTCCTATCTGTACCCAAGCACAAACTGTGTAAGACCATCTAGGAAAGAAGAACTTTTCCTCACTTCCAGAAAAAAAATAAGACATCAGAAGACTGCAAAAGCAGAAAAAGGGGAGAACTTTTGATAGCAAGGATTGCCACTGTCATCTAGTATCCCCACTGTGATAAAGGAGACAGTCTTTCCCTGGGAAATCTAAAGTCCAGACTACAGACATTTTCATCTGCCACTTTTAAATAAAATAATTTTATAATGTGCGTCAGGTATTTTTCACTCACTCCTTGTCATGTCCAATTGCCACACTTTTGGAAAGAGCCCCTACCTCCATCTTGGATTAATACAAATGGCATTTCTCCTCAACTATTTTTATATAGCTACTGTCAGCCACATCAACTTTAAAATCTCCTTTTAGACAGGACCGCCTTACAAATGCTTCCTAACTTCCATGGAAGTGTCTGCAAGTATTTATATTTATTCTTATTTCCCTGATTATTTAACTTTTTTTTTTTTTAACAATTACTCTTTCCTGTAACCTGGCAATCCCACAAAACAGGTAGAGAGCAAAACAACAAGCCATAGGAGCTACAAAATGTGGAATAAGTCTAAATATTTCAATTTAAAAAGCACTTTTCCCCTAAATGCCCTTCAAACTTTAGACTTACCTTCTAGAGAGCTTTATCTATTTTTAGTTCACAGGGTCAGGAGACCTTTCTTTGCCAATTGCTAGTTGGTCAACAGTTCAAAAGCTATTGACCAACTAGGAGAGCAATAGTACAAAACTGTTTTAGGTCTCATGACCCTGTCTCAGCCAAATGGATTGTTTTTGAGAAGCCTGGGGGATAATAAATTATATAGCCAAATAGACACATTAAAACACTTTGGCTGCACAGAAGACCAGAAAGTGCTGTGGTGATGATAGGCCATGTTTTAACTCTATAATGAGCATAGGTCAGATGGTGGCTTTTAATTTACTTGAAACACAGTTGTTTGGATGTTAAGACCTCAGTTCCTCCATCAGGCAAGGGAAGCTAAAAATGTGACTCTGAAATCTCCTCACAGTTTAATCCAAGTGAACTCCTTTCACATTATTTACCTCCCTTAGAATTAATTATGGGACAAAGTCAGGCAAATAAACATACAAACAAAAACAAAGCAAGCAGTATTGCAGCAGTGCTGTGGCAATGCAAACCTCTCTCAAGAGAAAGGAGAACAAAAGGGAAGGGCTATTAAGGGATTAACAAAGTAAGAAACTCTCATTTTCATCTCTCATGAAGCTTATATAAAGTCACAAGAAGAAAAGGAAGATAAACTGGTATGAGTTGCACAATGCAGAGTTTCTTGCATTGTAAAGCCAAGATTTGAGCGCCCAGTAAAACACTTAACAAGGTGTGCCATGTCTTCACCCTGGGCAGCTCTCCACTGCTCCAAGATGAGTGAACGGGATGGCGGCTGACAAAAAGGGAACAGGTAGAGGGAATAGCAGCCTGGCAGAGAAGGCGTAGGACGTGCTGCGGTGCCTCAGGTGCCACACTGCCAGGGGAATGCTGTAAATGTCATCTCCTAACTCTTGGAGTAGCCTAATTAACCCTGCAAAGCTTTCTGAAATAAACAGATGAGGAAAAGCAGAATGGTTTTATGACCCATTAACCCATCGATGTGGGTTTATACATTAACTGAGCTTTAGGCCTGAGGACCAAAGCAGAGGAGAAGCTTTGTTACTGGCTTGGCCCAGCCTTTGCCAGAAGGGGTCAAGTTCATCTTTCAGACTTTGAAGTAGGTCCATTGAGAAGGTCTGAGATAGCCTAAAAAAGGAGCAAAAAAGAAATTAAAAGGGTAGAAAACCCTTCAAGGAAAAGATTTTTTTAAAGAAAAGCCATGGCCTTTTCAATTTCTCTGAAGTTACAAAGCACCCCTTAATGTTCTTCAGTCCCTCCCTTCATGCAGCTAAGGGTGGCTGTACCTGTGTCACCACCGTAGTGGGATACAGCACCTGAAACAGGCCACTACAATTCCTCCTTTTTTCAAATATTTCTTTCTGTGGACTCACAGCAGCTCCCTTAAGGAGCAGAGTCCTATGAACCCTTTGAGTTTGCTGACAGAAATTCATTCTGCATCCATAATGCCAGGCAGCTGCAAGTGATCCTAAAATCCACTTAGTTCACACATACAAAAAAAAAAAATGTGGATTATTAGCTTAAATATAGCTTTCCAGGTTAAGGCACATTAAATGCCAGCCTAAAGAGTTTTATACTGACAGTGACAGCAGGATTTCAGTCCCCGGGGCTAGGTGTAGGAGTTTGGCAGCTCAAGACAATCAGACAGATGTCTTCTCCTTCCCAGCCTTTAGTCATCCATGTACCTCTGCTAGTTTGTTATTCTAAGCAGCCATCTATTTTACTGGTATGACAAGGCTTGCATAAGTCAAGCAACTTAGATGCATACTTCATCCATTTTGCCCAACACTGCTTTTGTTCTAACGCATACAGAGTCAGTTTGTTTTATTAAATCAGGAAAAAAACATACAACATCAGGAAATATGCACAAAGTTCCACAGAATGGGTGCATCAGAGAGCAAACAGGACACCCCAAATTTGTCTTTTGGCACAGTGGAATGATAACCAGAAACTTCGAAGCTCAAAGACTATTTGGATTTCAGCTTCAGCATATGGACCTACGTGAGGTCACTAAAGCAAGTAGCTCAACAGAAAATGCCTCTCCTGCAGCTTTGCTGCATGCAGTTGACATATGTTTTTTTGATGGGATAAGTTCCCTCTTGTTATTATGAGCAGTATCAGGACTATCTGTTACTTGTACAGTAGCTGTAACTCTGCTGACTTCAGCGGAGACACAGCACATCAGCCACACTGACAAGTCCAGGGCTGCCCATTATTTTTATTGGCCCTAGCCTCTCCGCACAGACACGAGACATAATGAATCTGTCATCAGTATTTACTCATCTCCCATCATCTTCATACCTCAACATCTCATAATCTTTAATATGTTTGCCCTCACACTCTCCAAGGCAGTTTTGTTGTTTTTATCTCACAGGTGAGAGCTTGGGGAGAGGGATGCACGCAGGCTTGGTCCCTCGTTGTCCTTCATTTGTAAGTTAGAGACAAGATCCCTTCAGCAGCCCTTCCCTTCAAGGAATCAGGCCTGCTTCCCAGCCTAGGACAGCAGCCAGGGGCATCCTCAGCTCTGCATGCAAGCCCCTTGGCAGGGTATGGGGACCCCCTGCCCCAGCCCCTGGTCAAGCATGAGCACCCAGCACCGAGCACCTAGCACCCAGCATTTCTGCCGCTCGGAGGCAGGAGGGGCTCAGGCTTCACATCACATTTCACCACAGATCCATCTCAGGCAGCACTGTTATTAACTGTTAATTCCCTGCAGCACACCTGATACTGTGCGAAGGGGATGGCTGTTGAAAGGAAGCTGACTTCACCCAGTGAATTGATGTGGTTTTGATCCACAGCCCTGCCTGCTGTGCTGAGGCTGCCGCATGGTGGCACAGTGCTGCTGGGTACACCCAAGGGGGCAGGAAATGTGAATTTGATGAGGGACCATCTCCCTCTCTTGCTTCTTTGTCTTTTCAGTCAATCAGAATTCCTTAAAACTCCATGAGAAAAGTAAATAACTGCCCCAGCTCGTTGCACCTCCTAACATGAGCTGTAAATAACGTATTCCCAGTCATTTATATTCTGTGACTTGAACTTTATGCTGAAGGGGGTTATATGTGTTAGCACTGGAAACACATCTCTAAGGCAGGCTGTGCTTCATAGTTAATAGTTATGCGCTGCATACCTGGGCTGAGGAATCATTATACCCCCTGTGTGCAATTCAGTATTTATATATAATGATCTCATTACTAGGCAGCTATTCCAATTTTATCTAGACTTTAATATTTCTTGAAGCAAAAAGCATACAAAGATGGTTCAAAATGCCAACTCAATCAAACTCCATATTGATGGACAATTACTCAGCTGCAGGTCAGTATAAATAGAAAAAGGAAAAGGACCATCCTCCAGCTAGACTAAGCTGTTTTACATCACTTCACTGTCCCAGTCCGTTCATAGGACTGCCACCAGCTGCTTCCAGAAGGTGGTACAGACGTGAGCTGGTGAAGTTTTAACCAGAGCTGTGCCAGTGCAGCACTGCTGCTCCACAGAATGCTGTGCAGAGATTTTCTTCAGCTTCCATCCACATGGTTCTCACCTCCCACCTCCTCTGCCCTCAGAGTTTTACCCCCAGTCCTCATCTGGACAACTTTAAACTCTCATCATTACTTCCACACCAGGGGATTGTATTGGGCTGAGACAGGAGATATGCTGAAAATGTTCACAGGACAGAGGACATGTATTCCCCCCTTGTACACACAAGTTCCTTTTTCATCACACCAACACCCTGGTCTTCACTCTGCTCTTTGTTTGTTTTGTTGTTTGGGTTTTTTTTTTTTTTGGTTGGTTGGTTGGTTTTTTTGTTTCTTTCTTTCTTTCTTTTTGTTTGTTTGAAAATTTTCCTCAGATAAGCAAAAATACCTGATATTCCTGGGGGATCCCTCAGCAGTCAGCCCAATCAGGGTCTTTACATTTGCAATATACCACCTTAGACTTGTCTCTTAAGGTACTAATAATTAAGGTCATACTGTCTTATTTCTGTCTACACAGACTTCCCACAGGGAAGCAGGCCCTTTTCTTTCCCATTCGCCCCTCACATTAATATGTCACAGCCACATAAAGGCTGGCTGGCTCTGTGCAATATATTTTGCCTTCCTTTTGCTACCCTTGCTTGTTCCAGAGCCTGTGATGAAGACTGCAACTGAAGCACCTTGTGATATGAAACAGATTCATCCCAGTGCCACAAATTGTAATGAGAAGAGGGCTGGGAATCAATCTGGTCTCGTCATGACAATCCGAAGATTGGAATCGCATGATCTCCCTCAGATGTGGGCATCCATCACTCCTACCCCAGCAACACCTACTGGACAGCAGAAAGAAAACACTTTTCCTGTGCTCCCAGTACATAGGGCAGTAAAAATAAAATACAACTGGCTGCTGCTGAGAAATCTCAAAATATTACTTCCCTACTCAAAATATTAAGCAAAACCCATTTATTTTAAAAACTATCTCAGAAAGAAAGAATGCCCTACTGATCAAAATTAGTTACTATCCAATACTGCTCCAAGAACTGTGTCATCAGTTTGCTGAGCCCCAGCCGTACACCCTTTTGCTGTGAGGAAACTCCGTAGGCTTTCCTTCAGGTGGTTAATGATATATGTGACATGAGTACACACGAGTATATTTTTTCTCATCTCGTGGGTTCTTAGCTTCTTTATCTGCTTGAGTTTCTTGTAGAGAAAATTCAATCAGGGCACAGTATCCCTAACAGATTTTGGTTTCCCCACTCTTCGCTTTCTAAGCTGTCCTGTGCCTTCAGTGACAGACATTTCCTGCCCCCTTGGGTGTACCCAGCAGCACTGTGCCACCATGCGGCAGCCTCAGCACAGCAGGCAGGGCTCTGCTTTGCCTTCTCCCATGCCACCTGCCAGAATGGGTGTCTGCTGGGGGCTGCCCATCCTCCTGTTTGCTGGTGGTGACCAGCCCTTATGAGAAGATTCAGCATGCTCTGACTTCTCTTTCCCTCACAATTTTGTTAAGCCCTAGTGCCAGGCTTTGTTACAGCCTAAGCTGGGGGGAAATGCTCAGAATAAGTAAATGATGAAAATGTTCATCTTTTATTCATGCATCTGAGGAAAGATGATGAGGGGGGAAAAGGAGTGCAAATGAACAGTCTCTTATAAAAAACTGCCAAAATGTAAGAAAGAAATGGTAAAATGTCAGCCAGGGAAGAACTACCCATTGAGAACATAACCTGACAACTTTATCAACTCCGGATACGTTCTCGTGCCCTCAGCTTAGAGAAACAGGCTCTCCTGTCACAGTCTCTCTTCTTACACTCAGCTAACTGAGTAATCTCCCAAATCAACAGCATCATCCTTATCCCTGTCTTGTCACTGGCTTCATTAGGACAGCTAGATCTTTCAGGAAGAGCTGAAAAGCCTACGTGTGATCCAGGGAATCCTAGGAAACTTAATTACAAAATCTCCCATCTCTACCCAAGCATTGCAAAATGCATGGTGCCTTTCTGAAGGGACGTGAGGAGCTGCCATCATTCTCCAGAATCAGCAGCTGTCATGGGGCTGCTCCATCAGCTCTGCCCTCTGACAGAGGAAAAAGCGCGGTAGCAGTACCAAGGGGAAAGTTTGCTCCAAGGCTGTCAGAAAGTCGTCCCCAGCTCGTAAAGGTAGTCCTGTGCACAATCATCATCCTAACGGCTGATAATGTGTTCATCATTAGACTGGAAGAAGTTAGTGTGCTGGCATGGAGTGTGCCAGGCTTGCATTTGCAGCTGCACTGTACAGTCACATTGCTTTAGCTGCTTGTGGTTTATTATTTGTTCCTATAGCAATGGCTTTGTTATTTCCCTGGAAAATAAGATGGGTCTGTCAGACTACATGACCAAATTTCTGCTCATTTCTATTAGGTGCTTGTGCACTACAAAAACACGATAATCACACCCTCAGCCTGATGACTGTTCTTCAGTATTACCCAGAGGAGGGCTAGCTGACCTCCCACAAATCTTACAGACTGCACTTACATTTACAGTAAGTTCACATTCTGTTACAAGTAGTCATAAATACCCGCATTAGAGTATTTACTGCAGCTACAAAATCTTCTACACAAATTGGTAACAACTCAGCTAACCATCTCTCTCCTCTTGTATGTTGTTACCCATTAGTTTCCACTCCTAATGACCACAGTCTTATATTGCCTGCCAGACGATTGTGATATATCATGTGATGCATTGGGCAAAATACTAAGTGCAACTTACTGGCACCACTAGTAACATAAAAAGCATCTAATGTAATGTTTTATTATAATCTGTCCTGTTCACTATGACCTGCAATTATTTTTTACTCGGCTGTGCATTTTTTCTCTCAGACACAGATTTATTTTCAGCTAAGTTCAAAGGCTGGACGAGTGAAATTAAGTCATTAGAGAGACATGGAGGTGTATTCTTTATCTTCCCATTCCTTGTATAGTTTACCCTAGAACAAAACACTGGTTCGATGCAAGCCAAGTGATTGCTACAGATATTGGCCATCGTTAGGTAAGAATGCTAACAAAGATGCCGTGGCACCAGCTAGCACCTGCAGCACACGCACAAGGCTTCTGCAGGGTTTATGCTACAGTTGTCCACTGCATAATAAAGTATGCTCTGCACAGCTTCATTACAGAGGTTATGGCTGGCAGAATTAAATCTACATTACATCTACCTGTGTTGTAATTGCAACTTTGCTTGCTGCACAAATATATCTTTCAAATGTGCCTATTTAAAGGCAATAAATATGACTCCTGCAAGGCAATGTAGATTGTCCCCTCCCCACCCTTGCTCAGCTTAAAGATATCACGCAGTCCTTGCCTTCTTTTGAGACAATATTTGAAATGTCATCCACTCCTTGCTTTCAGAACAAGAAAGCATTGCTAAGGGCAAAGGCCTTTCCTTTACAGTGTACGAATTTATCTTTCTCTTATTTCCTAATCCTATTATCTATATCTGCTTTATCTGTTAAACCCAAGCTCAGCTGTATTCTACCTCCATTAAAACCTTCCAGCCGTGTAGCTTCAGCAATCAGAAGCTCACTTCCTAATGCTGCTTTTTGGGTAACACACTCCAAACTGCCCTTTACATACTCTTTTCTTCAGAAGCCTTTGCTGCTGATCAGGATCCCTTTGTGATATGAGCACTCTTCTTTGAATCTGTCACCCGAAAGCACTTTCTGAGTGCCTGCTTTCATTAACTCAGGGAAATAAGTTGTGCTTGCCACAGTGGAGCCTTCTTAAGTGAATCTGTATATGTTTGAAAGAACAGACTTAAAAAGATAAGATCTGGTGCAGCAAAACCATACACTCCTCACTAACGATGTACTTACCTAACATTTATCAGCAGTCTGGTGATCCTAGTGGAAATGGGGTTGATATTTGCACCTCCTCAGGGTATGTGTATCCATAGGAACATACCATGAGTAGAATACTCTTCCTCATTTTCCTTTTTGTCTCCCTTGTGTTCCCTACCTGGCTCACATCTGTTTACAGAGGTCCTCCCATTCATATGGGTCATTCCAGCACTAAGTTCATGTCAGTTGTGCTTTGGGGTTTGGGTTTTTTTCCCCCTCACGAAATATACATTCAGGACCTGGGCAGCTTTAATTAGAATATCTGAAAACAACCTAAGTCAGTAGAAAAGTTACAGTCTTTCCGAACTGACTATTCATTGAACCCATTATAACATTAGTACGTGACTTTATGCGGTAGACAGTCAGCCTATCTAAGGGGTAGACTGTATCCTGAACACAAACCCAAGACAATCTTCTCATTATGTTTTCATAGCCCAAAGCCACAGGAAACAGAGAGCAGGCCAGGCATTTCTGTGCTTTGTTAGAGTGAAAGGACAATCAACATCAGGAACATTAGTGGTGGCAGAACACAAGATTGCTCAGCAGTGTATGAACAGAAAACTAGTCATCTGAATTGGATTTTCAACCAGGGCCTAGGAGGCCAAATTTAATCATCCACCTAAAATTATCACACAAGTCAATATTCCCCACTTCCCTTTGCGAGGGAAAGAAACTGATTCTCTATTTTTCAGTCAAGCAGGTGGCCTTGAGGCAGCTAACCAGCTGGCTGATAGCTAAATACCTTTGCCAAGACAAAGGCGAGAAGCATGATTGATTATCTCCCTATTGCACTGGAAGCAGAGCCTCCTCGCCGGTCAGGCTCCCGAGCTCCTGCTCTGCTAGCGTGCAGCAAAACTCTCCCACGAGCTGACAGCACTGGTCCCAAACGCTAGCCTCTGCCTGGCCCCTGCATTAGCTACCAGCCCCGGTCAAGCCAATTTGCTGATGGGGCAGCAGTAAACACACTGGAGTTTTAAATTTCATTTTAGAGACGCCGAAGAGATGCCGGTAATATCAGCCAGGCGATGCAGCCTGCTCCCTAGCCACGGTGTGCTGGGGGCTGGAGGAGCATTGAGGGGACAAAGCAGCACCAGGCTGAACAGCCTCCACGGTGCTGCAGCTCCACCAAGCTTAGCACAGCTGCAAGAAGCTCCCGACAAGCTGGATGAACCTGTCAGCCGTGCCAGCTAGGCTCTGCACTGCTGCAGCTGCACAGCTAGCAGCACCCAGGCTGGCACTTGGCCTACAGACAGTCCAGAGGCTGCCTACACTGCCGTGCAGCCACGCTTCTGAGTACTTCATTCCCCACAGCGCCTGCTGCGCTCAACCGTGGTTTTACGTGCTCCTGGGAGAAGGAAAATTCACGAGTCCCATCGCAACTCCTACTTCAATCACATCGCGGCCCTCTGGCATAAAAAGCAGCTTTCTGGGTGCTCACGGCAGCATGCACGCAGCCCTGCAGAAACAGCCCCCTGACGTCCAATGGCACTGACGCTGCATTCCAGCTGCCATTGCCTTCCACTTCTGGAAGTCTCCAAGATTTGAGAGAAGGTCCTGGGGTTCCTACATCCAACCCTAGCACGGATGATCTTCCTGGCCATTCTGCTTGTGCCTCAGTTTTCTCAGTGTGAAATGGCTACGGCAAAAATAAGATGTGACAAAGACATTAAGGGAAGAACTCAAGCGTAAAATGAAGAGCTCTAAGGTTACAGGCTCATTTCTCATTATCTCCCTGTCAATCCCCTCTCCCCATCCCAGCCTGCTTTTAATCACCCTGCCTGTGAAGCCCCATCGCTGCTCCCATCACTTTCCCTCCGCACACAGGAATAACAGCGCTGGATGGGCAGGAGGATGCCGTCAAACGCTTCCGAACCTTTCCTGAGGCAGGAGAAGCTCCACAGATGCCTGTGCAGCTGACACAGGCAAAGGGCATCCATAAATTATGGAGCAGTGCCTGGGCCTGAGGACAGGTAGGTCTAAGGTAAAATGCTCAGAAATAGACAGAAAGCAGAAAGGAAGAGGAATTATTCTTTCTGTAAGAGATTTTCCAGCTGTACTTTATATGACATTTTAACCCGGAGGAACATGAAGGGAAAATGTTTAAAATATAGATTGCTGCAGCTGTGAGGGGATTTCCATCCCAGGCAATGCAAATCTTTAGGGAGAAAACCACAGGTTTTGTTACAGTTCTGTGTTACAAATGCACAAGCCAGGAGGTTTTCCTCACTCACTGCATCAGTTCACAGAATGTTCTCTTTCTTCAGAGGAGAAGGGAGAGAGACCTGATCCAGCCGATAGAGGTGCATGTCTGATGAGGTACATAATTTTGATGAGTTTTCAATGAGCTCATTTGTGAGCAAATTCACCTCCCACATCACTGCTCTCAGGATCGGGCCCTATAACAACATAAAAGCTGAGGAACAACGGGAGATGAATTGCAAAAACAGCTTCCAGTGAGCACAAAACGCCTCAGGTTGATAGCTGAGAATGCACTGCAGTCTCCAGAGACAAATTCTCTCATACCAGCTCTCTTACTGTGCCGCAGAAACATTGTTTGCTTGGTTTTAGTTTTTAGATGAAGGCAAGAAAGAGAAATACTTCAGTGAAACTATGTGCCATTCATGGAAGGAGCTTGCTGTAACTTCCATGTCATTTTTTGTATTTAGACGGGAACCAGCAAGGTGTGTTGGGAATATTGGAAACAGCACAAAGGGAACGGAGCATTTACAGTGTAAATAAGTATGTTATTTCTTGCAGATATCTCTGCACCGCAGCCGTGTGCTTTAGCTTTGCCTGAGGACACACTGCAAGCCTGTACCCAGAGGTGTAAGGCTGGATTCTGCAGGCCGCAGCGAGTCCTCATCAACCGGGATTGCAAATGCCTACAAACTTTGCACAACAGAGGACAGAAAACTCGTCGGATGGCAAGAGAGAGCCTCCAGTGGGTAGGAAGCAGCCTCGTAGCCTGCATCTACCCATGGTCAGATGTTCAGAAGTTGCAGTTTTTAAACCAGCTGTAGTCTTCCAGTTCCTGCTTGCCCTTCCCCACTCCCCCCTTAACAATACACTGAAAAATCCACAGGAAAAAAAAAAAATACTGTTTTTCAGCTTGCTCGATCCAGTTTCTCGAGCAGCTGCAAAAGCAGCTGTCCCACAGGAGAAGGAGCAAAGCAGAAGCAGGGATTTCTTCTGCCTCTGCTGCCCCCAAAATACGGTCTGAGCAGCCTCAGGGTGATTTGCAGGACTCAGATGCTCAGCAATGAGCTTGCCGACTGACAGCCAAAAACAAAATTCAAACCTCATTTTGTGATAACTTCAGTGTTTTTATTCTGTTTTGCTTAACCGAAGATTGAACAGCTGTCCAAGCTGTAAGCTGCCACCGCAGGGGCAATGAATGCCTTCCTCCAGTCCTGTTCTGACAGGTCAGTGCCACCTAGCACTTCTGAGAAAACCGAGCTCCATGCACAAGGGTAGGTGGAGAGGAGCACATACACTGACAATTGCCCTTCCTCTGGAGTCGCAAATGCATTTAGGAAATAAGAGTCAGATTCACCAAATTTCACTAAGCAAAAACTAGGCGTAGATCTCTCAGTGGGTTTAAAGGTAAGTAAATGCTGAGAGGACCAAAAAGGCCAACAGGATTTGCCTCGGTTCTGAGTAGAACTACGGCAAATATTCACCAAGAAAATATGCTAATACTCTAGGACTTGCATTTCATCAAAACAATTACATTTTCAGCGTGAAAATGAACATCCTGAGATCTCTTTCATTCACTTGGAATCCTCTTCTGAGCACAAATTCAATTAAATTTCAAATTGCAAAATACATTTTTAATCTATCTCAAATATTTTACTTCTAACAGAAATTAGGATGCCTGTGTGTCTGTGTGTCTGAAACCTGCGACCCCATGAAACTCGTACTTTCTATGTTCCTCAGTCTCCCTGGATACAAAAAAAAAAAAATCCACCAAAGGTGTACAGAACTGTGAAAACTAAATCAAATGGAGCCATGGTGGATTTTTTTTTTTTGGTAGTCAGAGAGCTGTGAAGTACTTTGTGCTCCCTGTGTGTACAGTTTCCAGAATAATAGCACAGGAACTGTGTACTTTAGAATGAAATCAGTGAAAGAGGATCAAGAAAGACACCAGCACACAAGAATAATGCAATTCTTGCACAACCAAAAACACTCCGTGACATAAACCTCAGGGAGCACCAGCTAGTCACAGAACTCGTGCCCATCTCACTTTTGCTGACACGAGGAGCACCCTGAAGTGTGACCAAATGAATTTTTCATGAAGTATCCCTTACCAACTGCCTCCTGCTACAAGGTCAAAGACCCAACCATGAGCTTCTAAAAGCACAGCATTCGTGTGGTCCGTCCTTCCTAATCAATTCCCGCACACTGAAAGATTTTTAAAGTGTCTGAAAAGAAGGGAAATTATTGTCTAGAACATCGCAAATGGCTTGGGGACAAACTGCATGTCTAGCTCAAAAAAAAAAAAAAAAAAAAAAAAAAGCCAAAGCTTCAGTCAATCATAAATTCAGGTAGCAGGAAAGTAATGTTATACAGTACTCATTGACCTGCAGGCAGGGTGGGTAGGTGTTATCCGCAGAGTACCTCCAGTTACAGGAAGGAGTAGAAGACATGCCAGGAACTGAGGGAAAAGAAGGTGAAATCTGAAGGACTCCTTGTTGCCACATTACTTCAGGCTCACATTCTTACACGTGGCTGCAGGGAGCTGGGAGCCCAATGCCCGGGCTCCCTGCATGCCCTCAGCCACCAGGCTCTGCCCAGGGACTGAGCCAGAGTGACAGAAGACACCCATCCGAATTCCTGGGTCCTGCATTAGCATCACAGAAAGGCTAAAGAAGGGAGGGATGGGAGGAGAAAACAGAAAAGAGGCTATAAAGTTTAGCTTACCCCCTTTCTACCTGTGAATATGACAGCACAAAGTTTAAGGTTTCCAAGATTACAATTCTAAAAGCAAATTAAGTTACACATGTATGGTCAAGATACAGCATTGCCTGGGAGCAGATGAGGCTAGCACTTGGCCCTAGACCCTCATCTTGTGCTGTTAAAATACAGAATATGGACAGAAATTCAAATCCAGTTAACTAGAACCTCTCCAGGACATAAGAAAGTTCCTAC
This sequence comes from Alectura lathami, assembly GCA_013399715.1. Taxonomy (NCBI): domain Eukaryota; kingdom Metazoa; phylum Chordata; class Aves; order Galliformes; family Megapodiidae; genus Alectura; species Alectura lathami. Next base: position 8,956 of record VXAV01007211.1, on the reverse strand, counting down.
CCCAAAGCTTATCATTAGCCAAAGTCAGAACGAAGAATGGCACTAGCTCCTGGGAAGACATTCAGGAAGGTACAGCAATAAAATGACAATTGTTCACACAAATCTCCCCTGAACCTTCTCCTAATAATACTTAATCCTAAGATGCATGCATTTTGAATGAGCCTTGGTAAATTCTTGTTAATAAATAAATACATAAATAAGAAGAGAGGGGGTTCTTTCTCCACACATCTCTCATCCACACAACTCTCTCACAGAAAACAAACCACCAAGGGTTACAGAAACCTGGAGAAACTCAAAATACATATAAATTGCCAGCTCTGGAAAATCAAGTACTGCCACAGAGTGGAGAAAAGGGAATAAAATTAAAACTGCCCCAGCCTCAACAACCCTACACCTTCCACCTTCAGAACACTCCAAAACTCTGGCAACACAGTTATACTTCCAACCTAGCTGAAGTTAAGGGGTTTGGGCTACTTCAGAGTGATCTGAGTGAGGAGACAATTAGAGGGCTTTACCATAAAAAAAAAAAAAAAAAA
>VXAV01007208.1:756824-773301 GCA_013399715.1 Alectura lathami | reverse complement strand
CTGGGGAGGCAGCCTGCGGCGGAGAGGGAAGGGCACTGGGGTGCTGGGACCGATCCCGGCTCCGGACGGGGCTCGCAGCCCGTCGCGGCGGGCAAGGCACTCGCTCCCGCAGCACGGCTGCGCTGCCGGGTGAGGGAGGCGAAGCCCGGGAGCGGGGTGCCACAGGGACGCACGGGAACGTCTTGGCTTAACGCGACCTGGAAAGGCAGCACCCCCGGCGAGCTCCTGCTGCTCCCGGCTGGTCACCGCAGCGCTGCCGCTGCCAGCCGTCTGCAGGCTAATAAGCTTTGCGCTGATCCCCCCGTCGCCGCCGTTTCACAGGCAGCGATGCGGGGAGTTACTTTGCTTGGAGTTGTAATGCCATCTGCCCTATTTTCTAAAGGCTCGCCCTGCTCCCTGCGAGCCCGGCACGCTCTGGTTTTTAGGAAGAGATGTTTTTGCTGATTATTTTGGCAAGCCTCTGATTGGCTGGGGACTGTTTCAAATTGGGGGCAAAGAGGAAACCTTGACTTTCGGCCTGCACCCATAAGTCATTCCTCCTACTAGAGATATGTCATTGTGGTAACGTTATTTTTATCCTCGTGCTCGTGGAATATGTGTGAGAAAACAAAAGCTCCCATGGAAAAATACAGTGGCTGCATAGGCGTTGTATTTAGCATATCTTCTTTACGAATCTCCTGGTCTCCCCTTATTATTATTATTATTTTAAGCTTCTTCTGGAACGTACTTTCACGGTGCTAAAGTTGTTTCTTTGTCCTTGTTTGACCTTTCCAAATGTCCGACCGCCCAAGTGCAAGAGCTGGTCCCTCTGCGGCGGGTGGAAGTGCGGTGTTGGGGAGGATGGGCTCACAGGCTGGCAGCCAGATCCCTGTGCTGGGAGAATTCCAGGGCAGGAGGGAGCCTTGGTGGCGGTGCCGACCCTGGGAGGTGGCTGTTGAGGGGTGGCTGGTTGCTTGCAGGGAGTGACACCAGCAGTTGTTCAGGAACCAGTTGGTCAGGTCATGGGGCCAGCGGGCTGGGCTCGGGGAGCCGAAACTTCCCCGTGACAGCTGCAGGCCTGCACCAGGTGAGGCCATCCAGCCCGTGTCCCTGCCAGGCTCTGCTCTCTGTGAGGGCTAGCTGAAAAGGGAAATGTACAAGAAATGGTGCAGTGGAGAAATCAGCTGGAAGTCAGGGACAAAGCCAGCGTGAAGGGCACAGAGCTAAATCAGGAATGCCAGGGCTGCATTAATGTGCTAAAACTTCAAGAATCAGCAGACTGAAAGCCTGCTGTGGCAGTCACCACAGGAAGAGAAACCCACCCTGAAACCCACGGAGCTAATGCTGGCCAAAATAAGCCACAAATAGACCGGGCTGGTGGGAAATATAGTGTGTCATCAGCGCTGGGAGCTGGGGTCAGGCATGCCTGCCTGATCCCGCTGGTGGGAGTGGGGCTGGTAGGGGAGGGTTCCACCTCTGCCACTCCTGACCTGTTCGTCCTGAGCTGTGCTGCTGGCCAGTCTTGTAGTGCTTGTTTTCCACTCTGGAAGTTCTCAGCTTTATCTTATGACAGTATTGGAATTTGAAAGAAATGAAGCTATGTGTGATATGTCTGTAATGCAGCTATCAAGTGAAATTAAAAAAAAAAAAAGTTTCTCTATGGAGACACAAGGACCATGTTTTTCCTTTTTCCCTGAAAGCAACTTTTTGCTGTGCTTGTTTTCCTTTCCCTGTGTTTTTCTTTCCTTGCCACGGTGTCTTGTGAAGGTAGTTACTTATTTTTGGCTTTGGAGAACTCATTAGGTCAAGTCATTTAGAGCTGGCAGTGTTGGGAAGAGAAAATATATTTATCGTCTTCATGTCAGTACAGGAAATAACACGAGAGCAGTGTTGGTATCGTATTCACCACCTGCTCGCGTTAACCAACTCACTGGGCCCAGCGTCTCCCGAACTGGGGAGGTGTGAATTTGTATCTGACATTACTATTTTGCCCTGGATTGTCATGGTGCAAATTTAGCCAAGTGACTTCACTGCAGGCTCAGAGCAGGGAGTGGAGTGACAGCAGCACAGCAAGCACTTAGGTGGAGGTACAGTTTCGATGACTGTTGCATCTGATGTAATTTGTTGGAGAAAGCAAACTGAACTGCACAAACGTGTAGTGTAAAAGCCTCTCGGTAATTTTGGACAGGACTGGTATTTTTGGATGGTAAACAATCCTGCAACTGCTTTGGAGAGTTTTCAGCACCATACCTCTTCTGTGAGTCGTTGTTTAAAAGTGTTTTGAGTTCTGCAAATTACAACTCAACACTCCATTGACTAAAACTCTAAATAAAAAAAAAAAAGTACGTAGTCTGTACTCTAACGTGTCTGTTGTGTAAGAGCTCTCCTCTTTAATTGCTTTATTAAACTATTCATTTTTACTTTGAAGACTTGAACTAGGAAGTTAATTTAACTACTTTGGGGAATCTAACTTCATAAATTACAAATGATTCTATGCCCTCAAGCTGTGACTAATAGCAATCTACATTTTTCTCCACATGTCAACTTGTATGAAATCTTATAGCTTCAAGCCTTATCAAAACCGTTTCTTATTAGCTTTGTAGACCACCTTAGAGAGCATGCAGTTCTCTACTGGGGGAGTTTCACCTAAGAAAACAGGGCTACTTCTGCTTTGCAGTAAGAGAACCTGCCCTAATCCCTCTCTGCCCTTGCAGCTCATTTGCATGGCACGGTATGCGGGTAGCTCCCTGCCTCAGAAGCTCCACATACTGGCCCACTGTTTGCACGCCGTGCAGTGACGTCTGCAGGAAAAGGTTTGTTAATGTATGCCTTAGATATGTTCGGTGCCGCAAGTTTCCTTCTGGAAGCTGTTGATGCGGTGCATTCAGGCAGCTCAGCCTGGCAGCAGCAAGCCACAGAGAGGTGATGGCACCAGACCGTGTTTTAGCAGGCCCTGGGCTCAGTGCTGGGACACTGTTGTGTGCCAGAAGACATCTGAACAGGATGCCACTGCTGGGCAGATATTCCCTCCTCTGGTACTTGGGAGGAACAATGGCTTAATTATAGGATGTACCTCAGCTTTTTCCAAATAAACTTTCAGCTCGTTCTCTAGTTGTGTTATTTTTAACTTGTGGCCACTGATAGAGTGATTGTGTGCAGTCCTAAGATAAGCCAGAAATGAACATTTCCTCCTTGCTGTAGTGATCTCTTAGCAAATAAACGAGGGTCACAGAAGACAAGCTCTTCATGTGTGAGCCCAGTGTGAGGGAATAGCTTCAGGTTTATCATGTGTAAGTGTACCAAAAGCACAAGAAGATATTTGCTAACATCCTCAGAACATGAAGATCTGGTGTCTGATGGACTGGCACTGTGTTTTGGGCTATACCTTAAAAATCTAATCATGCGGTGTGTTCAGCCCAGAGCACAGGGAGGCCCAGGGCTGAGGGGAGGCCTCACGGCGGCCTACAGCTTCCTCACAGGGGAGCGGAGGGGCAGGCGCTGATCTCTGCTCTCTGGGGACAGCGACAGGACCCCAGGGAACGGCATGGAGCTGCATCAGGGGAGGGTCACGTTGGGGGTTAGGAAAAGGTTCTGCACCAGAGGGTGGTGGGCATGGAACAGGCTCTCCAGGGCAGTGGGCATGGGCCCCAAGCTGCCGGAGCTCAAGGAGCGTTTGGACACCGCTCTCAGACACGGGGTTTAGATTTGGGGTGGTCCTGTGTGGAGCCAGGGGTTGGACTCCATGATCCTTGTGGGTCCCTTCCAACTCAAGATATTCTGTGATAACCAGAGAGATGGATGCGGATGAAGTGGAAGAATTTAGGATGTATGTCTGCCTTTGGCCGTAGCTGATTTTCTTGCCGTATTTCAATGTTTAGCTGGGAGAATAAAAAGCCAAGGTAATGATTTGGAAAAAAGTGTGAAACCTTTACCTGACGGAGCAAATACTGTGTTTAGTGGGGAAATAATGTTTCAGAATCACTTTGAAGTGGAAGTACATTTTTTCTTGTAATGGTTACTCTTGAGTTAGCAGTGATATGTGACATAGTATAATGTTCTACAAAGGTAACTCTATCAATAGGCTTTTTTTTTTTTTNGTTTTTTTTTTTTTTTTTTTTTTTTTTCTTTTGTGCATGGTAACCCAAATTGAAAACCCTTGGGTAGCTTGCATTCTTTCCTGGGACCTCGCTCATCTTGGTTTGTCAGAAACATTCACAAATGTCTGATTCAAAACTTCTACCATACATTTTCATGCGCTTCTTGAAGCTGAGGACTTGCACTGTAACACGCTGCTCCGTATTCTGCTTGTTCCAAAAGCAAATGTGTTTATTTCCAAACCTTTCTGAAGGAGGGTGTGTTTTCGCATAGCTGTTCACATCTTTGTTGCTAAGAGCTTTGGGAATGGTGAGAATGTAGAGGTTTGAACTTTATTTTTTTAGTTTTTGCATTACTCAGAAGCACTGTCACAGTGCCAGTCCCCTGTGCATTTGAAGATTTCTGTACCCCACAGCACTAAGTTTCACTGATGCCTTCAAACCCTGTCTGTGCTGAGGGAGCCTTCGCCTGCAGAGCAGAAATAGCCATTTGGAAGCCTTGTCCTGAACATGTGCCCATTTTCTCATTGCATCAGCAATGCAAGGGTGACTGAACGAATCTAAGCTAAGGGGGAGCCTAGTAACCTGGAGACTCGTGGTGTAACTGTAGCAGTGGTAAGCCCTGGGTGACTTCCTCTTTCATTCCTTTACCTGTTTGATAGATCTTGCTTTTGAATCCCACGCTGCCATGGCTGCAGCAGGATCTGGAGCTGCAGCAGGCTGGATCTGCTCCTGCGAGCTGCAGGCATGCTTGTGGCCCTTCGGGCACCCTCCTGCACTTGGAGCTGGAGCGCTGGCACTGCCTCTGTCTGGCATGCTGCGCAGCAAAGTTTCTGAAGGGAGCAGCCTGTGTTTGCCAGCCTGCAGCCCAGGAAGCTGCTCACCAGCCAGAGCTTTTCAGCTGTCTGCACTGGGCTAGGGACACACTGTGTGCTGAGGCTGGTTGGAAGCAAAATCGTTAGCTGAATGACCAATGGAGAAAGGGCTTAGTTCTTTCTTGCCATGGGAGCAACATCAGATCAGTGAGTGGTGCACAAGCGTTTCCCCCAAATTATGTTTCTCCTCTGCAGGGAGGCACACAGTTCTGTGGGCTGTCAGGTTATTCACAGAAAACTTTGTACCTGGGAGTGGAGAAAATATTTAAATGTAATCTCAGAAGGTGCTTAATTTATTTTACACCAATTACAAGAGAGATTAGATAAGTGTTTGTGAAAGCAGCTGCTGTTTTTTGAATTCCAAGTCTTTAAAAGCCTGTATGCTTATGCAAATTGTTAATGAGTGGTAGCTACTAATTCATTCTGATGAATTCCTCATTTGATGTTGATAGGTTTTCTCCTAAATCAAGATGCTGCTTCTTGATCTGTTGGTGTGTTTCAAGAACAGCCATATGTATACTGAACGGACATCATAAGAACTCTGACTTCCTCATTGAGGGTTTTTTTTTTTGTGTGTGTGTGTCCTCATGAGAAAATGTATTTTGGCTTGTGTTTTGGGAACTTTCCCACAGTAGGAGATCTAATTTTTGCAAGGTATTGTTTGGGAATTCAAAAGGAGCGCTAGCAGAAAGATAGCTCCACAAAGAGCCTTTGTGAGGGGCAGCCCAGACTGCGCGCACTGCTCGCTGCAGCCAGTGTTGCAGATTTAATTTGCTGGGTATATTTTGCATGAAAGGATGTATTTTAGTAAGTCACAAAATGGAAGTGGTGCTCCAGTTTGCTTTTTCTGAACTTTGTGAAGTTTACCACTTCTCTTGAAAACAGGGAGAGAGAGGAGCCCTACTGCAGTGCTTTTCCTAGGGCTTTGTTTTGGAGATGAGATAAGCTGTTTAGTCTCTCTGCAGCTCTGTTACTTGCATATGCGTGTAGATGTATTCCTTTGTGCATCTCTGTTTTGTCTGACGTGAATAAAAGTGATTTAATATCTGGTTTTCAGCAGTTCTAAAGAATTCTGGCTAACAATAATGAGCAGTATGTATAGTATTACCTGATTTTAAAAAGTGAAGGAAAAGGATAAAGGTAAATATTTAAGTGTTCTTGAAGGGGGAAAAAAAAGTGTCTTTACTTTTAATCACTGATAAAGCAAAGGGGTCTTGCTGTATTAATATTTTTCTGGATAGCAAGATTTCCTCATTTTTGCCTTATTTCTAGGTACTCTCACAAACCCTTAAGGTGACACAATGGAAGTGCCTCTGCTGTCAGTGAGGGTTACCTGGGAAAAGGGATAAGTTTCATGGAGGGCATGTTGACCAAGTGCGTCTGCCTGTCTTTACTGGTTTTATGCGCTTGTTTATGTGTGTCTTGAAGTAAAAATAAACTTGTCTTAATAAGTAAAAATGCTTACTTTGTAATTATTTCTGGTTTGCAAAGGAGGAAATGCATCCTGCTCGCTTTGGGATGTTGCTTCCATTAAAATGTTGGAATTGTGTGTGGTGGTTTTTTTATTTTATTTTATTCCACCCCTCCCCCCCCCCATTTGTAATTGCAGTTCTGCTGTGTTTGTAAGGATACTCGTCTCCCATCTGTATTTTACTTGTTCTGTAGTTGGTGGGAAAAATACCAGTACAGTCCTTTCCATTTGAAATCAGTCATTCAGTCTTCATGTCCTGTTAAACAAAAAATAAATAAATATGTAGGGGGGTGAGATGGAGTGTTACACAAATCTGGTTTGTAAGCAGTTGATGCAAAACTGAGGCTGTACCACCGATTGTTTTGGAAGATACTTCTGTTTGAGATTTGGCTTGTTTAACCAGAAGGCTGAATCTTCTATGGTACGTTGTATTTTCCTAGTGGCAAAGCTTGTTTAGGAGCTTTGTTTCCCATGCTGATGTCTTCTGCTGCCTCATTTGTGCTGATCCAACTGTTTGTGGGGCCAGAATATAAACAGGATAAGTGATACAATCTTGTTAGCCGAACAAAAGAGAGATGACTCTCTCTGAGAGGTGGGGTGAGGCTTTTTCTTACTGAAATCTGGGTGGTGCAGTAATGTGGTTTAGATTATGGCTCCAAATGTCAGAGCTGGTGCCACTGGAAGCGTGCAGGCTTGTGTTACAACGTGGAGAGCAAATGCTTATGGTTGTGTGTAGGAAACTCTGAGCAGCCTAACCTCCACTGAGAGTGCATGGTGCTCTGTTTTCAGACGCTTGAAGTACATATTAAAAAAAAAAGAAAAAAAAAGAAAAAAAATACAAGAGTATTTATTCTTACTGCATTTCCTGAAATTAGAGAGATTAACTAATGATGCGTGTGTGAGGTACACTTCCTGAGAGAGGTCTTCTGTTTTTGTTTGCTGTACTAGGGATTAGCCTCAGAGGAAACCTTTGTGATAACTCCTTATTTCTAGGTGTTTGTTCCCCTATTACCATATAGGGTAAGAAATCTGGCTAGAAACACTATCTTTGTGTGCAATGCGTTGGGTGGGTAACATGCTAACGCCTGATAGGTTTTGTATGCCTAATTCAGGCTGTTGTCTGTGTTTGCATTGCTTTGTTGTAGGTAGCTGAGAAATGGATGCTGGGAGCTCTTCCTGAGGGAAGCAAAGGTGTAGAGAGAACCCAGTTCAGTTGGTGTGCGCCTTGAGCGGCATGCGTGCTTTCCCGTTTGTTATCTGTTGGGGCATACCTACCTGCGATACAGCCCCTACAGTGCTTTTGTTTTGACTTTGAGATAAGTGGTTCATCTTGTTACGAGACCATCCCTTCACCTGCACAGAACATTGTCCCAAAATATTTAATCTCGCTGAGATCAGCAGCACGTTCCACTGGCGAGGGCAGCCAGCAGGAGCTCAAATAGCTGTGTGGGTTTCGGCTTTGTCAGAAGGAGTATCAGAATACGCAGCGCACACAGCAGTAAATATTTAGCTGTGTTTTGAATGGTGGGAGTGTGCCTCGGCCGCACGCCGTTATGGGTCTGTACCCGCTGTCAGCGTCCCCGTGGGCGCCAGCCATGCCCTGCCTGGTGTGCACAAAGCATGCTGCCTGTACTGGTTGGCTGTGGCAATAGGAAAAGAGCAGTCTTGTTTTTGTAGCTGTGTCAATATTTTGGAGTCATGGCGTTTTGCTGTGTTGGTGGCACTTAGTGGCGAACTAGCTCAGGTAGCTGGCAACTATGGAATTAAAATGTCGTTGTATGAAGATGTATCATGAAGGAGGAGCAAGGCATATGGCACACAAGATAGTATTGTTAGGTAACAAAAAAAACCTCAGCCCTTCTGAATGTGAGATTTAGAGCAGTATTGAAGAGAATGTTGCGGGTGCCTGGTGCTGCTGAAGCACGTATACCATGTGGCCTAGATGTTTCATGTTGTGGAGCTTTTCTCAACCCCATTGGGGTGCTGAAAGCCGCGGTGACCTGGTTGGTGTTGACCGAGTTGTGATTTCCTCGTGAGGGTGGCTAACGAGTGGCTGCTCCCCGCTGGAAGCAGTAAATGGCCCATTGATTGAAGTTACGTTAGTACTGTGCCTTTGTAAAATATTCATTTAGCTGGTGGATAAAATACAGGTTGAGGGCACAGAGAAGCACGGTTTGATTGTTTTGCTTCTTCTCTGGCAGTAGTCTCAAAAGAATAAGTATCTTTAGAAAAAAAAAATATGGGAGGTATAGTTCATGGAGAGTGGTCAGTGGAACAAGAAATGAGATTTTGTGCTGGTTTGCTGTAAGTGCTGGGTATGTACTCTGATTTATTAAACTGTTCTTACTGGTGCAATAACTAAGTAATTTGTGGAGTATTTCCCTGCTACAGAGGCAGTGAGCAGTCAGTGGAGGCTCTGAGTAAAGCAGTTTTCCATCTGAATGGTGGGAAGGAAATTGTGACAGTCTCAGCCTGAGTAGTGTTTTGTGTTCTCTGTTTATCTGCGGTACGCACTTCTAGCGGGTGCACCGAATGTGTTGGGTGTCATGTCTGTGAGCAGCCTGCTCTGTAGGCGGAGCATCTCCTGTGTGATGCAGGTGTGGAACCGCACGCTGGCCAAGAGGGCTGCAGTGAGGGTAATTGTGTTTCCAGCCTTGTCACACTGCTGTGTGACTGCTGGGAGCTGCTAATTAGGGCTGATGTCTTGTTTTAATTTGTGATGATTTACGTGGAAGATGCCAACTCCTTGGTCACAGGCCGCTCAATGACTATCAGATGGCAACACAGCTCAAGCTTGGCTGTTAAAAATGATTTGAGGCAACAACGCCAGGGAAAGAGTAATTGGTGCAGAGGTTTTCAGAGGGGGAGGAGAGGAGTTTATTGCATCTCTGCTGTGTCTGAGGCAGCCGTCTGTTTTAGTGCCACAGCTCTTATTCTGCTAGACACAGCACTGATGGATAGCTGGTCTCCACTGCTCCTAAATCCTCTTGAAGAAGCTTGTAAGGCTTTTATTTAGGATAACTCTTAGAAGAATTTCTGTTCAGTAGCTGAAAAATACATAGACAACTGGATATTGCCGGAGAATAATGGTTATGGATGTGATGTGCTGGTGTACCAATGCTTTGTTAGCTTTATAAAGCAGTCTTTAGGAACTGGAGCAGAGAAACCTGAGATTTGCAGCAGCATGTGTTACTGGTCTGCATGGGGAGATGGTGTGTTTCTGAATGCCCAGGTGGAACATGAATCCTTTTATTCATTTCTCCCTTCTCTTACTTTCTGTATCTCGCCCTGTGCTATGGTTCAATCTCTGTCACAATAATTTAATTCTTGTAGTCTCTCCCTTTTTAAACCTCTGTTAATACCATTTAATTTTATACCTTAAAATAATCACCTCAGGTGTTTTTCTTATTAGAAAGGCACTTAGAGAAACTCCAAGGTGCTTTTGGCAAATGTTTTCATTCGTGTGTAATAATTTTGGAGTGGGAAGCAAGTTCCACTTTGTTTGTAAATTACTACACAGTGGATATTATAGAGATTACTGTCTACTTGTAGGAGAAAAAGTAGAAATACCCACAGTATGTTCTCATTTGGGTTGACGTATGCCAACCTTTAGCTTTGCTGGGTCTAGCATTCTTATGTGAATGAAATATTCTAAGTGAATGTAAAATTAAGGCAAAAAAACCAAACTTTTCCTACCATCTGTCTTAGCTGGACAGTAAATGAATGTTCAGCTGTGACGAAAGTAGCACAGTTTGCAGAGACACAACCTAAATAAACCCAGTCAGCCTTGCTATTGACATTGGCCCATGTCTCAGCACAGGAGTTCCCTTACAGTCGCATGAACAAAGAGGGTTTGTCTGGAACAGGTGCTCTAATGGCTGCTCTGGCCTTCAGAAATACTTCTTGGGTGAAGTAGTCCTGCAGTTCACTGTGGGTAGCTTCACAGGGCATCTTGGTTTATTGCGGGTTTTTTCTGTTTTTTTTTTTTTTTTCCCTCAAAAAAGCCATCTTGGCGATAGCTTCGTGATGCTTATTCCCCCTTACATGGCTGTTTATTTTTAGAAGGTGCTTGTCACTATTTGTCAGCTGCATGCTGGCCTGTCACCTTTGCTGCTAGACAGCTGCTAAAATGCAGCTCCCAAGATGACTTTTTAAACTACATGTAGTGAATTAATGCCTGCTCTGGCTGTTCCAGGGTACTCCTAGGTTCAGTAGGAAATATGCAGCTTGCACGTGCTGGCTCTCCCAAATCCGTGCAATGGCAGCAAAACTTAGACACTCTTATTAAATACTGCAACTATACCACAGAGCATTAAATGCAGTTAATGTGGTAGAATGAATGAGTGTGAGAATATCTGGTGAGTTGCCTGAGCATGTGGGAAGACTGGGATTTTGTTTATTAAGAGCAGTGAAAGATCCTTCTAAATCTGTTTGTTGTAAATAGAGCTAGGAGATGAAGTAGCAGTGCCTAGGCTGGTATGACATGGCTACTTCTGCACTGTGCATGGCTTTAGGAAAACTCCATCAGACTTTCAGAGGAAAAAATGAAAATCCTACTTTGTATAAGTGACATCTGATAGCTTAGTTGATTTCTTTCCTGTTTCTTCTATTTATAGATGTCTTGTTTTGGATTTATCTGAAAGCTAAGGTCAGGAAGTGCCTTCCTCCAAAAATGCTACTTGTGGGTTTCTGGCATGTCCTCTCCTTGCTTTCCCAAGAGGAACTGCACAGAAAGTATTTTTCCACAAGGAAGCAGGGATTCTTAGGTCTGCAGATTTCAGGCTCTGCTGACTGTGGCATACGTTGCTTTACCTCCAAAAACAACACTTTTTTTTTTTTGTAACCTTTTAATCATCTCTTGGTGCCCACACCAGTTTTTGCAAGTGATTAAAATGCAAAAGACACTAACTGTTTTATTGGAAAGCATTGCTGCTTTGAGTAGTGTAGGTGTGTGGGTTGGGGTGTGGAGGCAGAGGAAGGTGGGCCCTATCCTATTTGGCAGGGCTCATCTCCTGCGTGGAGCTTCGGATACCTTTATTTTAGACTGGAATATAATTGGGGAGATGCTTAGCCATTCCCTATACCTTCACCAACTGTTTGGGGGCATGGTCTTGGTGCCAGCATGGCTTTGTCTCCCCTGTCTTGGAGGAGATGAGAACACAAAGCCTGAGGTTATGAAATGCGTAAGGCTTTTTGCTAATTCTAGGGTAGGAAGAGATTTTTCCCCCACGTGCAAACAAAAGGCATTTTCTTCAACTGGTCTTCTGAGAGAGTGTGGTGATTCTGAGGGCAGCAGAGATGTGGGATGGAAGTGCTATGAATGTTTTTGCCGAAATAACTGCTTTTGTGGTGGCTGGGGTTCAGTGCAAGGTCTCGCATTCTGGGCCAGTTCTCACACAGCTCTGCTTCGCCATTGAAGCTTGCGCTGTTCTGCTTGTGCAGTGGTGACTGAACTCGGATGCTTCTGGTGTGACTGCTCACAGCAAGCAGTGCCTTAAAGTACTCTTGAGGAGCAGATATTGCTATAGGGAATTTAAATGTGAGCTGTAATTGAAGGCAACATTAAAATCCTTAACTAAACAAAGGCCCTGCTGCCAAGTGTTCCTGTCACAGTAGGTTTTTTTTTTTTTTTTTCATTTAAACCTATGCACTTACTGCAACTGCTGATGACCGGTAGCTTCTTCTGTGTGTCACACAGATATGACAGCATGCTGTATTGGCTGACTTGTACTCTGCAGTGGCTGTTTGGCCATTTGACTTGGTTTTATATTGTTTTATTCTTCCACGTGCAGTAAACTGTGTTTGAAAATCAGGACTGCCAACAATAGTGGAACTTTTTGTTAACTTCAAATCTCTGTACCTGGCTGCTGTGTAACTTTTTATAATGGGCCTGATTTGTGTTTAGTACTTGGTATTTACTTTTAAGAGACTTTAGAATCTGTTGCCTTGAACAGGTTTCAAGAAAACAAATTGTGAGTCTAATTGTTGATGTTTAACAACCTCATTCTCAGTGTGCAGTGCTGTTTGAAAGAGGCTTAAACCAGCTTTGTATGCCTGAAACTTTTGTTAGCTGTTACAATTGTAAGTACTGACCAGACTGATTTAAATTTGCTCCAAAAAGTGTTACGACATTTGTTAATAAACAGCCATGAACAAAAAAACTTTCTATATTTACCCTGTTTCTCACCTTTTTAGTGCCCTGTTGGTTGGATTATCAAATTTTAATGCTGTATTTAAATAAAAGATGAGATAGAATGCCCTTTTGATACGAGCCTTAGCGCTCAGCAGGCTTGGGAGATGATCCTGCTCCTTTTTCCTTGGGCAAAAGCTTCCAAACAGTCTGCAGAAGGAGAGTGGCTTGTGTTTTCACAGCTTTGCTTTTTATTTCCCACTGTTAAATATTCGCCATAGTAACTAGGCTGTTTCATATTTTTCTTCTAATTGCTAACCCTGTAATATAACTGAGACCTGTAATTAAGAGGGGAAAAAAAAAAAGCCTTACTAGTTCCTGTGCCTTATTCACCAGCTGTAAGATGCAGAGGGCTGGTAAGTGTCTTTTCAGGTGCTCTGATAACTGTTGAAAGCTGGCCTTGAAACCACTGCAGTTAAGCTGCATGTAGAAATGAGCAGTTCCTTACTCAAATTAATGAGTGGAACTGGGAGCTGTAAAGTAAGTTGAGAGGCCACACATTGAGCGTTGAACGTGGTCTTTTTCACATTCCCTTGCATTCAGTTTGTATCACAGTTTGGTACCTAAATGCTCTCTCAAATGTCAGAATGAACATTTACCTTATGACAGATGTGTGCTTTTTTTCCAGAAGATGACGACGAAGTAGCAACTGTAAGTAGTGGTAGGAACAAGAGCTGCTTGCTCAGTAGAGGTGCTGTGACTGCAGCCAGTGACATGATCAGAACAGGGCACCAGAATGTGGTGGCCTGCGGGCCCTGCCCTGGTGTTCGGCAGCAGGATGCTGAGGTCTGACCATACGGCCTGTGAGAGAGCTGCATTGCAGCTGCTCTGGTGGAAGGATGACCTGCTCGGAGAACACCTGCAAGACCTGGTGATACTGCAGTCATGAGTCACTGAGAAACCTTGAGTTAGGAGCCTGCTAGTAAGAAAAATACATGCATGTAGAGTAGCTTTCCAAACAGTTTGACTTAATTCACTTAGTATTCTCAAAGCAGAGAATTCGTAAGAGGAAACTCCTAGGGAATTAATTCAGTAGTTACTTAATCTTCTCAGAAGCACTATGAAAAAATCAGTAAAGCTTTTTTCCTGCAATTAAAAAAAAATAAAAATAAAAAGATGAGACCACCTGCTGACCAGAAGATTGTCTTTTGATTCAAGAGAGATAGCGAAAATAGAGTGAGAAGCTTCCAGGAAGGGGCAAGATAATGACCTGATAAAAAAGAAAAAAAAAATGTCTGTAGTTGAGAATCTCTCAGTCATTACCAACTGGGAGGTTTTTCTGTCTGCTCATTCTACTGCTTATTCTCTTCTCTTCTCTTTCGCTTCAGCTGCAGGCTTTTCTGTGTGGGGTTCTCTATTTCTGATCCCTTTGTGCTGCCAGGATTCAGCTTTCTAAAATTTCAAAACTATTCACTTTGGTAATGAACAATGCAAGTTAAAAATGCTTTAGGGATAAAGAGGAATTCAATCTGTCATAATCACTAAATTGTGCTTGCTGCTTATGGAGATTCTTGCCCTGACCTCGAAAAATGCTCCTCTTCTAAATCTCATGTAGTGTCAAAATCTCTGAGATGGTGATTGCACTGACATCTATTTGTACGATGAATTAAAAAACAATAACAAAAAACCATGCTAGGGTTATTTTATTTGGCATGTTACTCATGTAGTTTCTGTTCAATCAATAGTCTCTGTGGATTTCATTTGCTTTTTATTAAGAAAAATAAAGTTCCCAGTATGACAACAAGATACTGAAGTGACACATTAGAAATGCTTTCTGACTGTGTTTATATTAAAAAAAAAAAAAAAACTATTCAAACATCTGTTTACATTTGTATGAGATCAAGAAAATGTACTGGCTCTCCTGTGGGGTGTATGTGGTTTCTTTGCTTTTTCTAGTTTGCATTAAGAATAAATGACTTACTGCAATTGAAACGAGCTTAGCTACACTTAAATTTTATTGATCGATAATTCAAAATGTTTAAAATGGGAATATGCTTCAAATATTCAATCGTGGAGCGTTTTTGTTATTTTCTTATGATGATGTCTTTTTCTAGTTAGTGTTACATTTGCATTTGGTATAGATACTTCAATCTAAACAAAGTGTTTTCTTTAAAAATGAAACAGAACTTTGGCACATTGTGTAGGAGGACTGTGAAATACAGTAAATGGGTGTAAAAAGAATGCACTTTCCAAACTGGTATTTCATGTTGGGGGTTATGGGTTGAAAAAGGGCAGCAGTTTATCAGTCTTTCCCTTGTTTTGTGAAGGTTGCAGTCTGGAAAATCTGCTGGCAAATGAAGTATTCAAACATTATGCTAGCTTAAAAAATATAGATTGTATCCAGAGTTAAGTACTAACTGATAACTGCTGTAGGACCCCAGAGGTGTTCAGTTGGCTTTCTGTACAGCTTTAAGAAATAAGCTTTCTTTTGAGCTTTTGCCGCTCCCTGTTTGGCACTTCATCCAGGAGTGGTGGGAAGAACTGTGGATCTGGATCCTCAGAAATGCTTTTATATTCAGTGTAAAGTGAGGGTGAAAAGGTAAGCTTTTATGTACACAAGTGAATATTTTAGCTACAAGCTGTTTTGCTCTCTGTTGCCATTATAGCTGGAAGAGCAGACAGAGGAATGAGTGCTCTTTTTTTCCATCCAATTTGACTTCTTGTAAATGAATCCTCTGGGGTGTGTTTTTGTGTCCAGCTCCTTTGAGCATCACTGGAGGTTGCCTGTGCTTCCGATGACAGCCATCTAGAAAGAGCTTTTTGTTGGTTCTGCATGACAACTGCACTGCTCCTCTGTAATTGCTACCCTGAGGACAGCCCAGAGACATTGCCTGCCTAACAAGGCGCATCTTAAGGCTTTGCTCTCTGCTGTTGCTTGGGCTGGTGATGGCTGCTGCTTGCAGGGACTTGCTAGCCACCTTAGAGCTGTTTAAATTAGTGGAGCCACTAAAAAATCTGATTTTAAACACCGCAGTCAACTTTATCTGACCTTCTCTTTGTGTCACCCATGTGCCCCTGCTTTTAATGCTCCTGTGAGAAAATAGTTTTGCACATCTTCTAATTCAAGGGTGGCAAACACTGCTTCTGATGCCCTGCAGTGTAACTTGCTATGTGATGGTGTAATTCATGATCACAGTCCTCAGTAGCTGATGCAGTTACAAGCGCCCATATGTGGGTCCTGGGGTCTCTGTGGGTAGCCCTACAAATATCCCAAACTGTGAGGGAGAGTGAAAAGCTTTCACCGATCCAAGTGAATAACAACAAAAGTGCTTGTGGTGCTGTGTGTCAGCCTGAGCATCACCGTGCTGTTCTCTGTGTAAGCCTTCTTCTGAATCTGTAATACTTCCCATACACGAACTGGGGGAAGATAGCTTGGGATCAGTACTTTGTCCTATTTCTCTTAAGAGAAGCTTGGATTAGCTCATTTGAGGAAAAACAAAACAAAACTTTTTTGTATACAAGAGGAATGTAATGGCAAGCTTGAAAGTGTTCACTGGATCGCATTGTATGAACAGGTGCAACTGTTTAAGACTAATACAAGCAGTAATTACTCTTGCAGAACTTGGAAATGGTACCTGTAAGTATTCTGAGACGTTAATAACCTTCAGCCTACATGTCCAGACAGTTTTCTGAGGTCACAGAAGATGCTAAATAATGAAGTGCAGGGATGTTGACCAGAAATAATCTGACAGCCAAGTGGATGTTCTGTGTGACTTCTTCAGCATGCAGGTGAGCATTAATGGCATTACCAGAGCCATGTCTTTCTGAGAGCTAGGTGGTTTTCTAAAGGCTGAGCCCCAGATGAATAGTACAGGAAAAGGAATAAAATATAAAAGCATGACAGGTCAGAGAGCATGACACATGTTGC
>VXAV01007208.1:635440-750611 GCA_013399715.1 Alectura lathami | reverse complement strand
ATAAGTTGCTGCCAAAGACAGCTCTGATCCTTTCTTCTTTGAGGGTCTGTCCATCTCTTATCACTACTTCACTTCTCACCTTCGCATCATGACCTCCTTGGACTCTTAACTTGTATTTGCTGTAAGCCAGTTCATAGCCCCTGTAAGGTGTTCCCAAATTCCTTCTTTTGAGCTTGAAGTTAAGGGAGGTAAGTATGGGGAAGATTAATGTTTGGATGCTTAGCTGTTACATTTGTGTGCGTTGGGTGGAGAGGAAGGGGAGAAGGAAAGATGGCTCTGATGACTTGCAAGTGTTTCCAGGCATTGAGTTCAGAAAACCCCAGGGATGGCAGTGGTGGAAAAGTGTGTTTATGGTATTAATGAAAAGGGGAGGAAGACAAAATGGAATTAAAATATTCAGAAAACATGTTTTTAATGAGATATTGCACAGTGAGTCGCTTGTGGCTTGGTTGTGCCAAGCAGCTGAGGACGTGTTGCAGAGGAGATGTGTGCGTGCATCAGCAGAGGATGTGCCCAAAGGTTGGTAGTCATCTTTTTGGCTCTTCGTTTCTCTGATTCAGTGTTAGAGCACAGCTGCTGTGTGGGACTTGCTCCTGTGCTACTGCTGCAGTATTCATGAAGTGCAAATGAATGGGAGTTGTCTTTGCAGCATGGCAGGTTACAGATAATAAATGTTAATGATTTGGTAGTGAGAGAGATGTCACTTTGCAAATGAGCTTAAGCTGGGGTTCTCTTCTAAGCAATTGTAGTCTTTTGTTTGCTACAGCAAATGACAACATTTACATAACAGAAGAAGATGGTGTACAGAAATTATCCTAACACTGACTAAATCTGTTTAAGTATGGTCTCATTCAGTTCTCTGAGCTGGTTTTGTCCTTACCTGAAGCAGCAGCTATAAAGTTCAGAAGCATGACAGTAGACTGATGTCCACCCAGATTGTGCCATAGTGTATTTCGTTTGCCCCCAGCACCTTCTGGAGCTCTTGAAACTTGTTTTCCAATGAGCTAAACCAAAACAGTTGGGGTTTTTCAGATTTTAGTGAAACTTGGAAAAAATAGGGTAATGTGTTTGTTAGAACTACTAATTCTGGGTAGTGGGATTCGCCAGGCAGTAGCTATGCAGAGAATAAACAATATGCTCTTAATGTCAATACTTTTAAAGCTGGATTCACTGTGGATGCTACTTAATGCTGAAAAATGAGCTTAATGCAGGAAATCCTGTTTGGGTGCCACTGGGAGGATGACAAAAGAATGCATTTCAGAAATGAACTTATTTGGCAGAGCCAACAGCTGGTTTTGAGCCCTGCTGGCAGACGTTTTGATAGCTCTGTCTGGGTTTTTCTTATTAATGTAGTAGCTGGGAGCTTTGTGTTACTTTTACTTTTATATTTTTGTATTGGCGTTCTTCTTTCTGAGTGCTGTTTTCAGTCAGTACCCCATGGCACGGTTATGTAACTGCCCCCTTGCATTCCAGATCATGGACTCCTGTGAAATTAAGAACAATGTCATCTTACACTGCCACTTTCCTTTCGTTTCTCATGCCAGCGTGTGGTTGTTGGATGTGCTAATTGGGGCATGTGAAGTAAACATATGGAGGAGGCTGTCGTTCTGATGGAATGGTGCGGGAGTGCTGCATGTCCGATGTATATACATTGAAAAAGAGCTCCCAGCAGGCGTTTCAGGGAGCTGCCTGAAGGATCTGTGCTCTGTTAGACACTTAAATTTTGCCTCCCTTTCCACACACTTTTGCTTCTGTGGGGAGATATCTTGATTATCCAGAAGCCTATGGTCTCCCTGTATGTAGTGCTACTGGACCGCAAGTTAAACCGAAGAAATTCAGAATTTAAATAATTAGAAAAAAGTGTAGTCCTCAGTGCTTGAGGGAAGGGACTGTTGGGGTCTGAGCAGATTTTCCCATGCTTGCAACCATTAACTGGCTACTGTCCTAAAAATAAGTGGGTGCAGACATGGGCGTGCTGCTGTGTGGTGTACGTGGTATGGCTGCGTATGGGCTGCGTATGGGCGATCAGACTGCTGGTTCTGCCTTCAACACTGATAAAAGACATGCAATGAATTCCAGCTCTTGCTCTTGCTGGAATGTTTTGAGGTATTTGGCATGACTTGGTTGCAGTCCAGCTTTATGCCACAGAAGTGTTTAATGGAGATGGATGACTGTACTTGGTGTATGTTATCTTGATGTTCTCTAAAGTATCCCATAAACCAGAAAGGTTTGTATACTTGCCCGGGTTAGCTGGGGTCTGGGTTTAGTAACTGACTCTGAATTATATTCCTTCTGAATTTCTGGCTTTGGATTGGTAGCCTCGGTGCTTATGACAACGCAGAGCTTTCATTAATAGCATGGTATTTTAAATATAATTTTATGTAGCTACATTTGCTTTTCTTAGTTTATTGTTGTGTCTAAGTTTATTGCCTGGTCTCACTTTTAGGTGCAGAGCTCTGAATTTGCAGCTTCATTTCCCCTTCTCTCTTCTTTCAAAAGAATCTGTTTATAATTCAACCAAGCAAATAACTTGCCAGCATCATTTTTTTTTTTTTTCCGAGCTGTGTAACTGCTGTAAAGCATGAAAGCCTGAAGAGCCGAGCAGATATTCAAAGCTGCTATTTTACTAGCTTTAGTTGGTTTTGCCCTTCTTATTCACTGCTTATGAATAAGCAGAGTAAATTGAAATTCTCATTTACAATAAATACATTCAACAGGAAAAATAAGGATAAATCAGGAAAGTAACTTTTCATCGTCAAAGAAAATATTAAGGGCGTTGCTTTCCTGTTCAGCAATGAATGCTGAACTGCACTGGAGTTGTTAGTGAAGGTACCCTGCTTCCACTCTTACCTTAAGTGCTGATCAGAAAGGATACAGCTAAGGATACAAGCTGGTTTTGCTATTTTCATGAGCAAATGTTGCTAAGTAATGCTTGAACTCAAGTTTATGAAGAAATTGATATCAAATACTATCCTTGAGTATCTGTTTGCAGAGAGCTAACTGTTATGTGGGCAGGGTTTTTCTTTTTTTTTCTTAGTAGTGGAGGCCTGCCCTGATACTTCATTATTATTTTTTCTTTCCCAATCCATTCCCCTGACATTTGTTTTTCTTAACATAGCAGAGTATCTTCGAGTGCAGTCTTGCATTAAGCTAGGACAGCAGTTCAATACAACTGTAACCTGTTCTGCATTCCTATGAGGCAACTGAAATTGGCCCAGTGCTGGTGGGAGGAGGAGAGAAAGAGAAGAAACAATTTTTTTTTTTTCCTACTGCCCAGTTGAGCAACAGGTTATCATTGCATGCGGTTTCTGAGAAGTCCAAATTGTGTTAGTATCCAGAACGTGGAGCTGTAATTATACCCTCTGAAACACTGCTTGTTCTTGTTTATCTCTGTCCTGCTTTTCTAGATCAGCTTTTCTCTCCAGCATATTTCGAATATTTGAGCTCAAAGAGCATGCTCTCCTTTCACAGGTGTGAGTGGGCTTCTGTATTCAATGTCTGCCAGCATTGGTGTCACTTCAGAGCTTCAGGGAAAGGAGAATAAGGTGCTTGGCACCCAGATAAAGTGACTTTTGACTCTGGCAGTTGAGTAGTGAGAGGGGGAAAAATACCCCCAACATTTTAAACCTTAAATCATGCTCATTAGAAGGGCTGTTTATTAGGTATCGTGAGCTGAGCTTTACTTTGTTCAATGATAATATCTCTGTCATGCAGAGTTTTTGCTTTTCAGACTATTTAGTTCAGTGGTCAGTGTTGTGTATGCAACCCTACTTTTGCTGACAGTGCCACGTAAACACAGTTTATCTAAAAAGATGTGTTCTGAAAGCTTTATGGCAAGAAGAGCATTCACATGTTTGTAACTTGTGGCTCTCAGGAGTAGGACAGGCTGCAAAGGACTCTGTCTCAGGGGTGTGTAAGAACTAAGGTTTTTCTAATTCAGCTTGTGGAGGAAAATGGTATAAGATTAATCTTGTCTCATTCTTCCGCCTTACCCATCTTAACCTGAATAATAGGGAAGGGTGAGTGCCAGAGCTGAGGTGAATATCAAAGACAAGTTCAAGAGACCTGAAAACAATTAAAATGCCTGGCCTGGTCCTCAAGGATGAGGAACTGGTGTCAGAGCTCTCCTTGGTGGTATTAGCTTAATAAGGGTCAAGCTGACACTTGAGTGTAGTCCCAAGTGTCTGT
This sequence comes from Alectura lathami, assembly GCA_013399715.1. Lineage (NCBI taxonomy): Eukaryota > Metazoa > Chordata > Aves > Galliformes > Megapodiidae > Alectura > Alectura lathami. The sequence goes on along the minus strand of VXAV01007208.1, from coordinate 746,423 downwards.
CAGTCGTTTGTTCCTCTGCATGCCCTGTTTCATACCAAGGGGCATGGCTCAGAGCAGGTGCTGGGCAGGGAGGTGCAAAGGGCAGGCTGCAGAGTGTGTGTGTGGTGGGGGGCTCAGACACAGCTTGCAGAGCTGGCCGGGGCTTCGGGCCAGCACTCTGCATCGCCCTGGTGCAGTTGCACAAGCTGCCCAGTGCTGCTGTCACATTATGGTACATTCCAAGTGGTAATGTACAGCTGTGAAGCCTCTCCTGTTAAACTTCCCTGTTCCCAAAGCAGGATGCTAGCCTGTCTTCTAGTAGTATAAAATGAAATAATGCATTTCTTTTGCACAAATTGCATCTCTAAGGTGAGCTGCAGCATTCAGCTTGAGCGAAACAACACTCACTTGTATTCCACTCCTGGTGGTTTTTGTCTTTAAGTTTTCAGATGACTCTCCCCAGTACTACAATGATTGAGTAACATTTCTTGGGAACGGTAAGAGTTGAACTCGCTGTGCTTGCTGAGCTTTGGCATACTTAACAAAATACAGGTACACTCTATTCCTTTTCATTTTATGATGAGAATAACCTACATCTTGAAAGCTAAGCATCCTAGGTGTCAAGGCAGCAAATGGCTGAAGCAGCCCCAGGGGGCAGAGCCTTTGTTCCTTCTCCACCAGGTGCTCTCTGATAAAGGGCAGGTGGCTGAAATGTTACTGACTCTTTGGGGACAGTAAGGTAGGGGAAGGTGAATGTAGCTTACTGCTTTAGAGAATAAGTTGAACTCAGTGTAATTGCATTCATTTAAAGGCTTCTCTGTTTCTGTCCTTGCTAGAAACTTAAGTGTTTATTCATTTTGTTTTTTTAATTAAAAGCAAAATCAAGCAGTAATGCAAATAATAAATAGTACCAAATCTAAGCAATCAAAAATTGCATGACAGGCCTCTTGGACTACAAAACTGGCTTATTAATGAAAGGGGAGGGGAGAGGTTGTTTTGTTTTGATAACATAATACACTTGAGCCTTGTTTTAGGACTGAATAGGAGACACCCCTGGGTGTGTGAATCCACCCTTTGCAGTTGCAGGCTATTATCCAGCGGAGCGTCTCCTGAACTGTTTGTGTTTCTTCCCAAATTCCCATGGCAGTGGTGCTCATGTTATTAGGCCAGCTTTGTCTCTTAATCATCTTCTTTATATTCTATTTCTCTTTATTTCTAGAGAGCTGCAGTTGCCTAGGACCTCTTCTGTTGTGCTAGCACAGCTAGCTTTCTGGGAGCCCTCTCTTGAGGATCACACTTTGCAGCTTCTCTGATTTTGAAGTAATCTGAGTGTAATGAGTGAATGGGGTCTCGAGTAGTTTGGTGGGTGACATAAGTAGTTCTACTCTTATCTTAGAACTGACTTCTCTCATGGCTACATTAGGGGCCCTCATAACTATTATGTTATCAAGTAGCTGTTTTCATTAGTTCCTAAATGCTTTTGCATCATGGATAATTTTTTTTAAATGTGATTAAAGTGCATTTGTTTAGGTATACTTTGTCCTGTGACTGTGCCCCTCCAGATTTTGTACCTTTAACAGGTATTTTTGCCACAGACATAAACTTGGAAAAATGTTCAGTAATGAAAAAATAGGGTTTAAAATTATCCCAGAAAGGTAGACCAGTAATTTCTTTCTGTACAACTTTCTATAATAGTTTGCTGTATTCCCTTTTAGCTGAATCCTGGGCTTTGTGTTTCTCTATAAACAGTGATGTTCTCCAGCTTTACTAGCTCTCAACGTGGCACTGTGTTCAATGTGGAGTCCATTAAAAACATCTAATCTTTCTGGATCTTGTCTAAGGGAGCAAAAAGAATTCCACCCAAATATAACCAAAGTGTAACTAAAGATCTGGTTTTGGTTATATTGTTGGCTGTGTTGTAATGGCTTATAATTTTCTCTCTAACCTTAAAATTCATTCAAATCCTTGTGTACTTGGAGATAAGAATAACAGTTGAAAAGCCTGACTTATTGTAGTGCCTGTTTAAATGAAGCTACTACAGGCACTGCTTTGTTCTGCGTGTATTTGTCCATCACTTGACAGAAAACTGAAGATCCTAGAATGGACAAGCTGTTGTGTTTGGGTATTATGGGATGAAAGCTGTCTAACGTTCTGATTTAGTACGTCAGCCTTTTTACCTTTCGTTTGCATTTCGCTCCTGCTTTCTTCGTTAATGACTCCTGTTTTCCCTCTTATGTCTTGTGTTATATTCTATTCTTTGTTACATACAAAGATGCAGTTAACTTTGAAGACAACCATGCTTTATCTCCAATTACAAATGTTACAGAACAGCCTTCTCTTCTTCCTTTGTTCCCTGTTAATGTGCTTGAGGAAACTTCAGATGTTTAATTTGCCTGGCAAGCGCTGGCTCTGTTTGACTGCTGATGCTCCCACTTTCTGTCACTGCACATCCCGCTGTCAAGCTGTGGCCGCTGTCATGGAGCGAGCAACAAACAGATCAGAAAATACCCAGGCTGCTGCCTAGCAGAGAGAGGAGGGGAGCGCTTGGGAGCATGGTGAGAGGGTAGAGGCAGAGCTTAGAAAAAAATGCCTGTTGAGATTTGTTGTCATTGTTATGAGGCGTTGCTATAAAGAGCAGAAGGAGTCCTAAACTGCCTGGTAATGTCGCAGCAGTGAAACATCTGGGAGTGGATGCTGACATGTGCAGTTGGAAAGTAAAGTAACCCAAAAAGGGGAACAAAAGCAGTGTTCGTGTTTTGTTCTTGGCATCCAACAAACTCCTTTCCTTCATCAGAGGCTGCAGAAATGATCTGACTGCACCTCTGCGTGCCCTGGGGGATTGCAGATAAGGTGTGCTGATTGTATCAGTGAGTTTTTTTTTATTTTTATTTTTTTTTTCAAAAGGCATACTATAGGCAAATTATTGCTGCCAGTGTCACCTAATAAAGGTAGTAGGGTCAGGACTGGTAATGCCACATAAGAATAGTGTGGACTTGCTCATACAAATACAAATCATTTTACATTGAATTGAGTAACCTTTTTTTTTTTTTTTTTTTTTACAGTCTGGTAATTGTCCAGCTTTTGGCTGGGTAGGTAGAGAGAGCAGCCATATGTGCGTTGCTTGTTTCATTGATGGTTGTCCCTGAAGAAAATGGGAAAACAATTCTACATTTAATGTTGAAAACAAGTGACTGGAATTAGCAAGGTGAATGTAACGTATCCGTAATTCATGTGGTCCCAAACTCAGCACAAACCAGGAGTTAGCTGAGCACATCTCCCTTCCATGGAGAGTGTTGATCACCTTTGTCAAACCACCTTTCCCCGAAGTGCAGTCCCACAAAATGATGACAAATACAAAATCATAGCATTCTGCTCTTGCACTCTGTGCTCTGGAAGAATGAGAAGAATAATATTTGAAGATCTGCAAAAGCGTATCCAGAGCGTCTCTAGTGCTCAAAAATAAATGAGTTATTTTTCAAAGAAAATGAGTGAAGGAGGCGAGTTTTGTTCATGTTCTGGCATAAAAACTTTTGAGTTTATTTTAATAGGTTAAAATTATTCAATGTCTATTTTCAAATGATAACAGTACCACAAAAAAAAGTAGGAAGTGCAAATGCTTGTTCATTCACCATAAATAAATACAGAGAAATGCTGGGCTAGTGATCACCTGTATAACGTGCACTGTTTCTGCATTGAAATCTCAAATGCAAGTACAGAATAAATTTAACCTTAAATGTCAGTGCTGTTTGAAAGAATGTGCAGTGTTGAATTTCTGTTTGTTAAAGCAGAATTGATCAAAACACATAAATGCAAAAGGCTGGCTGGCTGTAAAGAAACCGCTTGTGCAGCAAGTGCCTGGGGGTGGGGAGGTGGACAGGGAGGGGAGGAAGGAAAGCTGCGGCTCCCTTAATTTGCTGGTGCTGGGATACCCTTGAGAAATAAAAAGCAGAGAGAACAACAGTATAGGTCATGGTCTCTGCTGATCATATCTTTGCTGTGGCGGAAGTGTTCAGATGAGCTGTACTGCTATAGCTGTTCTTCCGAAGTGTTTGTTTCCCTGGGAAGAATGGGATGTGTCCTTATGCAATACTCAGGCTCTTTTGTGCTGCTGCTGCAGCTGGCTTGCTTGAATTCACCTCCTCTATTTTGAGTGACTTTTGGTGATGTTGTGTTAATATGGCGACACTTTCTGCTGCCAGTCGTGCAAGCTTAACAATACAACCTCAATGGGTACGGTATATGGTCTTGCCTATTTTACACATGTTGGAGTAGAAAATATCAAATCTGGAGAAGGAGGAGTTGCTTTGTACTGGGACACAAGAAATACCTACATCAAGATCTTCTGTCTAGAAGTCAGGGGGAGATTACCTGGCAGCTTCAGTTCTGGGCAGATGGAAATACTTCTCAAATGAGAAATTCATGCAGCACATAGGTACAGGGATCAGTCCTATGGAAAGACTTGTAGATATTCATCTTAGTCATGTTATGTATGGTACCTAATACAGACAATGAATGGAGTGCTGCTGTAGCTTGTCTGGTATTTACTTTAAGTAGATCTAGTACACTGTTACTGTGCTCTGAACATGTGCTAAAGTAATGATATTTTTTCCTTTGGTCTAATACAACTTCTGTGAACTTGAGCTGAAACTAGAAGAATACCTCTTAGTTATCTTATGCCGTATGGTGCTTTGTAAACTTGACAGTGTTCTCTTGTTTTTTTTTTTGACTATGGCACTTTCTTATTTGGGGAAATGTGTATAAAGGGTAGTTGGAAAAGAGAACATTAGGCTTGAAGAATGGAGTTTTGAAATGTAGTCCAGTCTTATTTTTAGAAGAAAAAAAAAAAGGCAATGTTTTTTCAGGAAAAGTCAAATAGACAAGTGGCAAGTAAGTGTTACGGTAAGATAACTCTGTAATGTCAAGGCTCTGACACTCTGCTGTACAAGTTAATGTTTTTGACTACACACTTGTCTATCTGATGAATTTGTTGTAAGCTACTGTACTGCTGTTGTTTTAGTAGCCTGGAAGCTATCTCAAGTAATTGAAATCCTTTAATTGATACTTACTTTAAGAGCTGAAAAAAATGCAATCTTATCTGAAAAATGATGCAAGAACTTGCACATGATGCTATTTGGAATTATTTATGTAGTGTGTCCTCTTACAAGCTAATAAGTGACTTAGCCTGTTTTCAGATGGGATTTCATTGTAGTTCCAGATGTTTGACTTCTGTGATTCGACAAAAAAAATATTTTAAAATAGCTCTGGCAGTGACGAAAATGGAACTAAATCATCCATAGTCTGAGACTGTGAATTGATGCAGAGTTTATTTAATTTTGAATCTAGGCTTGTTCCTCAATTTGAATATTTGTCAGGGGGGTGAATTTGGAGGCAGCACAATTTGCTGTAAACAACCTGGAATGTTTTTCCTTAATATAAACATGCAAGTTAGTTATCTGAAGAATACTGTAAGGCATTTGGTGAACACAGTTTGTCTTTGTTATTCCTGATGGAAATAGCATTCTTCTGCTCAACACAAAGGAGGAGTCACTAATTGGTGCTGGAAGCCTTGAGTGTATTGAGTGTACAAGTAGGATTTTCCTGCTAGCAAGCACAAAAGAGCAAGTTTCCTCCCACGTAATGCAAGAAAACTTCTGAGATTAAAAAGCAAAACAGAGTTGTGTTCCTGGCTTCATTTATAGCAACTCCACTAATTTTTAAGCATGTTCCATTTTCTGTTGGGATGTGCTTTTACTCTGTCAAATATGCTTTTGGCTTTCATGCTGATGACTGCGGCTTGTTTCCTTAAGTGCTTCTTCTCCCTAGCCCAGTCTTTATTCTTTTTTCTTCTTGGAGGCATGCCTACCTTTCAAGTCAAGGTAGACAACCCAAAACTTAACCCTCCATTTGCCACAGTGACATAAAGCTAAGTGCAGACAAAGTGCTAAATAGTTTATATATAAAATGTATAATCTGTGTATGACACAGGTGCAGTCTTGATCAGCTCAGGTGTTCCTGACTTAGGAGCCTGCTGGGATGCATTTGCCTGCCTGGCAGACTGTCTCTTGCAGATGTACCTTGAGAGATGGAAATGCTTCTTTCTGCGGGGAGCAGTTTCTTGGCGGATGCCAGCATGGGGTCCTGGCTGCATCTCCTGGTAGCAGTCTGGCTGTACTGGGGCTGCTCAGAGCCCTTGGGAGTGAGCTGGAGACACTGGGCACGAGGCAGCCTTGGGTGACAGCCTGCTGCGGTGCTGTAATGCTTTCTCAAAGAGAAATGGAAATTGCACTTTTATGAACAAAGGGATGCGGATGAAATATCTAAGCTTTCCTAATGGAATGTAGCTAGTAATAGCACTAATTTGGATTAGTGGCTGGTGTAACTTACGGTAATTAGTGCCATCAGGGAAAAAATAGTACATTAGAGAGAAGAACTCTGACTTGGGACAGTGAAGTTTTCAACCCTGTGACAAGGGTAGGGAGCAGTGTTTTCCTTTTCCCCTATTTGGGGCTCCCCTACTACTTATGATGTGGGGATCCATCCTTGTGCTGAAGGCACTTGGGTTTCCTCGTCTGCCCCTGCTTGTCTCTTCTTGTCACCTGGGGGTTAGCTCACAGTGCTTGTGTGCCACACTCCAAACCAACCAGTAGGTACCAATAGACACTTCCTGAGCTCATTCTCCCAGTGAAACATAGCTCTCATCTTGGCTGGCCAGTAACACAGGCTTTTATACTTGTTTATTCTATGTTCTTCTTGAAAATTTGACATTAATGTCATAGAATGACTTGGGTTGGAAGTGACCTTAAAGATCATCTGGCTCCAACTCCCCCAAAAATACAGGTAACTATGCACTGATAGACCTGCAAAGTACAAAACTCTTAATGAAGGCTCAGATTCACTCTTTCCTACAGGTGCTTAAAGTCCTGCTGGATGTACAGAATGGAGGACAGCTCTGTGTGATGCTAAGATCCCAAACCAGATCTACTGTCCAGTAGTTTGCCTTTTCTGTTCAAGTTGTTTGTTTTTTTTTTTTTTTCTTCCCCATAAAGAAGCGGAGTGACTTGAGTGAACATTTCTACATTTCTTTTCTGGTCATCTTTTTGGTCATTTAAGGTGGAGGACCCCTTAATTCAAAGAAGGGGAAAAAAATACACCTTGACCCTTGCTTCTAATCCTAGCATGTAACTGGTTGACTGCTGAAACAATAGCAGTCACATCTGATACAACAACATTTTATTTATAGATGGAAGCAGCTGCATCCTCTGTCTTTTGCATGCAAGAAACCCCATTGTTTTCAAGTAACCAGGTTGATGAGACTGTGGGGAAAATGGAGGCATGCTATAAAGGTGTGTTATTAAAGATAATTATTAAACACAAAAAGGAAGGGAGGATGTGGGTAGTATGACTTGCTCTTAAAAACCGAGTTAGGTGTGATGTAAATGTAGAAGTTATGCCTTCATTTGTTAGTGCTGGTCATATGGCTTGAGTTCTCCAGGGCTTTCTTGTGTCATGCTTCAGGTTGGCTACGTTAAATCATCTGCTTCCACAGGTCTGCAGCTTTTGCTGGCTGAGAGTTGAACATTAAACAACAAGTCCTTACCCCTTCTATTCTTCTTGTACCCCCAAATGCTTCCTGTTCTCGGGCTACGCTCAAGTGAGAGGAGAGGAGTCCTGGTGTGCGGTGAGGTAACAGCAGGCAACGTGCCAGCCTCGCAGGGCTGGGGGCTGCAGGGAGTGCTTCGCGCTGCCTGGCATCGGGGCCTGCTTGAGCTGGGAAGTTCTCCTCTGGAGACTGCAACCAGAGGCCCGCCTCTCAAACTGGAGCAGGGAGTTTGGGGGCTGTAATAGCTCGCTAATCCCTCTGCCATCATCTTTGTTTTTCTCCTCTGTTGGATGCCCTAGATGGAAGGCAGGATTTCTCTCTCCATGCGCGTGCTCTCCCAGGCTTGAAAGCAGCTTGAGCTTCATTATGGGCCCCTGGAAGTCTTTAGGAGCTGGAAGGTGTTTCTAATCTAGTTCATACCACGAGTTAATTCTATATTGCCAAGTGGAAAATGCTGGATGATAGGAACAGTAAGTGTGAGCATATTTTCAGTGCAAACTCAAGTGACAACAGTGCTAGGCTGGCTTAAGGTTCTTCATGTGAAATGAAGTTCTTTTTGGAAACATACCTTTAAAAATTGTACCAGTGGAGGTATTTGACTAGACGATCAGGAATGTGTTAAGATCAGTCTGAGTTTGTGTACAGCATACAGAAATACCTGTGGCATCTTTTGCACCATACAGAAAAGCTGTCTGATCCTGGTGTGAAGTGACAGCATTTGCTGGATTCCTTAGGTAGAGCTGGCTGAACATTTAACAACGATCTATGAGAACAACAACAGACTCCAATAGCCCCTTGAATTCTTAGTTTGAATCGTCTTGTTCCAGGTTCCGGGTTATTGAATTTCACTGTACCACCTTCTGGTAAACTATGATTTGGAAATCCATCACATGACACTTGCTTGTAGATGATTATCAAGTCTCAGTACTTCAGGTTCAGCTAGGTTGAGCTGATGAGCTTTTCTTTCTTTCTTTCTTTCTTTCTTTTTTTTTTTTTCTTTTAAGTTCAATAAAAAGTTGTGTTGTAGATCTTGATGACTTTTTTCTTCCTTCCCTTTTAAAGTGGCAACAGTAGCTTTTGGGAAAGAATCCCAAATCTGAATTGTGAAATACACTGAATAAATTGTGGTTTTACAATTACAGTTAAGGATTTTTTTTTTTCTAATTTAAAGTAAAATTTGGATTCAGTTTACTGATTTGAAACATGCTACTCTAAGATAGGAATATAGTTGGGTGAGGTTTTCCTTTTTTGGATATTCATTCTTGATCTCTAGATGTCATTTAAAAAGGGTCTTATGTTACTAGTCAATTTGTTACTTGGCTTGTATTTTAATACTTTTATTGTAATTTTGGCTATCGATTTAGTGTAACTACACTGTTTTTTAAATGAGACTTTTTAAAACTAAAGTTGGCAAGGTAGTACCTTTTTCCTCCAGGACATACTTTTATTTTTAGAAGCCTCTATTAGATGTTTTGCACTGTTTAGGTCTCTTGACCCTTCTTATCTTGTTGAAAATCTAGCTTCAGTAATCTTTTGGTATTAGACTGCTTTGTTGCACAGATTCTTTGGTAAATAGATTAATCTCTGGGTCTTGTGACTATTAATCTTGCTCTGCTGCTTAGGTTTGTTGAGGGATTTCTGATAATTAGGGTGTCTTTGTGCTCCTTCTCAAAACAGTTACTGTGTGTCCTGGGCTTCAAATGCTGAAGTAGGAAACAGTGCAGACAGCCAGATATATAGCAGTAAGAGGTTCTTTAGTTACCGTTGCTTTCGGTGTTGTATAAAAAGCTTACATATATTTCAGTAATTTTTGCAAGATAGTGACCTGAAGCAGAACTTGTACGATCGTGCTAACTGGGATTCAGCAGCAATATTGGTATGCTCACGTGGGAGAGTTTAAAAGAGGAAAAAATAGTCTTTGAAGAAGTGCAATCGATTTGTTGCATCTTCTGATGCTTCACTGTGTGTGTTTGTGGACCTGGGAATGCCACTAGCCTGAATCAAGTACCTTCATAATGCCAAAAGGCTTCTGCAGTAACAGGATTCTTCTGGAATGACATCTGGGATTTTGGATGTTGACATGGTGTAATTTCTTCCTGAAAAATCTGTAGTTATCAAATGAGCTTGTTGGATTTGCCTCTGGATGCCATTAGTTAATAAAATACTCTGGATAAAGATTTTGACACCAGGGACAGGTACAAAGAGGCTGTGGAATGTCCTCTGAAGAAATGAAAGCTTTGGGTGCGTGTTTATTTGCAAGTCTGTTTCAGTACATTTCTTCCAATTACTTAATCTTCAGGATTTTACTGTTGCTTCCAGCTACCCGGAGGGCACTCCTTAGTATTAAGTTATTAGCAAATAAAAGAATCTGTTTGCTTTGCACAGTGTTGCTTGGTCAGGGTGTGTGTTTTTTTCTTTTTTTTTTTGGGTAAGTGGACTTGCCCATAAACCTTCTTCCATACGTGGTAGATGCGCTCACCAACCAAGCACAGTCCTGGAGTTCATTGAATACATGTGAGCAATGTCTGTGCTGTGAATGTATCCCAGGCCTGTTGGACTTAACTCTGCTGGCTTGAGGTCACCAGAAATAAAACTTATTCTTGGTAATAGTCATATTAAGCACTCAAACAGCAGGCTGTTCCAGTGAATGAAATGCCATTAACCAGAAGGGCAATGGGAGCATTTCTTGGTTTTAATTTGCTTAAGAGAATGAGATTACAGCCAGAAAATTGTCTTGTCAGCCAGCCAGATATTGACTTCTTGGTCTTTCATTGCCAAATGATCAAGCTTCTCCACTCCTCTGCCAGCTCACTGTAAGAGCCAAGAATGAAAGACTGGGCTTTTCATTTCTTTGTTGGACAAAATGTTACCTGTCAAAGATCTAAGCATTACTTTTTCATTTATAAGATCTGAGAATTTGGGTAGGCTATTCTTACTTAAAAACCAACAAAGCTCTGTTTTTCATGAAGTCACCTTTTATTTGAAGATGATATAAATATTGTAACTTGAAAGTGAGTAGGGTATTTTGATTTGCTAACATATATATGTATATACACATACATACATAAGGAAAGTTCAATATTAAATATTAACGATAACCTAGAAAGCCTGGAAAATCTGAACTTTTTCAGGTCAGTTGTCTTGGTATGAAGTACTTGACAGCTTTAAAAAACTTTTTAAAAAGATGTATTCTGTGAGCATAACAATATGTGTAAATATTTGTGTTTTTAATTGTTTGATGTTCCCAATTTGTGCCCTCTGTGCTTCCCAACCCTTTTGGAAGTTTGTTTCTAGTTTCTTTACATTTCTTGATTTCTTCCTTCCTTCCTGCTGGAAATCTCTTCCAGGCTGTTGGATTGGGTTAAACTAGCTAGCGGGTTCATAAGTGCATGCTTAGAGAAATAGACTTTGTGCATAGAAGCCTTCTTTCTTAAATCAATAAATGTATTGAAGCAAAAGATGGGGTCTTCGATTCAGTTGTTTGGTATGTACTTTTGAAAAACTACTCCTTTCTGTCAACCTTAGCTGTTTCTATACATTCTCTGAAAGTCAGAAAAAGATTTTCACTTTTGTCTTTTTTGAGATCAGGTTTGCAAATTTCATCAGTTCCTGCAAAGCTATTAGCACAACATTGAGGTGTTTTTTTTTGTTTTTGTCAGAGTATAAAATCAAGCTTAAAAAGAAGCAGGCTTCCTCTGTTGACAGATAATTATCATTCCACTCAAATTACTTCTGTCAAGTGATTTTTTTAAAGACTTTTCTAAGTCTAATTGAATAAAAAAAGAGCTATGGCTAACTTCTGAAAAGTCTGTGTGCAGTCAAACCTTGTGCAACTCAGTTTGTAACTGGTAGTTGTGCTTTATTCTTGGGGTCTGTCTGTTGATCAGTGGTGAGTGTTTGCTCCCCTTTCCCTGTCCTGAGGGAATTCCAAAACACTTAGAGCAAAGCTGAGTGTGTTTGGCCTTAAACTCCCATTGTTTACAAAAGAACATACCAACACCAGCAGGTATTCAGCTACTGCCAAAACTAAAAAGGAGAAATACCCAAGGATCTACTGTGCAATTATATAGCTCCAAAAGTTATTTATTCCACTGCTTAAGATATAAAAATGCTGTAATTTATTTGCACAGCACTTTCTAATTTCAAAATAAATCCAGAAGTTTTGTTACATAACATAGTTTACAACAGACAGGTGGACTTTTCTTGCAGTGGCTGGAATATAGTGTTGTCTTGTCACCCACAGGCACTGAAACCTTTCAAGGTTTCCCTGCAGCATGGTTGAGAAGCAAGTTCAGCCTTTAGCAGGTCCGTGCTGCCATCAGCAGTTTGCAGTATTTATCCTTGCTCTACTTACAAGCTCCTGTAGAAGAATCTAAAGGAGAGGCTGGTCTCAGTCTTACCTAACTGAGGACTAGTGTGAATACACAGTCCTCCCTGCACCCTCACCATTGTGACCATTCCCCCAAATACCAAAGAAGCCCTCTGCCCCCTCACCCCATAATATAGTTAAGCACACATTGTTGACCCTAAACTACCTGAAGTTATCGTCTGGTTCACTGAAGGACAAATAGTCCTTGCATATACTGCAGTGGCCAGCTGTGCTTTGCACTTGTACGGTGTGTGACTGTAACCTTAACCTAGTAAATAGCTAACGTTTAATAGGCAGCCACTTGCTACTTACTCAGCTTGTACATTCTGTGAGTTCACAGTGCAAGTTAATGATTTTAGAGAGTATGGTTTCTTGCATTCAGTCTTGAGTTCAGACTTTTTTATGTGCTGTTGAAAACAAAATCAAGATATCCTTGGATGGAAACTGCTCTGTAATTTCGGTTTAATTGGGTGGAAATCATGATTTCTTGATATACTAAAGCAAACAAACAAACAAAAAAACAAACCCCAAGGCGTTTGCTGTTCTTGACTTCTGAGCTCATTCATGAGTCTTCCAAAAAAGCAAGAAATGCAGAGGAGTGCCAGTCAATGGCAAAAAAAAAAAAAAAAAGTGCGGAACCATCCCCTGGGATGAGGTGACAACTGTATGGAGTCAGCTAAATCATGTCTGTAATGCTGGAGAATGTCTTCTGGCAAAAGGGGAGGAAACTTGAGGAGTGACTGTCAGTGTCATTCAGGCTGTCCTTCATCTGTATAGTACCAGCTGTGCAGAGCTGGCAGAAGAGGGCAGGTGCTGTGCTTCATCAGTATGGAGTCTGAGGTTGTGAAGTGGTTTCTGGCAGGCTACAAAAAGGTGTTCCCCGTTCTCAGGGCCTGGATTTCAGTTTGGGGGGCAGAGGACGGAGTCAAGGACGCTAGTGGGTGCAGGTTCACTGAAACCGCATGCTTTGTCGAGGCAAGTAGCGTATTTTATGCCACTACAAATAAGAAGAGGAAATGTTTGGCTAAGGGCAGGTCACACAGTGACTGGGGGCAGTCAGAGCACTGCCAGTCCTGAGCAGCGTGTCTGAGACCTGCTGCTGTTCTGCAGTGCTGAGCATCGGCCAAGTCTGCAGAGGTGCAGCTGATCTGTAATGGGAGCTGCAGGCAGCTGAAATCTGTAGCTTGTGATAGTGATCTGCGGCCAAGTCTTGCTTTGTTTCTCCTTTGTTTGGTTGTGGAAGAATAAGTATCAAGAAAAAGCAGTGTAATCATGGTATTCTGCACTCCAAGTAGAAGCTGTGGGGTCCCCTATTTCTGAGAACAGCCATAAACAAAGTTTTCAAGAAAATCATTGCATTGCTGATTGTTTTCCCAGAAACATCCAGCTGATGTTCTTGTCCTAGCTTCCTTCTGCACCTTCACAAGTGCCAAAAAGCTTTAGTTAGCAGTACAGCTGGAACCTACGTAGAACTTTTACCAGATTTTGCAGGATTTGGCTGGCCATAAAATGTGTGGGGCCTTGGAGCTGCTGCTGCATTCATTCAGTCTTTTTTCTAGCATCTGAGACTGCCAAGAGAGGTGACAATTTCTTTCCTCCTCTGGTGGTTACTGAAGTTGTGTACTTGCCCTGTAGCAGCTGCTTTGAGGCCACTAATTCATTTTTATGCTGGCCATCGACTGTGTTTCTGCCTGCTCTGGCTAAATGCTAGTGTTACTGAAGCTATAGTAGAGAATGTAGTAGAAATTTAATGAACTACTTTATCTGAATTAAATATGAGGAAAAAGACAATGGTAGATGTACTTGCCAATCTATAGCAGTTGCTAAGTTTGTGAAGGAGCAAAAAACACCCTCAGATCTCTGTTAAGAAGTGGAACTGTTGAAATGGCTTAAAGTGGGCGAGGGGGGGAAGGCGGAGGGACTGACTTGACAAGGTGGAAACTTGTTTCAGCAGAAGTGTTTGGATGCAATGTGTGGGCCCTCTACAATGAAACAATGGCTGACTTCGCCACCTGAAAATGCTGTAGTTGTACGGCCTGATGAGAAGTTGACAGTCTTGCTGCTGTTTCCTGAATCATTTTGCCTGAGGCTGTTAATCACTTGCAGATTAAGTAGATAAAGTCAGACAAACAAGCCTCCCTTTGGATATGTTGGTCACTAGAAATAATTATCATCATCTGTGTTAGGTGTCACTGGGGAGGAGGGGATGGTTTTAAAAGGCCTCGCTCTCGGCTGATACCTGGATTACACGTGCTGCGGGGATCTTTCAGAGAGGTCAGGTCCCGCCGGATGCCTGAGCTGAGACGTAGCAGTGTGTGGAGGCACAGGGAGTGCTCTGAGGAAAGCCTGTGACGATATAGGGATGGGAAGAGTAACTCCTGAGCTGAGTTTCTAGACCTGGGGCAGTGAGCAGGATACAGAGACACCCTGGGTTTCCACACAGGGAGCTTCCACCCAGCTGCATTTCTCCTGAGCTGATTCCCTGTTGATCCACTTTCTGTGCCTCGTTCTCCAGGGTCTTCGTGGCTTATTTTGCTAGCAGAGGAGTGCCACCTAAATATGTGGAGACTGTTCTTGGTGTAGCCAGGCTCCTGACCTAGCAACCCCTACCCAGTGGGGCTGGGCAGTGAAGAGCAGAAGCAGCAACTAGCACTGCTGGTACCAGCACGAGGCCAGTGGAGGCCGCAGCTAATGACAGGCCCACCTGCATCTCGGTTCCTTGTGCTGAATGCCACAGGGCCCTGCCTCGCCTTCCCAGTGCTCTGCAAGCCATGCAGCTCAGCCACTCTGCCTGGCCTTTGCAGGAAGCCTCTGCTTTTAGTCACACGAGCAATCCCTCTTCCTCTGTGCCCAAAGCTCGGGCATGCCAGTGAGTGCCATGAAGCCATGGGTTGTGCTGGCTGCTCCTGGAGGCAGCCTCTTGGGCCACCACCCTGCTTCTCCCCATTTCTTGTGAGTAGGCCTGTGCTGAGCCATGGTATCATCAGGAAGTGTTCGCTTGTGTCAGACTCAGGAGAAGGAATGAAAGGAGGTTGTCTTTTTTTCTTGTTTTAGGACATGCGAGACCTGTGCAAACAGTTAGTGTTAGTTGCATTTCTTAGGAATGCATAGGTATGGTTGTGATGCCTGACCATGTTTAGAGTTGGGTTTCTAGTGGTATTCCAAGGGCTTACATGGGACACTGTGGGGAGAGGGCTCGCCTGCTGCCCGCTTCAGGGTGGTGTGTGGTGTTTCACTGTTGTGGTGCTGGAGCTGGGCTCTGCTTGGGGTTGTTTTTAGTGGTAAAGAAGTGAGTTGTTAGACTCAGGAGTAAATTACTAACCTAGGAGATCAGTAATCTCTAATGAAGAATGTGCATACTTCAATGTGCAATTTTGTAGTATATAACTCTTATAACTCTTCACTTAACTTATGCTAAGCAAAGAATGTAACATCTGGTACCACTCTGAAAAGACTGTGAAGTTTGAAAACCTGTTTGCCTTTAGCATGGGGTAGATTAAGATGCTGAGAGACTGCCTGCTGCTGTCCTGTGTCGGGTTTTCAGACATCAGTGTGCTGAGTTTCTCCATTCAGTAAAACTTGCTGCTGGTCCTTTGGCAGCCACCCCACCCACCAGCTTGTAGATGTCAGTTGGTGTTTGGAACTGTGAATGAGGTGGGGAGAGAAACTAGTACAGCACACCACGGATGTTCTTGGGAACTTTAAAAATAAATACACACACACACACACACAAAAAAAAGTGTGATTTGACAGCTAGTTATCTTGTTAGCAGTTATTAGAAAGTAGACTGTAGTTCAGTAGACAGCTTAGACCAGATGTAAATACTCACTGCTATTGGGCTGTGTAACCCATGATACCAGTGCAGTGGTTTAAGGCGTGGAATTTGAGATTCAACAAGGAATATAGGTGTTGGGTATTGGTTTTGAGCAGTCTTATGCAAGATGTGGATTTGGATCTGATGGTGTGATGAGATAAAAGGGACTTCAGAGTGCTGAGAGAGCTATCTAGAACTGTTAATGGGGAATGGTAAAGAGAAGGGTGTTTCTGAATTTCCTCAGTTAGACATACAGGCAAACCAGCTTGAACGGCTTGCTCTCTCTAAAAAGCTTTTTTTCCTGGGCTGACAGTGTGTTGTAGTGAAGTTTTACACTTGACTTCTCTCGTATATTTCTTAAGCTTCAGTTCCTGATGGTTTTCCCTTGTGGATGCAGCGCCGGGTAAGACTGGCTGAAGGGAGCTAAGTCCTTCCCCTGCAGGGCAGTGATCCGTTTTATCTGCTGAAGCTGCTCGGTGTCACTTCATCTTAGCGGGCACAGGCAGAGCAGATGGGCCGAGCCCTGTTCATCCTGCTGGCTGGCTGCTGAGCTGTGGTGGTCCTGTCTGCTCCTTGTGCAGCCTCACATGGCCTGGGTGTAGGCACGTGTGTGGCCTCAGCTCCCTGGGCTAGGACCATTAAAGGGTCAGCACGCTAGCCTGGCAAGTCAGGATGTGGCTTTGGATGGTGGGGTTGGATCTTGAGGACTCAGACATAGTCAGTTTCAGAGTGGAAGAAAAAGAAAGAAAGAATTGACCATGGAAGGCTGTTACTTTGGGGTGTTTTTTTTTCCATCTGATTTTATGGCATTCAGAGCTGTGTTTAGTTGCAGAGGAGTGACCTGCAAGGGGCAATGCTTCACCACCACCATAACCCTGCAGTTGCTTCCATCTCTGGGTGTTTCACAATTTGACTTGAAAATGTCTTTGGCGGTTGCTGTTCTGCTTCTAAGAGTATGAAAATCTACCCAGGTCAGATCAGAGCGTTGTCTCCAGTAAGCCCATCTGAGATACGGAAACTGATTCATACCCAAGTTATGTTTAAAAAAAAAAAAAATAAATCCTTTCAGAATCCTACAATTCCTTATAGGAAGGAAAGACAAAATGAAAGCCAAAAACTCAGCTCCAAACCCAAAAGATAAAAGAAATTGGAGCTAGTAAATGCAGCTCCTGTTTCAGGAAACACCTGAGCTAGCAAATAAGGCTTTGGAGGCTGTTCTGTGGAAAGTCCTTCAGCATTTTTCTAATGTTCACCTAGTTTGCACAGAGGAGTAATCCCAGCTCTGGGAGGCTGTGACTGCTAGCAGCTTTTTGAGGTGAATTTTTGGGTGTGAATTGATTTGACATGCAAATAGATACTTCAGTGTGATCATTTTCCTGATAGTTTGGGAATTATTTTCATGTGATGTATTCTCAATGTTTCAAGGAAGATTAGTGTCTTTTGGAAGAAATGCACTGAAATATGCTGCTGTAAATTCAGCTGCTCAAAAAAAAAAATTCTTTGCTATCTCCTTTTAAAACAGGAAATCAAATGAGAGCTTTTGCTTAAAGAATAAGATGAACTAAGAGGAGCTGAATGTTTGAATTTTGGCAGAAAAAGTCAGCCTAAATAAATCTTAATGCTGTGTTTAAATGTGATAGAAAAGTTGTATACTGCAGCTTAAACCCTTTTGAAATTAGCTCTGGTGTAATCCTTTCTCTCCCCTTTGTGCTTCTATTGTATCTGCATTTTTTGTTTCGTAAATGTAAAGAAATTGAGAAATAGGATTTTTCTGAAGTGAAAACAAAACGATCCATGCCATAAAGGAGCTGTGCAGTTTTACTGCAGTTAGTGCTGCTGGTCAGCAGTTGAAAAGGCAAACTTTGTTTTGTGTTTTTGCTTTTGTTGGTTGTAAGCCAGCAATACAAAATGGTTGCAGGCCAGCGATGTGAAATAACTCAGTCTTTGCTGTTGATTATAGTACTGCCGAGATATTTCTGTTGGAAGTTCTGGCAGAGCACTGCTGGCAGAGTGCTGCTTCCAGTGCGCTTGGTTTCTTTTGTTTCTGCCTGAGAGTTGCCATGGTAATCAGCCAGCCAGCTCACTAGCCCCTGAGGATGCTGATGTCAGTCTGCAGCAAGTAACCTCAGGAGAGGGCTTGGGGTTACTGGGGATATCCCTGGGAGGCCTCTAGGAAAACTGATTTTACTGAGAGGAGGATGCTATGTTGCTGTGGTTGATTTTGGACTTGGTACTTTGCAAGCTGAATTTTTCTTGGGACTTCCTTTTCTCAAGGAGGGTGTGAGGTTCATCTCTCTGGGATTTTTTTTCTTATTTTATTTGGCAAAGGAAAAATGCAAAAAGTCAAGGGTGGAGTTTGCTGGCTTTCAGCACTTGGGACAGTGCAGAAAAAGGCTGTACTTCGCAGCCGGGCTTCGAACTGTTAACATGCAGCGAAGCCATGCAAAGCCTTGTTTCAAAAACCAAGGGAAAATGCAAGTATTCTGGAGAAATTAGGCAAAACAGGAGCAGTTGGGACCACTGCGGCTTTAGATGCAGAGCGATGAAAGCAACTGATTGTGGTGGCGTGGTTTGCGTGGTTATCTGTTCATCAGCTGAGCAACATTGCCTTCTTAGCCTGTTAACAAATTTATAAAGCTTGTTCGCAAAGATAAGCGTAAAACGTTCACATGAATGGTTATCACAGATCAGTTGGCAAATGACAGCCCTTTAATGTCACTACAGTTTATTTGCTTGTGGCTTGGAATCGTCACCCCTTCCAACAAGTGTGATACACCGTGCATACCATTATGCTACAAAATGTACGTTGTGATTTTTAATGACCACAGCAGCGCGTGGTGCATTTGAAGAAAAAATGCCGTGTAGCTGTAGTTGCCACTTGGCTCTGATGCGGAAACACTGTGACCTAAGCTTTGCAGCCATTCAGGTTTCTCATACAATGGATTGCTTGTGCCCACTGCAAGGAAAACTTTATCAGGAGCTCATCAAGCCCAAGTCTGGAGGAATATGTTTCCTTTGTTGGGGTTTGACTGTCTTAATTACACTTAGGTTGTCTGCATTATAGTCTATGTGGTTAAACTGGTATCATGGATGTTAACCCCGGCTGCTTCAAAACCTATAGGCACACCAAAAAAACCCAAAGCAACCAAAAAGACAAATTCAGTTATCCCAAAACTATCAGCCGTTCCAGTACTATGTATTTGGATACATTTATATAAAACACATTTCTGTTACAAGTAGTTATTTTTAAATAAATCCCACTGTATTTAGTAGCTGATATTTGTTACCACAGGACTGATTTTCTTGTAGTAGGATATTGAATCTTATTCTATGTAACTAATGGAAAGCATGGGACAAATAACAGTCTCAAAACAATTTGAGACTCTCCTTAGCATTAAAAAAAAGAAAAAGAAACCAAAGCAAAAACCCTAGGAATGGGTTTAACTGCAACAAAATGTGAATGGTTGTGCAATGAATGTGAAAATGGATGGAACAGATTTAATGCAAGCTTCCAACTGTTGGCTATAAATATTGAAAAGGCGTGAAAAGGCAATTATATATATTTTAAATAGTGAATAACTTAAATGCCTTTTATAATTATCAACTGTGCAGTCAGTAGGAGAGAGCTTTTGTGGTGAAACCATCTTGTTTGCATTCGGACATGCGGCCAAAGATTGGATTTTTGACTACAGAACCTACGCTTTTGTGTTAAGCATTTAATTGTCTGACTTCTGAGGGTCTGGAAAGCAGAAAAGAAATGCACAGCACTACCCTGTAATTTCCTATGCTCATTAGTTTGTGCACTGAATCCTGTGAGATGGCAGGCTTTAATTTCCCGTCTACCCTTTCCACGTTTAACCCCATCATATAGGATGGCTATAATCATGACTGTCTTAATTTCTTTACTGTATGTGGCTAAAAGCTTTATGACCAGCAGGGAATGTTGAATCGACTGCACTAATTCTGAGCCAATGTTAAAGGTCTGTTCCTGGGGGGTGGGTCATTGAACCTTCCTACTCCGTTTTATACATTTGAGCAGGTTCTGCTGGCAAGATGGAAAACCAGGAACTGTTTATATTATTATATGTGAATCTCTGAGGCATTATGTGGAGGGTTTATAACCCGGTTTCCATTAGAAAAAAAAAAAGTGCAAAAATAAAGATAAATGAAATTTTCTTTCAAGGGGAGCTTGCTTAAATAAAGTAATTCACAAACCAAACAAAATACACTTGAAAGATGGGAAGGCTGATATAAGTATCCCATTGAAACATCTTGTTTCTCCATGTCTATTTTACCATGATCCTATAGTGTTTTTTCCAGCCTCTGAATTTTAGAGGCAGTAATGCAACTGAAGGCTTTGCAGAAGCATGCTTTTGTTCTGTACTGGGACAATTCCCAGTTAAGACAGACCATAAAAATGAGAATTTTCCCTTTTCTTTAGGAGATCTTGGAGTTATTCCTGATGAGCTTCATGTGTGGTTGCTTCAGTTCCAGGTTGAAATTGCCTGCTCCTCCTGTTTCCAATTGGGTTTGAGAATTCCTTTCCTAACCCAGAACAAATCTCGCCACCCTCCCTGTGGAAGAGCTAATAGTAACAATTTTTGTGTGTCAGCAAGCCTGAACAAGATCAATACGGTTCCTGTATTCCTTTCCCACTGCCTCACCGAAGCAGAGGAAGCGAAGGCTTGTGCTGGGTTGCTGCCCTTCTGATGGAGACGGGTTCCCAAGCTTAGTCATGCCTGGCTACTGAGGAGTAATGTTTTGCCATAGGTTTTCCTGAAATATAATATGTGCCTGTCAAGACAAATTCATACAGATTGAAGACAGTAAAATTTTACAGAACTTTGGCCGCAAACACATTTGGCTAAAGTTCTAAAATAACTAATTTAACAATTGATGTCTGTAACAGACCTTTAAATTCAAAAGTTGCCTTTCAATTCCAGTCACCTGTTTTGAGTACGGGTGAGAACTTACTTAGTTTTAGAAACTCCTCCATTCAAATCCTCTCCGCATTGTCTTGGAGAGCTGCAGTTTTGAGGTAAGCCAAGCTAGTGCCTGGAGCCTTTGTAAGGCTTTGTAAGGGCATGGCTGTGCTGGGCTGGATGGGGTGCTTTGCACCCTAGGTGTCACTTGGAAACCGTGTCTATTAACAATTAGCACCTTTATTCTGTGTTCAGGTATAAACTATTAGTCATTGATGGCTTACTTTTTTTTTTTCCACACGGTTCAAAATAAGATCTCTGTCTCTGTGGGCAGGAGCCTGTACGTCCTCCTGAGCTGCTGTTGGTGAACCTGTTGCACCCATGTGAACCTGTTCATGTGCACGAACCTGCTGGGGAGCAGGTGCTTCTGCTGCAGGCACGAACACTGCTGGCTAAGCCCAATGTGTGGCTGCAGTAATCCAGCCTGTTTCTTTTGGTAATTCTTGGCACTGCTTTGGCCTTGGAGCCAGTACAGATGGGTGCTAAATGAGTGCTAGACGAGCAAAAAAACCAAATGCTTGGAATAGGTACCTGAATGGTTGAAGGTCAGATGATTTCAGGTATTGGATGCAAGGAAAAAAGGGAAAGGGACAGGATCCTACAGCTACAAGGGAAGAGGGGAAAGACACAACCTTGGTTTCTTTCAGTTGCTGCTCTTGTTAGTATATGACTTGGGGTGTGTGGGAAGCATTAAAACACTTGAAGAGAAAAGGAAGCTTCTGCTTCAAGCTAAGATAACAGTTCAGTCAGCCATGTTGAAACTGCCAGTGCCCTGTTCCCTCCTAGCAATTTCACCATGTGTGTAAGCCAGCAGAAGGCTGTCAGGTCCCACCTTCATCTCCCTGACACCTGACCTCGCGCAGTGCCTGGGACGCTGCTGGGGTCCCTCACTGGCCCTTGAGTGCTGATGCCAGGCGGGTGGCATGAGTGCAGTGGCTCCTGTTTCACAACACTGAAACCGCTCGGCTGGGGTGCGGCTGTGGAGGGAGGCGTGTGCCAGGCCCCAGAGGTGTGAGCAGGGCGCAGCCGCCTGTCCCCAAGCCACCATCTGCGTCTTCCCGTGGTTTGCTTCTGGCTGCCTCAGCCTGAACGAAAGATGGTCGATAGCTGAGTTAGGCTGGAAGTTTCACGTCAGGATTGAAAGCTGTGTAAGCCCAGAATTTAAGTGTAGATTAGATTTCAGTCTTTAAGTCTGCTTCTTCATTTAAAGAAGAAGAATCCTTTAAAAAACTATGCTAATTTGTACTTTGCATTAGCCTAATTTCTACTTCTGGAGTTTCCATTGACATTTTTTCAAACTTAAAAAATGTAAAAATCTTTATGTAGATCTTAATTCTTATAGCAAGATCAGTCGACTCATTGCGTTGTTGTTGCAGACATCTTTCTCCTATGAATAAAGCCAGAAAACATAAATTTGGTGGTTTCTCTGTGCTTTTGCATAACGAGCCCTTGCTATAGCAGGGTGTTTAACCAGTTTATCAGTTATGGCTAGCATTGCTCCTTCTGACTTCATAACCTGTTACGAAGTATTGGTTATTCTTTAAAATACAAGGAGAAGCTGTGTAAAGAATTGCTGCCTCTGAACTTCTGATGGCTCGGTCTGCCACCTTGTGGTAATTTAAGTACATATGTTGTAGAAACAAAAAGTGTATCACACTGCTGCTGCCTTTTGTGTTTATATGTTCTGTGGATTACTGTTAAAAGTAGTTCTCAGGACCACAGCATGTTACTGAAAATGTTTAAGTACCAATGTGGCTGAATTTAATTGCTGCTTTTGAGGTTTTGTTCAATGATTCTGCTTAAATACAAAGACAGGTTCATAGAATCACAGAATGGCTTGGGTTGGAAGGGACCTTAAAGCCCACCCAGTTCCAACCCCCTGCCATGGCAGGGACACGACCCACTGGATCAGGCTGCCCAGGGCCCATCCAGCCTGGCCTTGAACGCCTCCAGGGATGGGGCACCCACAGCTCCTCTGGGCAGCCTGTGGCAGTGCCTCACCACCCTCTGGGTAAAGGATTTCCTCCTAACATCTAACCTAAATCTCCCTTCTCTTAATTTAAAACCATTCCCCCTTTTCCTGTCACTATCAATCCACGTAAAAAGTCACAGGTTGTGTCCTTGAAACATGAAGTTCTATTCCTAAGATTTTTTTTTTTTTTTCACGCATTTTGGTGACTTGTCTATACTACCAAAACTGAAAACTTCCATAGCCTAAGATAGTCAGTCTTTTTTTTTTTTTTTTGGTGAGGTGGTGGAGGGGGTCTGGGAGGAGGTGGAATGTGGCTGTTATTTTGCCACTGTTTCAAGCATTCTGACTCTGCTTAAGATTTGACGGGACTTGGTGCAAATACTTCTGAAGGCCTCTTGCATTCCATTAACTCACTTTTAATTAAGAAGTTCAAACAACAGTTAAACGAACATGTTTGCTAAGTAAACAAAGCATAGCTTTTCCAGAGATGAATAGAACTGAGGTGACTAATGGGAATACCTTATTAATCTGATTATTTTTCCAAATTGCTTTACTACTTTTTAATGCTGCAGACTAAATGGAAGCATGCAGTGCCTACTGTCAGTATATGACAACATAGTCAATGCTTTTGGCTGGCTCTGCTCGTTGTTTTTTATATTGTACAGTTAGGGGGAGTTTAATGACTGGATTGGTACTGGAATTTTTCTCAAATTTCAATGCTCAACTCTTGGTGCTAGAGGGAGCTGTTTCCTGTCAGACACCCTCTGGAAGGGTACAGCCTGAGGAACAGGCTGCAGCACTTGCCAGGAACAGCTGTCTGATCCAGTGGTGGTGCATGTCAGCTGCTACAGTGCCATACTCAGTGCTGCCAGCCCTGCGGGCAAAGGTTAATACTCCTTCTCTTCTGTGCCTGCCTGGTTTTGGGCAAGCTTGCTGAAAATAAAGAATTACACCCTCCTGGCCAGGCTCTTGCTCGTGTCAATGAGTTACATGGAAGTCTGATCCCCAGTGATCCCCTCCCAGCTCCCCACAGCAACTGGTGGTGTGGGCAGTGAGGAGCCTCTGCCTCACCCAAGCATGGCTGCGAGTGTCAGACATGAGCTTTTACATCCTTTTATTAGTATGAGAAGGAAAAAACTCTGCAACTTGCTGCTGTATTTTTCTCCTTGAAGCTGTATGTGCAAGGTCCCTGCATCCCAGCCCATGCATAATTGTTTTTGTCCTTGATGCATCCTCTGCTCCTTGCAGGAGGACCAAAGCCTCCAGAGGGCAAGGGAACAGAAGGATCAGAACAGAAGCAAAATCAAAGTTTTGGCTTATGCGTTTCTTCCACTTTTTCAAGTGGAAGAATATATAAAATATTATTTTCAGTGTGAAGAAAAAATACATTCTTTTAGATACTGAATGAAAGACATTTAGTCTCAGCCACTGACTGCAGCTCCTGGTGTCTTTTATGATCTGTACTGTGCTTTAAACAGTACATGTGTACTGTAGCTCTTGTACAATAACTTATTTAACTAAACCTAATTTTAACTTTTCTTACTTAGGTTTACTACTCAAGTCCCACAGAAAAGTTACTTTATCTTCAAACACCAAATCTGGCATTCTTTCCTTGTATCTGAAAACTCTATTTCTGTACTAAACACCAGATTTTAAGTAAAGTTTTCCAAGTGACTAAATATTTCACAAATTAATAGCTTTGATTTATTGCATTATTTGGAAGCATATTCTTACAGCGAGTTACGAGGTTATTGATGCAAGTTTGTTCTCAGATTTCTGTAAGCTTCAGCTAGTGGTTGGGGGCTACTACTCTGATTGTCAATGAATTGTAGATAATACACTGTCACTTAACCAACTAGTGTAGAAAATGTATGGTGAAGCAGTATCAAATCCATGAGCCAAAGCTGAATCATCATGGAGACTGTGAGTGGAACTGAAATTTTCTGAAGTGCTGTAATATTAGTAGAGCTTCTCGACTGATATTGGTGTTTCCATAGTTGCATCGTGGGAAGTTTTTGTCTTGGATGTTTTCAACTTTTTTTTCTTTTTTAATTGTTGCTTTTTGAGCTGGATATCAGAGGTCCATGATGGTTAAATGTAGACTGAATGCAAAATTTATAATGTAACTAGCATTTCATGTATGATTTTTTTTTTTGTTATCATGCCAGTAATTTCATGTTCATACCACTTTTTTTTTCCTTGTGTAAGGTCACGGTTTAGTTTCCATTTAAAGGGATTTTTTTAAACGTTTACCATGGTTAATTTTGGCACCGTTTTGTACTTTTTTATTTCCCGGGAACATGAGCGGACTATTTTTTCTGTGAACTTGCTTTAGGGAGTAAATGAAGGCTTTTGGATACACTGGCACTGGGAAGCAGGAGAGTTACAAAATAGCTCCCTGGAATTCTGGACCAGATTTGTTTACTGAACATACGGAATGACAACAAAAGCAGAAAGGTGTTCTGTGCTTGAATTTTGTGATGTGGGCATAACATCATCCTTCCCTGTGTCACATTCCAAAGGGAAATCAAAGGTTTCCACGCAGCTTGCCTGTAATTGCTTGTAAACATGTTATTTCCAATAGTCCTGTAGCCTGGAATAGGAAAGCTCTGGATGCTTTCTAAAAGCAGTGTTTTAACAGCTCATACCAAACTGAGAATCCTAATAATGTTTTCCATATGTTTGTAGGATTTGGAGATTGTGTATTCCTATTTACATGGAATGGAAGCCTTGTCTAATCTGAGAGAACATCAGCTAAGGTACGTTGCTTTATAAACACTACTGTTTACCTATGGAGAAAAGGTTTACACAGGTTTCTACAGGTGTGTAGACACATGCTTTACTTCCAAGATAGTCAGAACTTAGGTAGGCTTACAGCTCCAAAACCGTAATAAAATCTTTACAATGCTATCCAAAATACCCCATCATTTCATACAATTTGTGCTATCATGCATACCAACTAAAATTATAGTTCCAGATAACCGTGCTATCACTCTGACATTGCAATTTAAATATATTTTTTCAAGGTAAGATACAACCTGCATCTTGATATAAATTAGAAATGGACGAGTATTAAAAGGACAGCAATTTCTGAGTACCCAAAGGCAGGGAGGACAGTACCTTATTTCTGTAGCCACATATCACCTGAATAATACCCGTGATGTGTCTCTGTAGGTTATTACAATGCAGAAACCATTTTTTTTTCCCTCAGATATTTTTTCTTTGTATCTGTTCCCCAAATCCCAAGGAACAGTAATATGTTTATAAAGGTGGGTGTTTGGTTTGCCTCTTCATAATAACACAGTGCTTTTAAAACCAAATCTGAAACATTTGTCATAAGCCATGAATATGCCAAAATAACTGTTGTATTAACATATTTGGCAGATGGCTTTTGTTTGATAGTACCCAAATTATTGGTTTGCTCTGATATCTCTTATGTGAAAACTAAGATTGTCAGAGTCTTAACAATCACTAACTGGTGAGGAAGAAAAGGAAATATGGTATATTTTTCCCAATCAATCTCTTGTAATTTTCTGATATTTTGGCAGGTGTATTGATTTTGAATGGTTATAAAATGGTTAGGCAGAAAATCAGTTATTATCAGATAAACAAGGCAAATTTATTTCTTCCTTTTGTATTGAGTTCTAATGTTGGGTTAAAAATGCCAAAATAGAAATTTAAGCATATTAGCACTATTGAAAAAAAAAATAAACTCCCTTTGAATTAGACTGAATTTTGCTGGTTAAAATATGCAGAAAGAATAAATCCAGTCAAATACAGACAGCACCTACAAGATGTATGCAAAACTTAAATCTTACTGCACTTGAATACTGACATTATGCTCTGTCGTAATAGCTTCTATTACCCATCCCAAAGTAACCCTTTGATTAGTGGTTTAAATTATTCAAAAGTAGCCTTTTTAACGGGGCTTAAGTGATGCATAGTCCTTGTGCCGGCTCTGTACACAGAAAGTGTTTCTTAAGCTTCATGAACATTTGCAACAAACAAATGTGAATCTTCACACAAATGAGTATTCATCCTCAAAGTGCTTGTGCCCTCAATTAGTCAGAGAATAGCCACAATAGTGTTGTGAGGTGGCAACTCACAACACATCTTTAATTTTGACTGTCTGATGAATTCATTTTCCAAATGTTATTCAAGTAACGAACACGGTGGAGAAAATCTGAAGCTGCACATGATTATTCTGTGAACAGAAGCAGAGCCTGAGTTTGCTGGTGAAATTGCTGAGAATGACTAAGAGAGCCTTGCTGGAAATAAATGTGTTAGAACAGAAAACTTCTATTTGGACTTTTAGTTGATGTTCTGTATATTTATTTATATCAAGAAGATTCAAGTTTGTGCATCAAGCAAAATTAAAAATGCAAAAATTCAGTGTAATCTGAACATTACATTACATATTATAAACATTAGTTGTGGCAGTACTTTGGTTGGTGTATCTTTCAATAACAAAAAAAAATATCAATGGTAATGTAAAAGTATTCTATTAACAAGTCTTTTAAATATCAAGCTTGTAAAAAAAAATCTAGTTACTTCCTCAGTTAAGCATTAAACCCCACCCAGGTTAGACAAAACTTATGCTGAAGTCAGTGATGTTTATGGATTAACTGACACGCCCACCAACATGAAACAAAATATAATCAAACATCTTCAAGATTAAAAAAGGAATGAGCAGAGACACGATGGAGAGAAAGGTTAAACTGAAGCACCAAAAAAGGCCACTCACAACAGTAGGTGCTAAGTGTAAAATATCAACACTTTTTACAAAACTGAGTATCCAAATATCAATGAAAGAATAACCAGACTTCTAGACATAAACTTTTCAGTAATCAGTAGATTCTTGAGACCAGGTTTGAGCGTATGAGGAACTTGGACTATTTATTATTATTATTTTTTAATTTGACTTTTGAATTGTATTCTTTCCCCCCATCAAAATCAGATTTAAAATATGTTAGCACCAAAGGAGGTAATAATCTTTTGGTTCTCAGTGATTTTTTTTTTCTGCTTTTTTCCATTCTCATTGCAAAGAGTAGCACTTAGTTGTCGCATTCCACATAGAAGTGCATATGATGTGAAACAATTCTTAGAAACAAAAAGCAGAATGAGAACTGGGAAAATATTGATAAGAAGTAACATTTCTATATAGGGCAATGTAGTTCTGTATTTATCAAGCTCTCTGCTTGAAAACATTATAAAATGAATATGTACATGCAATTATATTGATGAAGCAGCAGTACACTATGCATTTTATAGTGTCTTCCTACATTTAATAAAGTACAAATGTTTTACGAGGCCTCCTTGAAAGGATGAAATCAAAACTCGCTATAGAGCATGCATACCTTAAGAGTTATTCTTCATCCACTTCTGCTACAAATTGTGAATGGTGTTCTGGTGACTTGCTGTGTGTTTTGCTTAGATGAAGTTTTACTGCATGTTTGCTCGCAAATGTCCGACAGCACAACTTACATTTGAACTTAGAGTCTGTGTCCTCTTCTCCAGCTATTGTTTCAGGAGATCTTTGAACTGAAACTCTGGAGATTTCTTGCTCTACCTTGGTTTGCTGCTCCACAGCCAGCCTGTTCATGTCTTTCATTTGGAAACCTAGATGAGATTCTAAGTGGCTAATGTAAGTAGATGGGGTTCGAAACTGAGATGCACAGTCGCTGCAATAAAAGACTGGATGCCCTTTGTCCATGTTTTTCAAAAACTTTGTTCCTCCGGTTTTCCTAAGTTGATACTTGACATTTGCCAACCAGTGGCTGATGGTGGTCATTGACAGTCCGGTAAATTTTGAGATCTGCATACGCTCCTGTGGGCCTAGATCTGATAATAAATATTTACCTTCAGATGTCTGGAAGAGGCTGGAAGCAAACTGAGCTTGCAAAATGAGAAGGTGCTGAGGGTTCCAGTTTGACTGTCTGCCCTTTCTTTTATGCAGAGTGGAGACTTCTGTTGAGACATCCTCAAAGCGTCGGACATCTATTTCCAGTTTCATAGACGGGATCCTTGAAGATGCAGCAGGTTTTGGTGTAGTAGCTTTGGGAAGAACTTTGACCATGTCAGCAATGTCAGACAGAGCATGTTTTTGAGGTGGAGAAGTACAAGATTGTGCTTGAACTGACTCAGCTTTCTTGCCTTTAGATTTGGTCAGGTCAATAGGCTGATCATTGCTTTCAAACAAGTAGTGCCTGGATACACTTGCAGGCTTTGGTGGGGTTGTAGTAGGAGATATAACTGGCTTCTCCATCATATTTAGATTAGATTTGTGGAACATAGAAATTGTGCTAGAGCTGGGGCTGGAGTTGGATTGGGGCCGTAAAGGCTCGGTGGCTTTGCCCAAGTGATTATTCAGTACTGACTGCAGGGCACTGAGAGGGTTGACACAAGGCAGCTCAGATGAATGGTTGGTAGCAGCACAACCATTACTAAGAGAAGCTGCTGTTGGCTCCTTGAGGACTGTTTTTTCTTTTCCACTGTCCTCTTTAATTTTGTCTTCTTCTTTCAAGGGACATGGTTCTGTCTTTTTTGGCTCCACAGAGGCTTCAGATTTGAGGAGAGGTTCTCTCTCACTCTGACTGAGAGAAGCAGGCTCAGCTTGGATGCACTCTTTAGCATAGTCCTTCCGTACCTCCTCCCTGTCATCAGTTTCCTTCTTCACTTGAGTGCACTGGGAGACGTTTGCTGAGATAGGGACCAGAGGCATGACCTTCCACTTGGGAGCTATGGGCCTCAACTTATTGGTGATTGTTGGCCTGACTTGCAGTACTTGGGAACCCACAGGCAAAGATGGCTTAGCTCCTTCTGAGAGCTGATAAGCTGCATGGATGCTGGGATATGCACTCCAGCTGGGCGCTCCATTTTGAGCTTTATTGATGGCTGTTGTGACAGTGTTCTCCAAAGACTTTAAAATGTCCCCACCACCCTTTGAACCATCTTCTAAATCTTCTTCTCTGAGGTACTGGTATTTCATTGTGGGATCCAGTGGTTTCTGAAGGGTGTCTTCATACTCTTCAGTTTTTACTGCTTTCTCATCTTTGTTTGCATCATCACCTTTATCTTTTTTACCTTCTTTTTTTATTTCAGAAGCAGGAGCTATGCATTCCGCAGATGATTTACTGCTTGGTTTTGAAACTGGGCTGTCGTTGGCTGGTGCTTCAGACAGTGATTGCATTTTTTCCACAGCTAAAGGATCTAGAACAAGTTGCTTTCCTTTCTTTGAAGCTGAACTTGTGACTTTCAAGAAATGTCCAGTAACCATCATATGGGTTGTGAGCTGCTGCAAAGTGTCATGGGAGCTTCCACATTCCATGCACTTCAAAATCTGGGATTTGCAGGCTTCAAACTGCCACGTATAGCTGGCACCATTCTGGTAGCCATAGCGGTTGTTGGATGATAACTGCAGGTTTGCGTTCTTCTGTGGGGAAAAAGTATCTGAGAAAGACCCTGTTGTGGAATCAGGGGAACAAGGCCTGTTAACGTCAAACACACGTTTCTTTGCTGGAGTGACCATTTTTGAAGAAATGGTTGGTACCGGCTCCTTCAAAGGCACTTTTTGGTAATGTTTTGTTTTTATCATATGAACGCTCAGATCTTGAAGGGAATCAAAGGAGTCACCACAGAACATACACTTTAGAACTTTTTGTGCATCTTCTTTGTCCATGTCCTGGAAAGCCCTTTTTCGGGGCTTTGAGTAGCTGGTAGGCCTGTGCTTGTCCTTTTTATGGTTGTCATCTTGGTAGTGACCTGTTTCATTCATATGAACCGTTAGCTCGACCAGCGTGTCGTAGGCCGCGCTGCACTGCCGGCACCGAAACCTGCTGGCGCCGGTGAACACAGTCCCACACATTTTGCTGCTCTGCCGGTAGAGCTGGACAGAGCTGAACAGGTTGGGTTTCGAGACAGGTCTGGAAGGTAAATTCTGCTGTAAGCTTTTTGACAGTGCATCTTGGTGCCAGTCAAAATCAGCTTTGTTCCCTCCGTTTCTGTTGTCACAATTCCTCTTTTCGGAGTTGGACAACTTGAAACCCAGCCCTAAGCCTGTCCAATAAGAGTCTGACAGTATGTTGGCATAGACCGCTGTCATTTTATCCATGCAGTTGTGTGCTTCATTCTGGGCTTTGGGACGGGCACTGGGTTTTGGATCCTGTGGCTCTCTAGAGCAAATGCTTTTAATATCTGTCACGTGGTCACTACCATCACTTAGCAGTGATTCATTTTCTGCATCCTGGTTAGATATATGGCTGACAGGGGAATTCTGATAACTAAAGTTCCCTTTATGCTCAGGACCCACATCGTGCTCCTCATCCGTGCCAGTGTCATTGCTGCCTTGGAGCTGAGCAGTTGAATTGTTGTCATCATCATCTTCTTCCTCCTCTTTAATATCTTCCTCTTCCTTTAAATCTTCCTCTTGGACGTAACCTGAAATGTAATGTCAATATATGAAATAACTTGTTAAAGGAGAATACTGTAGTTCAAGGTTTCTAGTTTCACTATGTGTTTTCTTTCCCAGACTTCATTTTAATCTACAACTTTAATGCCTGTTAGTTCTGGAAGTGAAAAAAGCCAAATGATGTCTCTTTTTGTGAAGGTTGCTGCATTTTATTGGCAGATGATCATAATTCTTTATAACTGCCAGAGATTCTGAGTTAATAATTTTCCTGTCATGGGACTGTAATTCTAACTGTCCTGTAATGGGACAGTTGGAAAATTCGTATGTAAGAATTTAAAGTTTACACTAAAAGCTTCAATTCTATCAAATTGTTTTTAGCCTCAGTGAAAGGAAGGGTAGAATTGGCAAGGAACAGAAGAAAAATAACTGCCATAATCTTCCTGGTTCATAGAATCATCTAGGTACAGTAATCTTTTACCATTTGATCACCTAAAAAAGCACTTTAGAATATACACAAATAATTTATATGTCAAAATACAACATTTGAAAGCACTAATAGGCTTAAGTGGAACACTTTTGTTTGTAAAAGTAATGTACTGTGTACCATAAAAACGAATTGTGCTTCAATAAAAACAAATATGTATATTTCAGGGCAAGAACCCTGGAGTTGTAAAAGAGAGTGAGACAGAAGTAGACCAAAGTTAACTATAAACCTGAAAAAGCAGAACAAATCAGGAACGACTTTCTTTGAAAAACAAACTATTTAATTGTAAGGTGAACTTGATACTGGAACAGGTGTAAATTTTAAAATTAATTAAGGTATTCATTTTTTTTTTTTTTCTGGCCTTATATCAGCAGTGCTTCCACTGAAGTTATGAGGGGTAATGTGGATAAAAATGGACTTATAAGAATGGAGAAAAGAGGATTCCTAAGGGTGAATCATCTCCATAGCAGTCAGTGGATACACTCCCACCAGCTCCTCACAATCAACAATTCACTTCCAGAAGGGATGGAACAGAACAAGTGATTCGGACATGTTTTCACAAAAACACAGTGAACACTTTTTAAACAGCCATTGCAAAGCAATGCAGCAGATATTGAAAGAATTCACTGTTATGGACGGCCACTCATCAAAACTAAGGGTTGATTTCAGAAGCACAGGTCTTCATAGGAGGCACTTTGATGTGGTCTTTCATTTAGGAGGAAACACCCTGCTGCTAACCCTTGTGACTGCACAGCAGTTTCAGGGGTACTTTGTTGTGTGTGCTGATGGCCTAGGTTTATGTGTCAAGCAATTATGTAAAAGCAAACCCAACAGTCAAAGCTGCCTTTACAAATAACTGAACAAAAATAAAATAAAATAAAACTCTACTAGTTGTAATTGTGAAGTAAGACTTAAAAACATAACACTAAAAGCTCAGAAAGAGCAAGGCAAATGAGCCTAAAACTGTTACTTGTTTAAAACCCAATTTCTTCCCAACTTCTGAGAAAAGCCAGTTAATGGCTTTTTGAGAACCTGCCTTATTTGGCCATGCGGAATTCAGTACTCCTGTGCAAATGATATCCTTCTAGGAAATCAAAAGGGATGGGCAGAAAAGCTAGAAGCATTTGATTAACATACAGACAACACCTTCCACATTTTTTTCAGATGTGTTTCAATTTTTCAGTCTATTTGCATTTAAGAAGAGCTGGGAGTGTATCTGACCCCTTACAACAAGTATTTATTGTCAAGCCAAAGAAATGAACCACAAGTAGGGGAACGGCCTCCTAGATAAACCTGCAGTATAAGAAGAGGGAAACTATGGTTTTCTATGTTGAGGTGCTAGGAAATGCACGCAAGTCAGCTTTCCTACACCATGCCCATGGTTTTAGGAACTGCACAGATCCCAGCAGCTCTGAGATGGGCTTGACTTACACCAGGGCAACCCTACACGGCTTCACAACTGGAGCTACAGATAGCAGCAGTGGCTAAGAGCAAAGGACAGGGGCACCATTTTAACATAATAAAATAATAATCAAATAGTGGTAGGAACACTATGCATTTCAGAAGATGCTTTCAGCAAAGAAGCTAAACATTAAAAGTCATGTTAAATATTAAATCAGTAAGTTTTTAAGTAGTGTGTTGGGCAAATATTAGTAGCCCCATTTACAGATGATCGGACTAAGGCAGGCAGTAAATACAATATTAAGAACAAAATACTTATTCCACCTCCCTAAATATCTTCCCTGATAATCAGATAATACTTTCCATGTACCCCTTTCTGAGCTCAAGCACTTTTCAGGGGGATGTGGAGAACGGAGGAACATGGAGGCGGCAAAAGCTCCTGCACGTCACGATCAGTGACCTTGTTGAACAAGCAGCACCAACTGACGAGCAGGGCTGACATGGTTCTTGCGGTGTTACAGATACTGTACAGCGTAGGTAGCAGCGCTGGCCCCTCGCCAGGATGTATCACAGAGCCAAGCATATTACACCCAGCAGAACAAAAATAAGGAGGGAATTCAATGAAGGAATCAGACAAAACAGACAACAAATAGCATTCGCACAGTTTTGGGTCGGTGAAAATTTGATTCTCCATTTCAGCACCAACTCTTTGGATACTATTAACCCATTTTTCACCAGAAGGTAGTTTTTTCCTTTGGATGATACATATGGCAGTTTCTTCTTCACCATATCCTTTGTCCTTCTAAAAAGATTTACTAGGAGAAACAGAAGTACCAGACAGCTGCACATCCCCCATATTACAGATAAAATTTTCTGCTTAATTAGGCATTGACATGTTTACTATAACCTTTACAGAAGAGTAACTCATGCTGAGAAATATTCTTTTTTTTTTTTTTTTTGTCTGCATAACATGCAAACACAATCTTATGAAAGCAGTAAAATAACTTTTTAGAAAGCACTGTCAAAATTTCACAAAATCATCACTCAGATCCATTTTAATAACAGGTAAGGGTTCTGGGCAGTTTGAAAATGCATTTCAGTATCCTACTTCTTAAATCATTTCTGCTTATTTAAATGATTTGAGTTGTGGACAGTGGAGACCTCGTCTGTGCAGACAACCTAGGGTACAAAAGATGCTCGTGTCCTTCCAACAGCGTGTTTTTGAAAGATTTCATTGCTTGTGAAACTTGATACAAGCTGATGTTGTTATTTAACAGAAATGACATTAATTTAAGTGAACTTTGCATTATTTATTTTATAAGTTGCACATAAAAAGTGTCTTAAGCCCATGCAGCCATATGCTTTAAATGCAGTGTCTGTAATAAGTAGCATAAATTTTGCACATCACACCGATGTCCATATAATAAATTGTTGAGTGGCCTGTTCTCTTCCACCAGCTCTCCCTCAGGTTTATTCTGACATTCCAAACCTCTGAGCTGCTTGTATATAGCTGTCTTATGTAAAAAAAGAAAAAAGAAAAGAAGAAAAAAGGAAAAGGAAAAGGAAAGGAAAGGAAAAGGAAAAGGAAAAGGAAAAGGAAAAGGAAAAGGAAAAGGAAAAGGAAAAGGAAAAGGAAAGGAAAGGAAAGGAAAGGAAAGGAAAGGAAAGGAAAGCCGAACTCAGTTACCAGATGAATGCTTCCTCCTTTTCCCAGCTGAGAATTTTTCCCATCGAAATTAAACAGGCTCAGGAAGACATGGGAGATGGGCAATGTGCAGTACTGAAGAAGCAAGGGACAGAAATTTCCCCATCCTGAAAACTGGACAAGGCCCAGGAGCTTCAGAGCACTGAATGGAAGCAATTTCTGGCTTCCTAAATGGAAATACACCATTTGGTTTTAGTGCTGATTGATCCCAAGATAGTGTATGTCAAAATCATGACATACGTAAGGATAATATTATCATATGGATAATAATCTTACATAAAATTCCGAAATGTTTTAACTTTTTTTTCAATTACTTCCCATCGTGCCTTTGTGATTGGATTCACAGTAACTGAGGCAATCTGCTTCTCTGGGAGAAGGGGTGCAGTAAACTGCTGATTCTCTATTCTTCAAAAGATAACATTTTCCTAGATATTTCTAGCATATTTCCATGAAGTGCCTAGAAGAAAATAAGTCTAGTTAATATACCTGCAAAAATTCATTTTTGAAATTATGGTCTAAAACTCCAAAATATTTACCTTGCAATCTTGACCACACAGACAGCACTGAGCCAGTTACTCCAAGTAGCCTGTAGTTTGCACCGCATTACACATCACTTCTCAACACTAACTGTAGAGTGTGAATATATCTTTTTTTAGAAAAGTGTTCAATTTTACTGTTAACTTTTCCACCAGTGGATGTTATTTTCACTCAGATTTGCTCTTTTTCCACATAAAGAAACATCTCTAATATATATATATTCCAAGACTGGAAAATTTATTTTCTGCCAAGAGAAGGGACAGTGAATCATTGTCCAGAACAACATTGCTAATCCATGTAAAATCCGTGCACCATCTGCACTTCTTCATATATATATATTCCAGTTTCACTTGAAATAACATCATTAGTAGAGCAATCTCACAGTTCTATAAGGTGATCTTGTTTCCTTCTTGTCTGGCTTCAACTCAAACATCTTTTTGTGTTTGGCAAAAGCCGTTTCTTTCTCTGAAATATTTCATGCAGATAATGGATAATGACCACTTCTCATTCCTTTTTTCTCAAAAAATGTCTAACTACATTAGCTACCCAAAGACAAATCTTAACCTGGCTCTGTGTAGAAGTTCATTGCTGTAGATTCATTGCAGTTTGAAAATCAACTGAAGAGATAAATTGGCAACTGAGGGAGAAAAAATTCCCTATTCTACTGCATAACTCCTATATCAAAGGCAGTTTGTAATTTAACTGGACTAAATGCAATGCAGCAGTCTGGAAATGCGATGGAATTTCATAGGAAGAACTCTCAAACCAAGAAATTTGTAATACAAGAGTTAATCATATAATTCCTGAACATTTTAGATTATGTCAAAAATTTCTGTATCAGGGAAATAATTTTCTGTTAAGCTCTTTAATATGGAAAGAAAACACAGAAACAAGCTATCATTCTCACCATGAAGGGAACAGAGAGAGGCTGTATCTGAATCATAGGGTTAGAATATGAAGGAATGTCTCTGTCGTCTGGTCTAAACATCCTGGCAGTGCAGAGTTTATTCCTAAAGCCATGTGCTTCGGCATCCTGAGGGAGGTTTTAGACTTTTCTCAAATCCCAGAAAACTTTGAATATGCTCAGCTGTCTCTGGGAAGTCAGATAACTAACTTGGATAAGAGGAAAATATTCACACCTTTTCCTCTATTGCTTTTTACCATCACATCCAAATTCATTTTACAGTAGCTCGGGAAGGAAGTTTCAGTCACCAACCTAGTAAGCAATTTTGCTTCCAAAACAGCTTATCACCTCAAGGGAGAGATTTTTACCAATATTACTTTGTGTTTTTTTTTTAAGAACATTGTTTTT
This sequence comes from Alectura lathami, assembly GCA_013399715.1. NCBI lineage: Eukaryota > Metazoa > Chordata > Aves > Galliformes > Megapodiidae > Alectura > Alectura lathami. Next base: position 709,861 of record VXAV01007208.1, on the reverse strand, counting down.
AAAATAATGACAGCAGCCTGGACGTGAATTTCTGTCTCCTGCAGAGGAGGAGAGATACACTAGCAGCCACTGATGGAGGACAGAAACAGCCTCTGTGGTACAAGTTTGAAGAGCACTGCTGCACGGAAAAGCACAGAAATGCAGCTCCAACCTCTCTCGGAGTGGCTTCTGCCATAACTGAATTTTACCACACAAAGGCAGCTCCATGGAGCCATAACCATTATTTATATATGGTGCTGAAATGAAGCAATTTTGGGCTTTCATTTTGTTACTCTCTAATTAGACTTGTAGTATAAAGTTTTCTATTAAATGTCCAATTTCCTACTGGTTAAGAAGGCAAAATACTCACTAGCTTCAGTGGGAATTTCAGCAGCACAAAGGAGAAAAGATTATGTCTTTTGTACATCACATCCTACACAGTTATGAGGCAAATGAAAAAGATCCGTGGCTGGAAGCATATGTGCAGTGAACTGGCTTGTGAGCTACCTGTAAACTCAAAGCAAAACCAATATGAAAGAAGAAAGGAAACAAACAAAAGGAAACTGAAAAAGAGAGGTGAGCTGATGCAATCTGCGGATCTGAGAGCCCGTAGCAGGGACAGAATTATCGTGGAGCTTTTTCTTGAACAATCTTTCCTTAAGGACGACCTTGTTTACATAGTCAGTTAGTACACTGAGGAAAAAAAAAGCAACCTCAGTCCTTCATGCCTTGCTCTGGGTTCAGTCTGCCTGAGCGGCTGAACTGCCGTTCCAGGGACAGACGTAACCACATGCCGAGCCAACTCTTCAGGTTCCTTACATGGAAGTTTACGGTGTAAGTGAATAATTTGCCTTTCATTAAAAACATCTTTATTTGCTATTTTCTACAAAGCCCTGAAATTTACACTTTTATTATTTCAATCAGCTGAAGGTGTATGATACTGTCCAGATTGTAATTTCACCAAATATTCATGTTATGAAAATTATGAGTCCTGGTATAATTTGAATGCAAAGAGCTGTACCTTCACAGCCACTTGCTGTGTGCCAACACAGACCCACTGCCCATGCCTTGGCCGTGCCTTTGCCTGTGGAATCCTCAGCGTGACCTCAGCGGGCAAAGTTCAGACACCCGCCATGCAGCCATCACAGCACCGCACCACCAATATCAGTTGCATTTAATTGCTAGTACAGACACAAAGGGCGCTTTCCAAAATGCAGTTTTGTCCTGAACAATCGGAGGAACAGAGTAGCAATAAATACATTTTCCTCTTTAATCATTTTAATTACAACACTATAAATCACTTTACTAAAAACACAAAAGTCTGAAACTTTTGTCTCTCTTTGCCTTTCTTCAGTGATCTCCTGTTCTGTTTTTTGTTATGAGAAACAGCACCGTGGCTTTGTAAATTTACAGATTATCTCATTTAAAACCCTTATTTCAAATTATGTTTTCCCTCTTTCATTACCCTAGGTTCCCCTAAATACTAACCTAAATTTCTTTAAATGGCATGAGCTAACAGTCAGAATGAAAAAAAAAGTATATATATCTATATAAATTGAAATTGTAATGAGTCTTACCAGTGTATTGCTAGCACTTTGGTTCATTTGATATGAACTTTGTTTTTTTAAAGTACCACATGGTAAGGCTTTGAAACTTCAGTTTGTAAAAAAAAACTGTAACAGCCTTACAGCCTTTGAAGTCACTACTGATATAACTCTGAACAGATCCATTCAAGTTCAACTAACATCAGACAAATGTTTAGTGTATCAGAGGAAGCCACAAAAGCAAGGATTTCATCAATATTTCACAACAGCCTCAGGGAAACTGTAGATTGCAATGCTGTAGGGCAGCTAATGGAATTACACACAAGGGTTTTGTACATTTAAAATAAGCAGCTACTAAAAAAATTACCCTTCAGTTTGATAGAAACTGTATAAAACTGCAGATAGGAAACAATTAAATAGCTACCAACATTTATCCATGTCAGCCTGATAGGTCATTTAATAACAGGTATTTCTTTTTTTCTTTCCTTGTTTTTCCTGGTAGGGCAATAATAAAGATTAACATTTATGAAAAGTAGCATAAAATATAGTACAGCCAAATGAATAATTAAAGATGCTTCTGAAGAATTTGTTTGCTATTGTATGGCCATGAAGGCTGCTCTCCAGTAATGAAGTAAATTTATATGAAATACAATTATAAATAGAAAGAAGCTGAGGATTATGTTTATGGAGACTTGTTTTTTACCCTAGAAATAAATAAATAAATAAATCTTTCACTCATTTCCACTGAATCCATGGCTTATCTCATGGACAACATTTCTGCACAACTTACTCCCCTTGAAAAGAGTTGGGCCCTGCCTTAACTGTATGTGAGGGTAACTTGAAGCTGGATGTATTAGATGTAATAAACACGTGGAAGACCAACGATTCCCCCAAAAGACTCCTGATCAGAGTGAAGACTTCTGTGTAAGAAAGAACATTTGTTCTAAAAACAGATTCACATTATCATATTCCTTTCAATTACTATATTCAATGTGTAACAATCCCGAAGTGTTCGCCCTTCACACAGTTGTTTTCAAGTGCTTAGGTGTCTTTTGCTACTGTGGGAAATTACTATTTCTGATAATAACTAACACTTCTTTAGTGTGTTGAATACCACTATGTGAGAGACAAACTATTTGATTATTATTTTTAAAAGGCTATTTCTTGGTGTCTCCAATGCAAAACAGCCCAGCTCAGCTAAATACATCAGAGAAGCCAGTTCCATACAGAAGAATTTAAGCCCCAGTCCAAGAAAGCTCTTAAACATGTTAACTTTGTCCCATTTAGGGTAAGAGGACATAGGTTCATTTGCCATAGACAGAGATTATGGAATCATGACTCTTCACCGCCATAATTACTTAACAATCAACTATTAATGTGTAAATGATGTCAGCCTGATTTTGGTAATATGACAAAGGATTGAGCGAGTCAACATTGACAGAAAACCTGCCAGAGGAAGAGGCTTAGAGAGAAGCTCAGCCATTGTAACTCCAGTGCATGCCACTGGCTGCTGAGGTGGCCTCTGGAAAGTCACACAGCATCACTTCAAAGTTGAGATGTTTTTGCTGACAACTCCATGCACTGCCTTTTCTCCTCAAAATTGCAGCCCCCTGCCTGTTGGGCTGCAGAATGCTGCTGCTTGTTCACATTTTGCAGGAGCACACCAGGAAGTGCATCGTGTTTGAATGGTGAGCTGAGGATCTACAGCGACCTGGTACTCATCTTCACGACCGAGGGATGGGCACAGATGAAGCTACCAGCACTGCCTACATGTCTTTATTAAAGTACAGAATTCACGTGCAGCAGAAGATGCTGCATAAAATGTAAGCTTCCTGCAATAACTCGTCAACTAATATTACAGCCTATTTATTAAAATTATTAATATGGCATTAAAAGTACACTATTATTGTAACATTTATCTAAAGAGCAGTGGGTTTTTGATTTTCCTTTTGGGTACACAGGCATCTTGAAGCTCCAGTGAAATCTGCTTTAAGCCGTGCTTGCTAGTACTATTCATAAACCTGCGCTGGTCACTCACAGCTGGTTAAACCACGGCTGCAACACCATGAGTCTCTTAATATCTCTTTAGATAAGGTACATAATTAGAAAGCGAGGGTATAAAGAAATATCTCTCTCTCCCTCATCTTCTTGCTTTGTTTTGATCTTTTATTCCAGGCAATGAAAAAACTACAAATAGTTTTGAAGTGTGAAGTTTTACTTGCTGGGATTCAGTGTAAAAGTCAAGAACGCACAGATCATCAAGCGTTTTATTTCCCTCTTTATCTTCCTTTCAGGAACATACTGTTGCAAATGCTGGTCCAAATGAATAGTCTGTTTCTTTTGTGACAAATATTATGGCCAACAAACATTGACTTTTGACCATTAGACATCCTTGCACTTATAGCCACATAACCATCAAAGCACTAAGCCAGCATGAAGGTCATTACCCCAGCCGGCATCTTACTTCTACTAACTTCTCAGATATGTAAGCAATAAGCAGTTGCAAGAGATTGATATGATACTTTGTGAGTAATTTGGATGAACTATAACACTAACCCAGTAAAGTATTATAATTTTAAATGTGTCCAGAAAATAATTGAAATTCTGGTTTAGCTTCATCATAATGCACAGTGCTGGGTATATTTAACAGCTGAGTAGCTTAGCATGAATATTGCTTTACAAATGAGGTCATATTGTTTTTAAGAAACAATATTGCTATCAAACATGTTTAGGAGGAAAAGCAAGAGATTATGAGTACACTTTTAACCTTTCTGTCTCTTTCTATATCTGTTTACTATGGTGATTTAGGTGCTCAGTGTTGTTTGAAGGCAAACATGGAAGGTTCTGGCATTTAAAAGAGATCCAGTAATGAGCAACTGGCAGTCAGATTCTTTCTTATTATTACTCTGTCACAAAATCTCTGCTTTACATCACTCCATCTTTGCAAAGCCAGTCAGAGATGAGAAAGGTCAAAACATCCCCAAACACACAGCCAGTACATGCACAACACCATTCCTCAGTCATGTACAACAGCCAAAATTCACTCCACAGGACAGAAAAGAGGAGTCCACAGGCAATGAAGCTCTGTTAGACGGAAGGCTTTCCACCTTCTGGCACTGACAGTATGCAGGTCAGAGTGGGACCTCCTGCTGTTTTCAGTCCATGTTCCTTTTCTATCTCACCCTTTTGTTAGAATGCGAGATACCTAAACAAGACACCCCAATACTTAATAATACTTAATTATTAATTAAATACTTAAGAATTAATATACACAATATATATTCATCCACATACACAATGTTTTCTCTGCTGTGGAGGGGGGCACATAGAAGGCCTGATCTTGCTGTTCACTTCTCATCGCAGTCAGTGGTGAGCAAGCAGCAGCAGCTGTGATAAGAACCATTCTTTGATCCATTGAAATCTGCTCCAAAGCTGCAGTAACTTCTTTTAAGTTTGTGCCTGAAATATTCCCTCTGCAGAGGAGTGATTGCAGGTGTGCTGGTGCTGACTTTGGCCGCATGAGCTTGCAACAATTCTTACCAGAAATTTTTGGGGAACTGTGCCTTTTCACCCTTTCAAGAGATCAGGCAAATATACCACAGCTTTATTATTACTATTGTAAGTTCGTTAACGTACTGCCCACAACACCAACACTGCCCTACAGAAATTGTCTACTAGGATGGAACAAAAGTCTTTCTGCCCAATAAGGTTTCCTGTTTCGATGCCCTCCAGTGCTTCCTTCTCTTTCCACAATTTGGGATGCTGCTGTATTGTCTGAACACTGCCCACATCTGTCTCCTTGCAGATGTGAAGGCCTAATAATAGTAAAAAAGCTAATAATTATCAGTAGCAAAATTAGTACCATTGGTTCCACTCTGCAAGAAACTTGGGCAAAACAAATCAAACTGTGTCAAAAGGAGAAGCTTCCGACTCATATGGAAAATAAACGTGGTTTCCAAGTATCTATCAAGATTATTAAAATGGAAATTTCAAAGAAAATGAAAAAGAAAAATGATTGAAATACAAATATTAACCTGCGTTCTTTTAAATGATCCAAAAAAAAGACAGATCCGGGGCCAGTACACAAATCATTTACAGATTATAATCACCGGTCTCAGTATTGCATTCCTGCCCTGTCCTAAGTGATAACTGAAATTTATCATATGGGACAAAACAGGCAACAACAACAGGAGGCTGCAGCTGCACAAGATCAGCTTTTCCTGAATTGCAGGGAGAAATAACAAGTATGAGTTATGGTAAAAAAAAAATCCAATAATCAAAAAGGTCATTTAATGACAGAAACAACTTCTTCAGTACAAGTATCATGATGTAACCAGTGCTGAAGTGAGGGACCTCACTGGGTACAAAAAAGCTATATATTATATCTATCATAACTATGGATTTAAGGCCTCCAGGAATTCACAAAGCAGCCTAGTGGGTCAAAAAAACAGACTCCAACATCCTGAAGGAGCTGAAAGAGTGGATTAACTGTCTACTATCCAACTCTGTAAGAGAACAATAAAATGCTATAAACTTGTCCGCATTTTATTTTTTCCAGGGCCTCACTCAGACTTGGACAGAGAAGCAACACAGGGCATCTGACCTCCAACAAATTACTCATAATACTGACTTTCTGAAAAATGAATTGCTGCTGCAGGCAAGTCAAGTATTAAAAAAGACATTAAAAATATCATTTAAAATATTTAAGGAATTAAAAGATATTTGTTGCTGTTTCTAGTGACCACAAGCATAAGCAAAGACAAGAGATTGGAAAAAAAAAAACTAAGGGAATATTCAAGTGTGGTTAAACACACACAAAGAGTAAAACTTTTTTTTTTTTTCCATTTTTGTATGAATTCCTGCCTCTTCCCTTTCACTGCCTCCCAGGCATCAGTATGCAATCAGGACACCAGCGTTCAGCTCTGCACTTCCACCGAGGAGCAAATGTACCTGGGATGTTTATTAAGGCATCATTATATGTCTGTGTGGCATCATTTATTTTCTGAGGAAGAGACCATGCCAGGTCAAGATCAACAGTTTGAGCAGACAATTCATCAGGTGGGAGCAGGTGGCAGGGGCGGTATAAGAAATCGCTTGAAAAGGAGTACAAAACTGAAATGGATGGAAGTGTAAAAGTAATAAGAAAGTGATCAGTGAAACTACGAACAGCAGGAGATAAATCAAACGGAACAAGTGCAGAGCAGAGATCAGTCCAAGAGGTTTTCCTTAAATGTGAACAGGGCTTTACCCTCAATGACAATAGGTCAATCCATGTGCAATGTTTTGCCTTGAAATCCTACTGGGAACCAGGAGAATAAACGGAGCAGGATTATTATTGGGGCATTCAGAAAGAATCAGTAAGAAAAACTAGTTTACTTTTCTCAAGTTGTGGTGGCAATGGGTGCAGAGAGCATTCAAAAAAGGAGGCATTAAAACAGAGTTTGAACATTATGTTTACATCTACTTTGGAACAGTGTTTACATTGTGAGAGTGTGTTATAGGATCTGCATTTATGTTTAGATTAAGCCCTGCTGACGCAATGACTGAAATCATCTGAAAATAAAGAGTGGTAAGTGCACAGGGATAAAGGTAGTTGAAATGGAGAAATGTCGAACATTTTAATGAAAGGAGTGATTTGCACATGAATCGATTACTTCTCAAACAGAACCCCACTGAATAATTGTATTGAAGATTACACTTCACATCAGTAAAATCCTGAAGTTACCAATAAAGAAATTATTCATGACAAAAATCCTTATCTAACTCAAATTTCAGACAAAATATTGATAATGAGAAATTAAAACCTCCAGAAATGTTTTTATATCAGTGGCAGTTATTTGATCATAGATCTGCACAGCTTTTTATTTCTGTATGAGGATATACTGGCCATGGACGCTAAATCCTAGTTGATTTGTTAAGTAGAGAAAATCCTTTGAGATTTTATGGGTAAAGTTGATTTGGAGCTATAAAATTGAAGCATTTATTACAGACCAGAGGCCAACAACACTTCATTACAGACTGTCTAAACACTTCCAGTTTATCCACTAGTTTCAAATCCAAACAGTAACTCCCTTTTAAGGCATTCCTAGATGATTCTCATTTTCTTCCTAACAGAAAATAAATAAATAAATAAATAAAAAGTTACCCCCCCAAAAAAAATGGTAAAAATATGTATTTTAAACATGTTTACCAATCTATGCTAAAATTTAAATGAAGGAAAAGCACATCCTACATACAGCTAGTACCTGCACAAGGTTTGTGTTGAACATCTACCACTTTGCCTTGTCTGCAATGGGCTGATTACCGTATACATCCACAAGGCACAGCTGGAATTTGACTAGTCTGTATTAAAAAATGCCAGGGAAATTTTTTAACATGTGTCATTCTGCCAGTTCATTGCTCCTTCTGTGCAGTGTTTTCCTTAAACTGAGTGGAAATCTTTTGCACAAAGAGAGAAAATCATGTTTAAAATAAGAAGATTCAAAAAGACCAAACTGCTATTTACTCATTATTTAAAAATTCACTACCTTTTAATATTCTTACAAACGCTTTAAACACTCACTGAGAGAAGCAGCAGCAAAACTAGCCATCAGTGCTGTTCTTTCAAATAAATTGAGTCTAAACAAACTAGGTCTCCTGGCAACTCACCTACTGTCTAATGTCTCTGGTCCATAAGCATAACCTAGAGGCAGCATTAACGCTCCCAGACAGGGCAGCAGTTCTCCATAGCACTAGCCCTTCTTCAAAATGTTTTGCTCAAACAGCAAAGTCCGCCAACAGCCTCATTCCAGAGGCCGCAGCTGGCACGTGCCAGATATGTCAGCAGGCATCACGGCGGGCTCTGTCCGGTAAGGCTGTGGCACTGGGGGAGCAGCAAACCCATAAGATGCAGAAAGGCATTCCCAGGGTGGTTACCTACAGGGTCAGCTCATTTGAACCAGCTCTGCACTCCATCAAGCTTTGTGCACTGATCTGATAAGGCTGACTCTAACCCAGAATATGCTTTGCCAACACTTGGGCTTCATTCCAAAAAGTTCTTCACGTGTTAGTGACATTTTAACTTTTCCATGTGCAATAGGCTAAACTTCTTACTGGTATGATTCTTCTGAAGCAAATGCAATTAGGCAGAGGACGTGTTGGCTCAATGTTTTATTTTTCTTGGCTCTCTGTACAGAATCTCTTCTTGTTGCTATGTTGTTTCTTTTTGTCTGCTGGTTATATATGGACATACAATCATATTTTTGCTGCCAGTAGCAGTGGAAGTAGGAAGTGCCTGCATCCTATACTCTGTAACAATGTATCAAAAATAGCAGTAATTAAAAAAAAAAAAAAAATCATGTAGCTATTAGTCAAATGACCTCATGCTCCTGGCAAATAGCTCATCTATAGTGACTGGTATGCCGTGAGCATTTCTTCAGAAGATCCCTTCTTCCTTTTCTTTTACCTATTACCTTTGAATATTTGTTAGCAGTGGCTCTGAAGTATAGTTATGAGGCCAGGCAACATTATGGAAGTGCAATCTAATTCCAGTAAAGAATTTTTTTCTGGATTAACACCATTTTATGGAAAGCAAAATGTTGCTCATTACTTTGGAAATTAAATAGCACATTTCCACTTCACCTTCACTGATATCATTAATCTAAACAGAAGGATGAGATGATTTCTTATATTAGTTCCCAATTTATTTGTCCTCATGTGATCGAGAAGCAACCTGTCATGAAATTCATCTCCCTCCCTAGTCCTTTCCCAACAAGATTCAGTCTCCCCAACCAGTATTAAATGCCACAAAGTGATTTCACCACTACCTGTTCTTCCTTCCTCTATGAGCAGCTACATTTTTTGCTTTTTCTCCTTGACACTGGTAAAAATGCTGGTGTTAGAGCGAGCACACAATTAAAGGTCAAAAATTCAAGTATTTTTCTGTTCCACCCTGTATAAATCTATTGCTGTCAGAGAGAAGCAATCATGCCTGCAAATGCACTTTACTGGGCTAAGAAGATCTGTTTCTCAACTTAAACTATGTAACATTTAAATATCAAAAACTTTGTTTTCTAATGAGGGAAGTATTGAGGGGGGAGAAATGAATTATATGCTTGATGTATACTGAAGGCTGGGAAAATTAAGGCCATTTCCCATGGTGAGAATGCAGTGATTTCAGTTTGTGAGAGTAAATTAAACCTTTGGGAGAATTTGTCTTCCATTAAATTGAACAGCTAAACAGGCACAGAAGATTTTAATGTCACCACCAACAAACCCCAAAGGTTACAAAAAGAAAAAGAAACACTGTTTTCTTGTCTGGAAGTTCTCTGTCTCTCTACCAAAGAAAAATGCAAACTGCAAATGTATGTTGAGACACAAAGATCTCTTAAAGATCGTAATTCCATTCCTATACCATATGCTATTAATGTCTGTCAACACTGTTTAGCCAGCAACTGCTGACAGAACCATATTTGCTATCTAAATACATCATAAATAAATCAGTAATGAACTGCTTTAGTAAACCTTCTGCACTGATTGGAAATACAGATCGAGTAAACAAACTCTGGGGATAGCATTTTGCAGCTAGAAGTATATATGACTGTTTAATGTCAATGACAAAGTCACTCACACCTCTCTTTCAGGCAAGACATGAGGTGGGTGAAAGAAAACCGTAAGGATGGCAAAAGTGTTTAATCAATTGTAGCAAATGTACCTGTCAGCATTCATCACATTACCTTGCCTTTTTTTTTTTTTACCTTATGCAAATTTCAGAAAAAGGGACTTTCAGCAGGTAGAGCTATAAAATATGCTGAACCAAAACAAAACACTTGGCTCAGTCCCAGTCTCATGACTTAGGGATATGGTCAACAAAACCTGGCTACAGCTCATGAGCTTTCCAGGTGAAACATGCAATGAGCAAGCACAGACTCAGCCAGCTTCTTGGCAAAAAACAAACAGATTTTGTCTTGAATATGAGTCTTTTTGAGTTTCAGCAGGGAAAATAATAGCAACTAGGACTGAGTCCTGAAGCAGATTCCTGACTGTGCTATGGGTTAACTGATAGCTTTGTACTGCTCAGTATCTGTGTGCTTTTTAAGGTAAAAGAGGGATGTTTCTGCCATAATTTGACTTTGAGATGTGAAAGACACTGAAATCTAAAACTTCAAATACTTTGTGAGTTGTGCTAGATAAAATATGGTAGGAAACACTCCATTATTTGCTCAAACAAGCCTACCAAGTATCTGAACAAAAATCAACTCTGGTGAAAAGGAAGTGGAAATAGAATTTATCTTGTGAGGTGGGATATTGAGAGGAGAATTAGTAGTAAAATTGACTGCTAGACTTATAAGAAATTCTACTAACACCATAAATTTGTAACAGAATAAATATTTTTAGTCTTCCCAGCACTTATCTGACACAGGTTTTTTAAAGTTGCTTTCTGACAGCTCTCTGCTAATTAGACACCATCGCTTTATATCAGAAGAGCAGTCTTAATTAAGACTGCAGAAAGATGCTAAAATTATAACTTCATCTACACTATATTTTAACAGGAGAAATTCTCAGACATCCCTGTGGGATGAGACTTTAGGCCAGAATAAAACAATGCTAATATAACATGATACTTACAATAGACAATATTTATAAAAATAGAATATATCTCCTATACGGAGGATAAAAAGTTTCTCTTAATCCCATCAGAAGATTAAACATTTTATCCTCCGAAGTTATTTTCAGCTGACAACCTGGACGCTGTGTAGGATGCAGTGAAAGGCCTTCTGTTTACAAATTCAGATCATTGACCAGGCTCATGAGGCAGTGGCAGGTGTTATTCTTTATAGCAGGAATTAGTTCTGTACACAGAGGGCTAATGCAGGGAATGAGCTGCAGCTCGTTCAGCCCTGCCAGCAGGATGCCGCCTGCCCTCGGCACGGTAACAGGACACATCACCCCAAGCGCATACCTTCCTCTGTGATCGGCATTTTGCGCTCACCCCAAGTTAGCAGAGCAGGTGCTAAATACTGAAATGCAAAAGGAAAGGAGCCTGGGTTAAAAGGAGCATTGGTCTGTAAGGTAGGAAGGGTAGGATCTTACCTTCCGATAAATCAAGATATAAATTTAACTTATGAGCACCTTAAGAAGACTGAGGTTCATGCAAAGGAATACAGTGTAAGACAAGGTTCCCTCTGGTGTCATTTGTTTTCGTGACAAGCTGCAGAGATTGCTGGAACAGGAGAAGTCCCAAGCTCCTATATACCATCTCAAGTAGAGTTCATGTAAAAAAGAAGAGAAGCAGCACCGTCTGAATGATAAACATTCATATTTTACAGCCTTTCAGTTTATTTACTGATATATCTTTTTCTAACTATATTTGTTGTTTGTAGCAGCTTACCTAGGCAAAACAGAGCCATACATAATTCAGGGATAAAATTGCCATCAAGTCACTGCAGGATCTAAACAAATAGACCCCAAACATATATTTTTCATTAATAACCCTCCATTACCAATTTCCAACACTTTGAACCAAAAATAAATAAATAAAATAGCAAGATAAAGAAGAAAGACACCTCATTATTTAATGCCAGTCTCCCTGGCTTTGTGCTCAGAGCAGGTAGAGGCATTGTGTGAAAAGTTAGAGCCTAATGTGACCTGGGAGCGGGCCCAGGCTGGCAGGGGAGCAGGCAGAGAAGCAATCAGCCTCTTGGCCAAAGCTGTCACCAGCCCTCAAGCCTTCGAGACAAGGCTAAGTGTGGAAGCTCCCATGCCACTTACACATTTCATTTTTTGCTGTCTTCCTGTCCAAAAAGAGGAAGAAATGAAAGAAAAAAAAAAAAAAAAAAAAGGAGGGGTGGAGTGGAGAAAGAGAGAGAAGAACTGTTAATTTACAAAGCTGAAAATAGAAGCTGCTAATGGGCTTTTGCACTTCTTTAGTCACTGCAAGGTCGTGATCAGAAGTAGCTCATGATTGATTCTAAAGTGAATCTCAGCTCTTCACATATGTAATGGACATTAAAAGTCTGAATGGAGCTCAAAAGAGAAAACAAAAAAGTGACATATTTTATGGAGCCCTGAAGTCCTCCATATTCTCAGAATGAACTTGGAGGGTGGAGTCATGCCCTGTTTTTTTTTTTTTTTTACTGATCCTCATAATAATTATTGTATTACAAAGAGCAATTAATTGTATAGATTAGTCTAACTTCATAAATTTTATGTCTATTTTATTGCTATTACTTACAGCTCTGCTAAGAACAGCCCTCCTCTTCCATCTATGTACTGAAAGGGTTAAATGAGATGAGTGACAGCCTTTCTGCATGATTTACAACTTCGAGCCCTGTAGTGAAACCAGCGCTTGATGGATGATCCTGAAAGACGGAGACTAACCATAAATCATGTCTTTGAATCATTGACAAAGATAAAGGAGAGAAAGAAAAAGCACTGGCATTGACATTCATTCTCCCAATAATGTACATTGACTAGTTACAATACAGAACCTTAATTAAAAAAGCGAACTCAAAGTAGTCACCTCAATGTAGGAAATGCACCGCTCTGTACGGCTCCTGAAAATTACAAATAAAAGTTCAAGCCACACGCATGATAGGTTACCTCCATGCAAACGCATTTGGATGTTCGCTTGCCATAGCCCTGAACTGGAAAAGTAAGCCCAGTAAAAATGGTCTTAACTTTCTTGGTGGTGGTGTGGGTTATTTTTGTTGTTGTTGTTTTCTTTTTTTTTTTTTCCCTTTTTTTTTCTGGTGCTTGTTCTTAATTTCATTTTATTACTGTTAGAGCTGAAAGCCCAGGCAAAACAGGAGCCTTCTTATTTTAGGCACAGGCTACCTATGCAGAGATGACTTGAGGCCAAAAGAAATACAGGGGCTTGTCTGGGGCTATGTGGAAAACCAGGCTTGATGGTTTATAAAAAGGGAGCATGTTTGTACCTCATGATGTGCCTGTGACAGAAAGGTGCTGGAACTGATAGAAGATCTTCAATCCAATGCTTCTAAATTTATGACAGAGACACGAAGCAAACTCAAATCCTTTGAGTCTCAGGCCAAGAAGAGGAAAACACTGTCTAATCTCTGTGCCACTCCTGCATGCTCCCATGAAGGCCACGGAGATACCTGACCAGTGTCTCCAAGCACAGCAGCTACACGCTTCTGCTATTTGCTTCCCAAAAGTATAGTACAGCTTTCAAAGCAGGTACAGAGTACTTCTGTGATACATTTATGATTGCGTAAGAAATGGCGGGGAAAACAAAATATCAGCTTCCAAGAGACTGAATGAAAGGCCAGCAGGACAGTGAAGAAGTTAAGGGGCAGGATAAGACCTATATGGGAGAACCAATGGAACAGTACCAGAGGGTCCCACCTCCACATGAGACTGTAAAGACAGAGAAATACTGACAAAGAAATACATGTGAAGCAGTTGTGGAGATCACCCATTTTCTGCCTGTAAATATATCAAATGAATACGCAAGTGAGGTGACTTTCTGGGTCAGTCTGTGCTGAGGCACAAAAGAACCTTAAAAACCCATCTGAAAGTGTGCTGGTGAGCACAGTGCAAAAATGCAAACAGCTTGAGATGAAAGCAACTTGGCTATTTAAAAATGCCTCAACATTTAAAAAAAAAAATAAATAAATCATTATAAACAGGTGAGGAGAAAAAGGAGGGATAAAGGGAACACATATGAATAGGAGCAGAGAGAAGAAGGTACAGATATGCATGTTAATGCTTCCCCACTGTGCTTAATTCTTTAAAAAGAAAGGCACAGATTTGACAAGTTCATGTGTTTGTGTTAGCTGAAAGCAGGGGTGAATGAACTCCCAACTTTTCTATGTTTTGCTCCTTTCCTGAGCCTTTCCAATTTGTTAAAATTCTTTGAGTCCCTCAAGCATTTAATCCTCCTGGTTTAAAGAAAATATTAGGATTTCACACATGGAAAAACTCAATTATAAAAACAAAACAATACAAAACAAAACGAGGACAAGCAGCACTAAGCAGGTTTTTGTAGGTAAAGGAAAGCACCTATCAAGAACAGGGAACAGCTCCATGAAACAGCTGAGAAAACACAACTGGGAATATTTCTGAAGGCACAACAATAGTAATAGGCACCCTTTATTTGCACATACTATTTCACATTCTTCCCTATGTTCTCTTTGCTGGTTCTTATCCATTTTCTCTACTCTTCCATGTTCTGCTGACGATTATATGTACAAGAAAATGCTGCCTAATCTGTGTGGAAAATCTAAAGACTTTACAAAGTATGAGCGCTTTACATAGGCAGCAGACTCAAGAATGTACGTTGCAAAAATTATTTGATGATCTTCAGATCCTTATGTGCAATTTAAAATTTTCCTTCAGTGTATTATTGATAACTCAAAATGTTTTCTGCTAATGATTCTTAATGTATCCCTTTTCATGAGAATTTTAAGGCAGACTCACAAATCTAGTAACTTGGAATGCATACACAGAAGTTTAGTTGCCCCTGATTGCATGAACACACACCTCAGTTTCAAATTTCTCATGCAAATATGTAGTCATATTGGATTTGCAATTTGTTTTGCATAAGTATTTGTTGAAGTTTATTTTTCCCAATAAACATTCCTAGTGTAAACATTATCCTGGGATATTTAGCAGCAACTGAACTGAAGTGGAGTGAACACAGTCACATATTTTAACTTGTTTATAAAGTCAAAGTATATTGCATGGACATCCTTCCTTTGCATTTCTGTCCCCTCTTGCTCATTTATTTATTTATTTATTTGGTTTAAATTCATTCTCTGCATTACAAAAAAATTGTCAGCATATCTTGTAAGACAGCTTTGTTAGTAGAAATTATTACTTAAGTGATTTAAATGGTCAAATTTCTCCTTAGGAAAATTAGCTTTTTTACTTTTTTTAAGGAAGAGAAAAAGTAGAGAACAGAAGAACCAAAATCCATATTATTGTGTCGAAACTGAAGAGTACCTGAAAAACAACTGATTCAGAAGTGCAGGGAGAAGAGCGGACAGGCACTGAACTCAGCTGTATCCAGCCCCAGTCCCCATCACAGCCCAGGTCTCCTGGTTGCAGCTCCACGATGTGGTACAGCCTGGCAGCCTTTGCGACACCACTGGGCACCACGGGAAATCAGTATCCATGCAATGGGTCACTGACCACTCCAGAGTAAATAGTTCACCCCAAAGGGTAAACATAATGCTAATACTACTGGCTTTAAAACAAAAATCAAATGGCAAATTTTACCTACACTAGAAAGACCACTTGCAGTTTGCATGCTATTTGCTCCTCCCAACAGAGCTAAAATGGCCTGATTTCCAGCACAGCTGGCTGGGTTAAGGAGCACAACGATACTAATTATATCATTGCGCTAAATCTTGAGGTGATAAGGAAGACAGACATTCAGCTGTCACAGGAAATGACCCTGAAACTAAGTGAAATGTTCCACTAAGAAGCAAATACACCTTTGTTAAAAAGTGCTGTAAATGCAAGGCAGAAGATGTTACTCATGGCTGTTATCGATGAGGGTGTGTGTGTTGCACCCTGGGAGACAGCAGCAATGAGGCACCTCAGAAATAATTTTCAAGAGGATTTGGGATACTGTGTAAGTCCATCCTAACTCATACTCAATGACTGAAGTTGGATGAAAGGGAAAATAATTAAGTTAACACCACATTAAGGCTGAAATGCTGTTTCAAGTTAGCAAAGGTGCATGGGAACCACCTCACGAGGACAACAGTTCTGAGCTCACTTAGGGCTCCCAGTGGGACCAGAGGGGTGAGTAGCAAAGGCTGGCTCTGGCAAGCCAGCAACTCCATCTCCAGTTCCCCCTGCTGGAGGCAGTTTGCTGTGCCCTTGCCCTCTGGGCAACTCTCCTGCTTCGAGCAGCTTTCACCAGGGCAGCAGGAGGCAGGAGCTGCCACGCACCCAGCTGATGGCCTTATCAAGTCCTCTCCTGGAGCAGAATTAGGGATTTGCTGCTCTATTCTGGCCTCACCACACAGAGAGCTGGGAGGGAGGGTCCCTGGGCTCTAAAAAGATTTAGGTTGATTTAAGTCTGTAAAGGAGGGTTGGGGGAAGGAAAGAGTTAATACAATAGGTTTTGGCATTTGACAGAGAATACTTATGTTTAACCATTCATAACTAAATCACATCAATTTAAGTGGATTCCATGTATTTCTGACTCTCACATTAATCTCTATGCAGAGAGAATGTCTAAATATTTGTCTCTTTCAGTTCCGATATTGTAATTCTCTATAAAAACTAAGGGGAATCCCCCCCTCTGTTTTTTCTCCTCTCTCTCCTCTCTCTTTTCCTACCTTCTTTTCCTTATTTTCTGATAGAAGACAGTGGTGAAAGGCTTTGGATGATCATTTAAGGAAACAGGGATTTAATAAACCCAGTGTTTGGGTACATCGCAGCTTTTATGTTGGCGCTGAACTCCACATACATTAAATCCACATCATCTATCAATCTTACAGTTGCGTGTCACTTATGAAAATCTACTGAGTATTGTTTTCATCTCGCCTTACAACAAGCAGCAAAGCCTCATGAATACTGAAGAGCACTGTAAATACTGCACATCTTTTATTTTTAAAGGTCTAGACAGTTTGGAATGGTAAGATTTCTTTGTTGAAAATTGCAGCTTAAAGCAATAATTCCCAGATTCCTCCTCCCCTATTTTTTTTTCATTCTGTGTGCAAACAAGCAGAAGCATTGCTCTGTATCATTAGGAACACCTCCAGTTGTGCCGCTGCTGCTGCTGCAGCCTCACCATGCCGGTGTTCTGCCCCTGCTAGCCATTAATCCAGCCCGATGCTGGTTCAAGTGTGATATTATTATTCAAATGCCATCCCTCTAGGAAGCAACCAGCTCTGAGATGTACCTATTCATTTCCACTGCTTTATTGAAATCTGACAACCTGCTTTTTCTACATTTTTGAATACTACAACTTTATGACCATGCGCTGCCATCACCCTGCTCTTATTTGCCTCAATAGCCCTCAGTAGTGGATCTGCTATGGACTGAATTTAATAGAACACTATTTTATTGTTAGACAGCACTTTCATTTTGAAGAATAAAGCCTCATTGAAATTCAGTCATCTTTGGGGCCCACAGAGACACAACATCATTGAACGGGGACATTTTGGCCAGGGACACAGGCCAGTGTGCTTTTGTGAAGAGTGCAAAGCGACCTTTAATGCACACACAAGCCACTGGGAGCTGTGAGGTGTCATCCCAGATACCTCGACCCTCTATTATCTGCTCCTCAGTCTGGGCTGGTAAATGGGTAGCCAGGTCTGCTGGCATCATGGTATGCTGATGGAATACGAGCACAGCCTCTGTGTTGGGCTGTGTTCTGCAGTCAGAAGTATCCCTCTTGCAATACTCCTACAACATCAGCTCCAGGCAAAGCCAGGAACAGCAGGGAGGCATGATCAAAGAGTGCAGGGAGTTGCGTAAACCTTCTCAAGCAGGCACAGGAGACTGAGCCTGGCTTGAGTCAGCATGTGTGCGAGGGAGGGATATGGTTCGGTGTGACTCAACTTACAGACACCCAATGGCTGAATGGGTTCAACATCTCATTGATTTCCTTTCTGTTTGCTTGCTAACCCTTTTATCTTGTTAGTCCTACAAACCCATGTTTGTATGCCACCAGCTTTTCCTGCAGTATATTTAGCTTATCATAAGCTAAGAGCTAACAGGAATCTAATTAAATAAATAAATAAATAAATAGTCCTAAGGACTTTTGTTACCTATAGCACTAAGAATTGCAGAATTGACTTCTAACCTTTCTATTTTTTTTCTATTTCCATGCAAGGAAAGGTAACTTCTTTCTTCCTACAGACACAAAAGCAGAGATCTCCCACCAACATACTGAGAGCTGTACTGAGCTGTTTTGGCTGTTGAGCTGCCTTTTGTGATATCTGTAAAAGAACTGGTGGGATCAGTCTGCTGCTGCTTGTCCAGGCAATTCAACTTCAGTGATAGGATTAAGAGCTAGCATTTCAATCTACCAGTGGCAGGAATAGTAAGCAGTCCGGCTCCCAGTCCCCAGATGATCAAATTAACGAAGGGTAAGTACCTGGAGGCTCAAGGGCCAACCTGTTAGGACACCTTGCTACTGACTCAGAAGCAATTAAAGAGTGCACCAAAGCCATCCCAAAGACTCCCCCCAAATCTCCAAAGCTACTGCATTATTTTGGCTGAGTTGACAAACCAGTGAGATATAATTTCAGAGTATATATCTTCCCTTGCTTAGAAATATTGGCTTGGGACAGGCTTCGACTTGGTTTGAGGCAGACTTTGGTACTACACTGACTTGGGCTAACCTCAAATTCTAAATGGAACTTGCCTGATACAAAGGCTTCAGGACATCAAATATCCATAGGTGTCATCTTACATTTGTGAAACCAAAATCTGATAGAAGAGGTTCTGCAAAGCTCAGACATGACACGTGTCTATTGCTGGAATAGCACCACTTACCATTTCCAGACTCCTAGTGATTCAAATGAAATGGAACTGAGACACAAAGCAACCCTGCACTTTGAGTTTGACAAACAGACATGATTTCATGAAAGCAGTTCCAAAACCTTGAGAAATGCAAGTGATGCAGAGGGAAAGAATGCAAAGAGAGCGTACTACCTCCCTCTCCCTGCAGTCCTGCACACAAACGTTGGACTGGCCTGATTTTCAGAGGCTGGGGTGGGGCTGTTCACTGCATCTGAAAAGCAGACCTTTTGTTTAGATCTGCAAAAAATTTGCGAGTTTGTTAGTTCATCAAAGAAATCTAATCCACCTATTGTCTTCTGATCTTTCTCATAAGATCCCTCCATCTGAATAGAATTGCTTTTAAAAGCACCATCCCTCCCCAGTCCACCCCCCCAGCATTTCCTGTCCTCTCACCTTAAAAAACAGCTCTGAGAACTTTTCGACCAAAGCAGCCATGTGGAGCCAGAATTGTTTCAGTTTTATGCAGGGCCTTTGCTCACATCCTGTCGAGTGTTAAAAATCCCTCAGCTGCTTTGCTAGGACCACCCGGCTAGTTCTGAACCACATCTGACAAAATGATACTGTTCACTTCCAGAACCCATCACACAGTTATTCTTGGATAAAAGGTAAAGCAAATAGCAGCCAACTGCTCACTGCTGCAGAAACAAAGACCATCTAGCCATTTATCATAGCCTCAGACAACCAGCTTGCTTTAAGCTCAGCCACCTCTCCCATTACAGCTTTAAACGATAACACGCTATAATATCAGAAATGACAAATGGAACCGGGGGCCTAACCTATACACAATCAATACTTGCTCTGAAATAAGAACCATCTTTAAAGTATTGACAAAGGGAGCAGGAATACATATAAAACTGCAATTTTTTCTTGAATTGTTTGGTATGGCCACTGTCAACATTCATTTGTCCATGACATTCTTTTTATTTTTTTCATGAAAGCTGCAAAGCCCCAGGATGTGCAACTATTGTCAAGCCATTATAGTTGCCCTGTGTCTCCTGTTTATTGGAGGGTAAGAGGAAAGCACCAATTGCAAGTGACTTCGGCAGAGCCTTCCACTGCAGATTAGAAAGCATTGTGCCGGGCACAAAGCAATCTGGCTTGCTGTTTCGGACTTAGGTGCATAAGAAAAATTTAAGTCATCAGTGTCATTCATTTTGATGGTGCTCCTCCAGCTTGGGTCAGAAGAGCCTTATTTAAAATGTACCCATTAACCCTCTGCAAGAGCAGAATAAAAATTCTGTGTTTAGGTCATAAAGATATGGACCTTCCTCTGAAGGATTGATGAAGGAAGCACCTTATGGGCCAGCTACTTCCTCCTCCTGAGTTTAATAATAATACTTTTATGGCATCTTAAAGTGTTCACCACATTTCTGATACTCTATGAAGAATTAATAACAACCCAAAGTGCTCTGCAAATGTTCATATCCCCTTACAGATGGGGAAACTGAGACAGAGCCAAGCTGAATGGCTTGCTGAAGGTCACGCAGGGTGCTGGAACACCTGGCAACAGAAACTGAGTCTCCTGAGCTATTGCTTGAAGCACAGATCACTCTGCCACACCATTTGGCCAGAAGAAATCAAGGAGTGGTGAGACGAAGGGGACTTGTGAAGGGAGTTACTCACGCAGTAAGGTGACTTAGTGTACAGCCAAGAAAGTATAATAGAAAGGACTGTGGTCTTGGTATCAAGGAGGCCCCAAACTGAACACCAGAGTCCTCCACAGCACCATAAAGAAGTTAATGACTTAACAGCTTTTTCTAGATGATTTGCCATCCCTATGCTTTCTTTATAGCCTTAGTGAAAGGAAATCATATAAGGAAATAAATGTGAGAGAGAGCTTTTACAGACCCTAATGGGCTTGAGACCAGCAGGGTAATATAAAAGGCCATGGTTTAAGGATGGTACATAAGAGTCTGTCTTACATGGTGTCACTGTAATTTGGTGAGAGACCTCAGCATGCAGGGCTGGGGACCGATCACAGCCACTGAGGCTCAGATGGCTGACTCGTGCCCTTCTCTCACCAGCCGATCTCGTACACCTTACAAATATCTGGAGAAGTTGGTTATATGCTTTTGAAACTTCAAAGAAAAAATGACTCAGGGAGTGCAAATAATGAAACAAAGGCAACTGAGCAGCTGGAGACCAGCCAAATGTTCTTGAAGGATACCCTAAAATGTGCCACGCATTACTGAGTGAGTGGGATACAACTCAGGGAAAACCCTTTCTAGAGTAAGATGTTAAAAAGAATGGAAAAGGAAGGGAGCGGGGTACTGGGGCCAGAGGCAGAGGGCGTAGAGCACAGGAGCAAATCCGCAGGCCTGCTTTGGGGCTTTTGCATCATCTCTGCAAACATAAATGTGGGAGTAAGGCTTAAAATAGCTGCACACGTAGGTTAGGCCTTTCAAGTTCTTGGGTGGGAAACAGTATTTGTTACTGGTTGTCATTAGTGTGTAAATAAGTAAACACTCCCACTCCTGTTTTAGAGGCAGTGCAAACCAGGAAAGAACCTGCTACATGATTTCAGGAAAAAAGAACCTTCTGTCTCCAGCATTCTACTCTTCCGTGCGGGGCTGGTGACTGCTTTATTTGGCAGGGATCGTTTCAGAAAGATTTCAGTCTGTGCTGGGATTAGGCTGCTCTCCGCTTCAACGAATGAGTTGCCTTGGATGAGGATCATGACACGGAGGAGGCAGGAGGCACAGGATGGTCTGCACATGTCCCCCAGCTCTGGGTGTTTCCCCTTGGAAAGACACCAGATGCCATTGCCAGACCCAAGGCAAGAGCTGCGCTACTCAATCTGCTCTGGTGAGCAAAACCACAGCCTCCACTTTTCAGGCACTGCTGTGGTCTGGATAATGTGTTCACAGCAGGAGGGAGGTGCAGTGACAGGCCAAGCTTAATATTGATTTTAGCCTTGCTGGAGAGATTAGGCCAAAACAGAATAATCCGTTAACCCCCGAAAGCAGAGAAGTCAGCAAATTTGCTGGAGTTTTCTATTCAGGACACTCAGCTTTCTAATCAGCATTTATCTGCAAAGCGGACGTTGCGTGTCAGCCTGTCAGTGTGGCTGGGTGAGGTTGTCTCCTGGCCTGAAGCTCTATCAGCAGCGACTGGAATTGATGGAGCAGTTGAGCACAAGGACGTGGTGACTGTGCCAGGCTGGGAGGCTTGCCTCAGTGGTAAAGGATACCTGTCGCTCTCCTGAGGCAGGATGAAAAATAGTTTGCAAACTGTAGCTCCATGAGTGTTTTGCTGTAGAAATTAGGCCATGAAGCTGCTGGACACTGGAGCATTGAAGATTCAAGGGGAGGAAAATATCTCTGTGCTAGAAGTTGTATAATGCTATTATTATCATTATTACTAACTGCAGTTATTGCAATATTGCAATATACAGACTTGTTTTCTAGTAACTGGACATATAACACCGTGTAGGGTTTGAGCTGCAAAGAAAGTGCAAGCTAAATTAGATTAGTATAGAGCAGTCATATAATGAACAGAAGGTTAAAATAGACAAAAATGATGTCATATTATTAAAAAACTCTAAAGAGCAAGGAAAGCAGAGATGAATATCATGTCAGGATTTTGGAAAAAGGAGTGGAAATGGAGTTGAGAAATGAAGACAAAGGCAATTGGGGAGTTGTATATACAAAAAGTTCTAATTTTTCAAAGGTATTCAGTGGGGTTAAGGTGTAGGTAGGCTCTTAATAGAGTTTTTACAGGTGTTTGAACAGGTTAGAAAGGAATTAAGGCTTTAATCTGCTGAGGTTCTTTTGGAAAGCCTCCTAGGATTTCCTCTCAAGATGTGTAAATACCCTAAAAATCTGGCCCTGATCATTCAAGGAAATTGAATTATTTTCTAGAATAAGAGTTACGTTGTAGTCAGTCTAAATTCTCTGTGCCATTATCAAATTAAAACAAAATGAGCAAAGAAAGCAAACCAAATGAGGGTATTTGATGAAGCAGCTCTCTCGTAAACACTGTTATAACAAAGGCACAAACACAGCCTCGGCTGGTGACTTAGTTTGCTGAACTTTTGGGAGTTTGCCCAGACAGCAGTATGCTCACTGAGTTCAGGTCAAAATCTTCTGTGGAAAGAAAGACAAGGAAGGAAAAAGTTTGAGCAGCATCTCATCTACCCCTGCTTTCCTGCACATGTTGCTGCGCAGAGTAGGAGTCGATGAAATCCCAAACTCCAAAACTAGATTAGGGGATGCAAGAACAAATGCTTGCACTCATCATTGACATGCAGAGACTAATGACTCCTCACCCCTCTGTGTGTGCCTACACTCCACCACCCTAGGATTCGTAATTTTTGTTAATCTTTTTCTGCAAAGGAAGGCAGGCTCTCAAGGGAAATGTGGGTTGAGGCAATGATTCTTGATGGTGGTATCTAGTAAGTAATATGGGCCAACACCTACTCTGTGCCACAGAAGAGCTGAAAAACAGCAAGGCCCCATCCCTATCACCTATGGGGCCCCTTCCTGCCTTGCCCTGCTCTCATGTCTCTGCCTTAGCATTGTCATCCACAGTTCCTCACAGTCACAGAGGCATGGACACACCTCACAGCCCTTCTGGGCTGCACAATGGAATCCTCACTTTGCTCAAACACACCGCAAATCGACAGGTCGCCTATCCCAGACACCACTGGGTAAAGCAGATGTGTCTACAGAATGTGTCTGTGAGCTCCACGCAGAAGATACTTGATAGCAAAGGAAGCCTCAGCACCATGTGATGAGGCAGTTGCTAAGGTAACTGCTTTTTTCCTTTTAGAGAACAGCCAAGTAAACAAGCATGTAAATAGACTTAAGAGCCACGTAAATTGTTGGTGAACCTATTCTGGTTACCTTGACGATAAAGTATCACTCTCAGGATTTAAACTTTCTTTGGCATGTAAGGAATATAATATGCTGTGATCTCAGGCAGCTGCAACTGGATCATCTAAGTTTTAAGTCTGTCTTCTCTCTTTTTGCGTTACTCTCTGCAGGGTGTGAAGGCATCCCATGTAGCTAAGGCATGTGCTGTACCAAGTTCAGCACCACTCTTCCTAGGCAGGCTACTCCAGGAGGCAGTCACTTCTGCACACGTGCATTAGAAATGGAGTTGATGGAGTACTTGTCCCCACACTGCACTCTGAAGATATCACTATTAATTAGAATAACAGTAGTTAAGTTGCAATCACCAATGTGAATGAAATTTTGAAAGTGTTGCTTTCTTTCCAGATAAAGAGAATGATATGGACAGAATACAAATTTGGTGTTTAAAAGGACACTGTGTTCTCCTGGTCCCTTAACCTTGGCTTTGATCGCAGACTTATGGAAATTAGATCTGCTCAGGATTAAATGTACCTAAAGAAATCCTGCTGCTGTAAAAATGCTGTCCCAAGCCATCTCCACAGTCACCCCAGCAAAGCAACTTCCTGCAGACGGGGCAGGCTGCATGTTTTCTTTCCATTCTCTGCCCTATACCAACAGCACAGCAGATCCCGCTTGCACGCAGGGGTTGCAGCTAAGGAAGACAGTGAGACTCCTTTTCCTTGTGAGCACAGCAGAGGAATTCCCCAGACAAGCTAATTGCTGGGAACACCACCTCAGGGCAATGCTGCAGGGTGTGGAGCATTGCTGGCTGCACATCTGGCACAAGCACTGACTGCTGCCCAGATGCTAGCTCGGCTGCTGCACTGCGCTCCCATCTTTCCAGGTGTTCCTAGAGCACAGCATTTTCCCAAGGAAAAAGCCTTCATGTGGCCTGCCCTGGTGCCTCAGCTAGCACAGAGCAATGCAGGATGCCCCATGGTATTTTACCCCAAGCCTTTCCTTTTTCCTGGTGTTGCGGCTGTGGTGGTTGTTACTGCAGGACTAGAGCCCCTCGTGCCTGCGCAGCAGTGGGCTCTAGAGCTGCCACAAATGACATCAGACAGCATAACTATTTCAGCCCTGCCAGTCCTCAGCGGGGGTCACAGCTGACAGCAGACTTAATAAAATTGGCTGGGGTTGGGTGACTAAAATGAAACATCTCAGCTGAAAAAAAAGGCAAGATTGAGGCTCATTCAACAGCTTTCTCTTCACATAGTTAAGGGAGAGCTTCACTACAATTGACAGCTAATTCAGTACACATCTCATAATATATTATCTCCCCAGCTATATGACAAGTCTAGTGAGCAAGATGCAAATGAACACTTAGGCAGGTAAGTTCTTAATGTCACTTTAAGACTCAGCGCAGCATCACTGTCTTCTCCATCCACCGGATGAGTTATGTAGTGATGGAGCGGTGGTGGGAAGGTAGCAGCAGGACGGCAGAGGAAATGGAAGGTAAAAGAGATTAATTTATGGAAATTATCTAGGTCATCTGGTAAGTAGGATATGTCATGCACAGCTTTAAAAAGTACAATAGTAATTTATTTAGAATCTGATTTTTTCAATAGATAGTCAATGAGGGTTATCAGGAGCCGTGTAATTGTTTTGATCTCCCCATCACAAAATGAACTGCAGCATCCAGAACTGACAGAGCAACTTCCAGAGTTGTTCGTCCAGAGTGAGGCCGCCCAGGGGAGAGGCAAAGATTCGGCTGAGCTGGGGCTGACACCTGGCAGCTCCATGTGCCGTGTGTGGGGGTTCCTGCAGCTCTTTGTGGCTGTGTGTGTTGCTGGGATTACTGCGTGGGCTGAGATTCTGGGGGATTCCAGGATAGCCAAACAGAAAAACATTAGTGAATTTATCGCTTCAGAAATGCAGGTGACTTGTGGGGGGGTGCTGCAAAAAAAAAAAAAAAAAAAAAAAAAAAATTCTGTGTAGAGATGCTAATACACCCGAAACAAATTTAGACTTTCCTTAGTAGTTAAGAACTAATTAATCTTTTCCTTCCCATTAATGGTACATGTAAAGAAGCACTCTGTTATTTTTTTGGCTACAGACAGGAGGCTGACACATGCCTAAGGACTGTCTGAAGCATAGCTCTTGTTCTTTTCTTCCTTTTGCTTTTTTGTTTCTTTGTTTTTAATGCTTCATCTGAGAATACAAAGCCTGGACTGCAGATCTACCTCCACTCACTTCCCACAACCTTTTTCATGGAGAGAAGCCGTAAAGGCAAAGAAAATCTACGGGGCACATATGGCACAAATAGGGAAACTCAGACATAACTGCTGAGGGGACACAGGAGCACTGCGGGAATCAGGGTCCTGGATCAGTGTGAAATTCCTGTAAGCGCATCCCCGGTTACTGCTCACTACCACATTCACTTACCAGGTCCCACCCCACTCACCCTGCTTTGTTTGTGGCATGTGTGTTTACCTGTTTTCCTTTAATTACTCTGTAAAAAAGCCATGCAACCTTCTGCACTGATTCATTCTAACCTATTTTCCATTTTTACTTTTTAAGGAATCATTTAAATCAATCAAGCTGTGAACAGACACTTAAAAATAGGTATTTTTCAGCTTAGAGTAACTTGACTTTTTTGTAATGTTTAAACCCTTCCTGAAGAGAGCCCGTGCAGCTCCAACTAGCAGCACTTGTTTGAAATAAGTCTTCCAGCTGTATTACTTAGGTTCAGCTTGCTCTTAGGCTATCAGAACATCATAATTCTGAATTTTCCTTGCTTAATTGGTTTGTTTTGTGATGCTCTCTGTGAAAATAAAGTGTTCGGGTTTTGTTTAGTTCTTTACTGAACTGACCACAAATTTATAATGAGCGTATGCTTTGCAAAGACAATAGGATGGATCTGGATATTTTTAATCAGTTTCTAGTTATCGAACCCAGTGACTCAAAGCCTTGGGTACCTGCTGTGGTGCCCGTTCCCAGGGGCTCCTGCCCTGCTCTGCAGCTCCCGGCAGCGCGGTGCTGCTCCACGCGAGGCCAGCACGAGCACTGCTCCTATTCCAAATGCTGGACTTTAAGTACCGCTGCTAAGCCAGCAGGAAGTCAGCCCGTGATATCGTTGGCTCTGGATGCGTCTGCACACTGATGCATGCGCCTCTGCGAGCTTATTAGCACAGCAGTGCTGGCTGCTCACCATTCGGGTGGTATTTGATATTTTTCATCAATTCTCAGCTCGTGGAGTCACAAGAGTCTGTAAAAATCTCAGCTTTCATGTGTTACAGATAATTTTTCTGGCCACCATAATTGCAGCTTTATATTTAAAAAAGGGAAGGTAATAGAAATGACTTTTTGTTTGTTTGTTTTTAATGGCATGGTTTTAATTTTATTGTTTCTGAGCAGCCAGATGCATGATTCTTTGCCTTCTATTTTCAACAAGCTCTTCCTCTCTCTGCCTGCTGCCTGTTACACTTGTTGCAAAACCCAATGCCAGGCTCCAGTCTGCTCTGGGCTATGAGAACACTCCCACTCCTGAGCTGGTCACGTCTTAGCTTAAGAAACCATCAGAAAGAATATCAACCAAGGCACTGAGAATCAGCCCTAATAACTCATTTTCTTCTGTCCAGCAAAAAATGTCTATGATTATATGCAGTGAAATTGTATATTTCTGATCAATTTTTTTTCGTTCTCATGTTGATGTAATTTCAGCAGAATATCAAAAACAACCCTATTCTGGTTTGTATGACACATATAAATTGTGCATAGAGCTTGGAATCAATTAATTTAAAGTAATAATTTGTATAAACATCCTAACAAAATTTTAAAGGGTATTAAACACCCTGTTTTATAAACATAACACTTAATTTGAAAAAAAAAAAAACAACATTTAGAAGGTAATGCATTTAGGATAAGTGCACCACACATGAAAATAATAAATGAAATTTTCCCAGTTTAGAAAATGAATGTAATTAATTAACAT
Organism: Alectura lathami; assembly: GCA_013399715.1. NCBI lineage: Eukaryota > Metazoa > Chordata > Aves > Galliformes > Megapodiidae > Alectura > Alectura lathami. The sequence goes on along the minus strand of VXAV01007208.1, from coordinate 682,064 downwards.
TTAAATTACATTTTTAATTGCAATCATGCCCTCCCAGGGGACTCATAAGGGACCATAATTGCAATTAAAAGCATGTGGATTAGATAATAAAACAATGCACACTGTCTGAAATGTGCGATTTAAAATGGAAAGCAGACATTGTTATCGGCACATCTAACTTAATTGTAGCCATAAAGCAAATGTGCTGTACAAAATAAAATTCACATACGGGAACATTTAATTCTTGAATCTCTTAAAGGGGACACGCTTGAGAGCACATTTTATGACAGGTTCTGTTTGAAACGGCCCTTTAAGGCTTTAGTATTCAGGGATAGTGCTTTAATGTTTTTGCATTAATAAAAGCATAGCTGAATGTTCCTATTAAAATACACAGATACATTTAAGTAAGAGATGAAACCGAGTGTCTAAAATTTAAGTTGCAGAAGGCATAATTATATTGGGAACACATTTTTCTTTGTTCTACATTGTTTTAAAATTGCTTTTGCCAGGGGAGAGTTGGAAGGGCATTACTTTTCCCGTGTACGTAATGAACAGAAAAAGGCATCTGACAAATAGGTATTTACCAGGCAGGTACAAGACTGCTTTGGCTTCAGTGTGGTCACCTCTCAGACCAGAAGGTCTTCCTCAGAATATCAACGTTGTGGTGTTCCTTGGTGCTGCACTACTGCTTTTTGATAAATACGAAAGGTTTTAGACTTTAGTGCCACTAATTCTTCATTTTTCAAACTTCTGCTTTATCGCAACACAAAGAGGAGAAGCAAGAGGCTCCCAACAATAAGAAAGATCTCAGAAAGGATGGTGAACTGTGCTTTAGGGAAACTATGTCATAAATTAAGACACAGAGTCTTCACAGGGCTTTGTTCACCCATGGACCAAGCAGTATTAGTTAGTGTTTTGCAGGGGTAGTCGTCAGTGAGTGTAACAGACACCACACACATTACCTGAAGGTCTTCCACACAGGTTGTGCAGCAGGAGCCTAATTCAACAATGAAAGATTTTTTAGAAATCACTATTGATTGGTGTTGTTGCTAAGTGAACTATTAGTAGGTGCCCATAAACTAACTGTGATAAGCATGTTATAAAGTGGGGACAGCACAGACTGAAAATAGAGAAAAATATAGAAGCTGATGGAGAAAGGGTTCCAGAACATGACAGAAATTTTCTGCATGGCTTCTTTGTTTGGCTATGCATTCTTTTTTCACCTAAACCAGACACAAAATATGGCTCTATCTCTAAGCCCGCATGGCAAATAAACCTAATGCCTTGGTAGATGAGGTTTGGATTTAACTCTGATGTGAAAGAACACATAATTTATATGGAACCAGATAAAAACAACAACAGCAACAACAACAACAACAACAACAACAAAAGAAGGAAAAGAAAGAAGAACTGAATCTTCGAATCTTTCTGTTCATTAACTGATGCTGCTCTAATTCCTGTTGGATAATCAAGTGCTGGGCAAATGCTGATGTAATCATTGATAATATTCACGGTGACAGACACTAGCTTATCTGCTCCATTTTCAACCTAGGAAGGAATAGAGTTTAAGTAGTAACACACAAAATGTATCCCCTGCTGCTCAGTGGCAAAATTCACCCAGGAAGGAAGTTACTTGGTATAGGAACGTATCTGTAGTATGTATCCTACCTATTAAAATGCAGTGAGAATCAGATGGAAACGCGTGGGGTCCCTAAGTTGTCCAAGTATTTTCCATTTAAAATGTTTGGGAAACCTTGAAGTTCTTCCTTATAATTTTTCTCACTAGCCCTGCTACAGCTCTTGGACAGCGCTATATGTACAGTATAAAAAATAGAGATTGGTTTTGAAGGGAATAGAGGTGCTATATTTCTTAAGGGTTAGAAAAGTTACCCTGAGTGTGAAATAATGCTGAAAGCTGAATATCACTATTGGAGGTAACTTTTGAACTTGACAGTAATATTTTACTCTGCAATTGCTCACTGAAACAAATATATATATATATTTTAATAATATTTACCAAAAAAAAAAAAAACCAAAAAACCACCAAGCAGGATTTTTAATGTTATATTATGTTATATGGAGAGTTATCTGAAATGGGACTGAAATGGGACACATAAGGTACATTTGTAAGTTGCTCTGTGCAATAAAGAATTCATTGTCAACATGTTTTCTATTGCCTAAGACATTGGACAGTACACGGGAATGGTGAGCTGGCACAAGACAACCTTTCAGAATTGCACAGAAATACAGAAAGTAACTACTACATATCTACATTTTTAATCCACACAGCATTCACTCCACACTTGTCACCCATAAAAATTCAACATTCAATGCCCTATCAGTGGTTTCTGCCAGGTAAAGCTTACCTGTGTACAATGCAGGTGACGACACACTACTGCATTTGCAATAAGACACTACGTGGTAAGCTAATGACTGACAATCTGTGTGCACATCTCCTGGGCTTAATAGCAACATAGCAAAGTTTTATGTTCACTGTCTTCCTCAAGCCCATGTGTAGGTCTCAGATGCTGATCCCTTCTTAGCCAGGAGCTTAAACTTTGCCGAGCTTCCCCGTTGTCCAGTTTTAACTGCCTGAGGCAGCAGCTAATCGCATTAGCAGACCACTAACATTTAAACTGGGAAGTGACAAAAAGTAAAGCCACACTTAGATTTGCTGTGTGGAAACACATTCAGATTGAATTTAATTTGGATAGTCAGAAAATAGGGGCACCTGTCAGTTTCTAGGTAACACGGGGATTTTTTTCTAGCGTCGCTTACTACCTTTGGGAAAAAAGCTCCCTTCTGAAGCCAAAAAACCTGACAAGGTGTAACTCATACAATGCATTGTGCTGCATTACGATGGCTTACATTGGTTCATGTCTTGTCATATGACAATATAACATGACACAAAACTGCATGTACATTGCATTGGAGATTTATAAAACAAAGCTTCCTTTGCTCAGAACTAGAAGGGCTGTATTGTGAACCGCCTGCTGAGGAGGAACAGACGTTTCTGAACCGTGCACACGGTCTATAAAATATGCACATCCAGCCCTCAACACGAGCACAAACTAATAGGATCGGAGAAGCAGAACTTTTCATTCCAGCAGGATTTCACTACTGGAACTTTGTAACCCTGCGCTTTGATTTTGTTTTTTAATTAATTGCAGGAACATGGAAAATGCAAAACAGAAACACAGGGTGGAAAAGCAGAGAAAAAAAAAGAGGTAAAGATAAAAGACAGAAGAAAATTAATTGTTAATTATTTATTAGACGGTTCATTTGCTCACACCTATATTACTGTGTTGATGTTTTAACCCACTGTGCTCATTCCTCAGGTTTGACCTCAGCCACATCATTAGTTGATTTCCTTTTCTTTTGTCACTTCTCATTAACTTCATCCTCATTTTTTAGGTTGTAAAATAAGAGCTATATGTTACATCATGAGTAATTCTTATGGGATACTCCTCTTAGCCTAAGTAAATGGTAAATAAACCCCAAACGCAGCAACTGTTAGTACCCTTGGAAGGAGATGCTGCACTTGTTGAGGCCCTGTTTTCTGAGGGACGTGACGTTGTCTTTCCCAAACCGTTTATGGGGTATTGAGGAACTTTTCAGCCTCTATAAAATACACTGCCTCCTTTAATCACTCTCCTTCCAAAGAAATTAATCTGTTTATCCTGGGCTAGTGGTGAGACCAGAACCTCAGACCTACTGGGAGAATAAGTCTCTAAATATAACATGCACATACAGAGTAAGAAAACACTGGCTTTTGTTTTAATATATGGTAACTGTAGCATTAAAGACAACCATAATATATCATGACACCTCTAAAGTATGACTTGTAAGATATAATCACTGCAGCCCACATAATTTCAGGATTTTTCTCTACAAGTGTTTCAGTAACTGGCTACTTCACTTACAACTTGTTTTACCTTTTTNGTGTTCAACTTTGTTTTCCTTTTTTTTTTTTTTTTTTTTTTGCATAGCAGTTACAGAAAGGAGAACAGAATATACAAAGGAATTTTTCTGCTTGTTCTACTTTGAAATTAATTTTCTTAAAAAAATTTTCTTTCCAAAAAGAAAAAAAAAGTTTTTTCTCTTTTCAGCTTAAAACCCCTTGCAGATTTACTGTGACACATTTAATATGCAACAAGTTGCCCACCATGAGACCGCTTCCCAAGGCAACATTTATTCTAGTTACAAAAAGGTGCAAAGCAGCAAGGATTTATATACATGTGAAATAATTTCAGCAGTCTGACACACGAAAGGTAGGTCAAATCATGATAGCACTTATGTAATTTTTTTAACTACTGAAATGTAATCATATCCTGGAGTGGGTCATCTCATCTCTAGGATCAGTGAAACTACAGCATACCTATGTCAAATATAAAAAGAGAGAAAAGCTATTCCATTTCTCAGCATACAGCATAATAATAATAAAAAGCTTTTCTTTGATCTCCTTGCCAAATAAAGTACTACTCTAGCATTTGACATATGGCTGCAGTGACCCTGAGATATGCCTCCTGTACATTACCTTTACTTTGTTTCAGCAAAGCCAAAACCGGTAACAAAACTCCATCATTTACACTTAGCTTCTTTCAAACCATTTTTCACATTTAGTCCCCGACAGAAAAAGAACGTGTCTGTTTCCTACAGGTGATTTATTTTGTAGTTTCTAAGCAAAACACTTTTATCTGAAAGCATAGGTCAGACAAAGGAATACTGCAATCAAAGAGGCACTTGCAGAAACATTATAAATACCGTACTTTATAGAGCAGAAGCTCTGCACTGTCAAAACGACTAGCTGCTGACAAGCACTGAAGTTCATTGTCTTTTGGCAGAGCAAGGGTTGCAGTTAGACTGGAAGAGGAATACTTCTTAGAATTTTGAAAAACATCCGTATCTCAAGAGGTGTTAGAGAAGATGTTTTTATTGCCTTGCTACGATAATTTTATTTTATTATTTTATTTTGCCAAGTGGTTCTGTAGAGACACTGCTCTGTGGTAGGTAACAGGAAAGGTGGCAAGTCACTCTGCACCCTCTGCGTACAAATGTGTAACATATTCTCTGCTGTTCACACAGCTCTGTGACTGTCCTACCAGGTACCCTCTGATTTCAGTGTATTTCTCCCCCTACCAAGCCTGGACAGGTATGGAGGCCCTATTATTCCTGTTTAACAGAGAGGAAAGACATAGAGAAGGCTGAGTGACGCGTCCACTGTCACACAGGAAGCCTAGAGTATCATGAGTACACACAATATTTTGAAGTGTGAAGCTCACACTCTAATCATTAGGCGTCTTACCCCTCTGGGTTAGGAAATACATATACTCCAACAATACTGTGAAACAAACATGAACCAACCAAAGCACAGTGCAAGGAAGGATAAAGTGTCCTGTTACAATTAAAGTTGGCTAGAGCAGCACAGCAGAAGACCTTCAATAGCATGAAAGCTCTCGTGAAATTCAGGACTGAATCTGAAAAATAATACATGATAATTTCAAATTATTAAAGTAGGGATTAATATGTCTACCACCTCCTCAGACTGAACTCCCTTTTTCTGTGTTTGGAGAACGTAAAGCTCTCCTGCTACTGTAAACCACTGATGACAGTTCAGCATTTTTTCTCCTGGTAAAGTGACCAATGCTGACCCACATATCTTGAGCAATCAGTTAAAAATGGGGAGGAACAAAAACTTCCTATTTTGCAGGGAAACATAGGCATAGGCTTACATCTTATGTTGGTGTTTTGATACTGTAGTGACAGGTGCCAGTGAGCTGATGGACAACACTTCTGAGATGAGGCCTTGCCTCTCTTCCAGTCAGGATGGTGAGCAGATGCTGGACAGAACAATGGAAAATTAGCCCTAGAAAGGAGTCTGGACAGAAGGGGGCAAGGGTTACATTCACAACTGCTGACTGGAAGGAGGATAAGTAAGATGCTAAGTGTTTCAGTGCTTCAGCAAAGACATGAACTGAAAGTGACTGAAACTCAGAAGTGCTAAAGAAATGGCAAGGCAACATTTAATACATTATGACCTTTTCTGCTATTTTCAAAATTGCAATCTTAGGAGAAAAAAATAAAAGGAAGCCCACCCTCACCACATGGATGAAAATGTTATTAAAAGCAATGAATTTTTTTTTATTGTTATTATTATTATTTTTTTAAAGTACCATTTGTACAGGGACAGCACAGAGGATGCCTCCCTTAAACCGAAGATAAGCTAGATATTTGAAAAGAACCAATTTATCTCATTCATTCTTTTGGGTGCTCACTTATATTTATTTATGTACACACTTCTTCGAATTGCATTTTTTTATTTTTTACTGTGTGCAGTAGCTGTTAATGATCATATACAGTTACGAGAATTAAAATAGAATCCTGCATTTCACTTGAACACCAGAGCAGCACGCACACAGGATGCTGTATATATAAATAACAAAGACCTTGCATAATCACACTCTATATCCTCTCTTACTGGACTATAAAAGCAAGCTCTAACCTATGACAAAACTTAATACGAATAAGATATGAAATAAATAAAATGCACAATGCTAGAGCTCAATTTGAACTATTCAGACTTCATCAAAACATACTGGAAAATGTGTGATAGGACAGCGAAAATCTTTGCATATAAATTATAGTTATGAAAGGATTTGCTGCTGCAAACAAGTGTAGAGATGAAACTTCCCAAAAACTTATATCAAGCATAAGATATTGTAAATAATAATTTACATTTAAATAGCACCTTCAGTTCTGTAGGAGCTTGGAGCATTTTACTAACCACGAGTGAATGCTGTGATGGGTAGATGGTGCAAGCAATGTTCTCAGTACTATTTTGCTCATACACCACAATATAAGTAAAGTAACTGTGAAGAAAGAAGTTCCTGACCTCTATGTGTACCACATTTATATTAGCTAGAATGGGTACAAGAAGCTGAGTCTAAGAGAGAATAGGCACAGAAAACAAGTAGCTGGAACTTGTAAATAAACCATGGGTAAAGCAGTAGCCAATGTCAGTACCAATCTAAGACGTGTCTGCCAAATTAGGAGTTCTTATGTACATTTATAGATGTAGATAGGATACATTCACAGTTCCCTGAACTGATTCCAATTATCTGGACTTCAGTGATAGTTTGTAATCAATCAGCAAAGATGAACTTACTCAAAGACCACTAAGCTCAAAAAACATTATTTTCTCTCCATCATGGGATAACACCAAGATGTATGCAGCAGAACAGTAAAAGAGCATGGAAAGTTTGGCTGAGCGGAGCAGCAGGAAACCCTTCTTTCCTCAACCAGAGAGTGGGAAGGTGTGTGCTTGGGTGTCTGCAGGAAAGGAAAGGGGAACTCAAAGAGGTCTTGGATTAAAATCTGAAAAAAGCACTAGAAAAATGCTAAAAATATAACTGTAAATAATACTACTCTTCACTTGCAAATTGCCTTTTATTGGACAAGTCTAACCCTCCTCACCAAAGAGAAGACAGAGTTTTCTAATTTTAAGAGCAGAAGAATACCACAAAGTGAGAAGCAGGCCAAAAATTACATCCATCTCAGAACTAGGAGTAAGACCCTCTGCAGAACTCCCCTCACAGCAGCATTTCCATCTTTCCCCATTACAGTCCCAGTTTGCCCCTAAGCCCAACCAGCCCAGGCAGCATCGCACTGTTGAAATGATTCCCGGGCAGTGTGGCAGCAGCACCTGTAAAGCTGACCCATCTCAGCCCAGGGATTTGAGTTAAAGCTTAAATGGGTTACACGTAAGCATTTATGTAAACTAGGAAAATAGTTTGAGACCTGGAAGGATTGTCAGCATCTGATGATGCTACTGAAGAACGCAGCTCCACAGCAGCTGGCAAGGTCTGGTCAGGACCTCAGTGCCAAGGTGCTGGGCTGCACGTGGGCATGTTTGTATGGGAGAGGCTGTGTGCAACTGGACGTTTGTTTCATAAACTCTTCTCCAACCTCATTAAGACCTTCCAAAGCTTTAGATGACTGCTGGAAGGAAAGCAAAAGTGGAGCTAAATAATTTATAAAGCCCAGTCTATAAAGGAGGATGTTGTATACTATTTTCCAAGTATCAAGATGGTTCATTTACATTTAAGCATATTTTTCAGTGAGTGAGGATGAAGAATAAAGGAACAATATGCTGCAACAAAATAGAAAAGGAGCATCAGAGCTGTTCTCCTAAGTTTGACACCACGTTTTATCTTCTGCCAAACCAGTGTCCTGCTCCATATTGAACATCATTAAGGACACAGAAGCTCACTGATCTATCTAGGTTCCTTTGAGGACCTCAGAGTATTTATGAACAATCTAGAAATTACTCAGTGTTACAATTAAAGAGTAAGAGAAATGTACTTTCAAAATGGATGCTGCAGTTACCTACAGAAATAAATATGCTATTTCACAATGGAATATTAGCACTTCATTGGTAGGTACAGATCATAAACCAGGAAATGAGAGCAGTAATCAATCCTCTGTTTGTATTTTAGGAATATCTAACCCTGAGGGTTTAGCATGCAGGTTGAAGAAAATTACTCTGATCACCAATATCACTGTGACAAGCTGAGATATTATATGTCAATCATTCTGCAACAAAGATAAAAGTGAACAAGATTCATATCATAGATACACAGAAATGGAACATGGATTATACATTTAGTGTCTTTTTTCCCAATATACCTATCAGCATCTCTAAGTCGTTTTAGCAAGGAACTTGAAATATAATCATTTCAAGACAAATAGAGAGGTTCTAAACGATGAGTTAGATTCTGATCAAAAACCTTGAGTCAAGCCAATACGAATAGACTTTATGAAACTGAGAATTGCCTCTCAACTGAGAGTGCCCAACTGCCCAGACTTGGCATTTACTTTGCAGACTTTAAATTTAAAAAAAAAAAAAAAAAAAAAAGAGAGAGAATGGAAGAGAGAGTGGGAGAGGAATATCTTCTTAGGTGTTCTCTCAGGGAGAAGTGTCTTGAAGGCAGTGCCCTACACATGAGGGATACAAACCGGCTTTACACTGAACTCAGATCTCCCCATGGATTGGCAATGCCATGAGTGAACATGTCTAGCTCTTGGGCAACACAGAGAGGCCTAAATACGAACCCTGTCTGGGCTTCGGCAAGGGATATCCAGCTAAAGCTTCAGCTGCTGGTAGCTCTGGACTCGCACAACTTCGCCTCTTCTCCTTCATCCTCGGGCTGAAGCTCCCAAAGTCCTTGTCAGCTGCACATTCAGCATCTAAGAGCTTTCTTGGATCTCGCCCACTGGACCAGGCCCTCAGCTGGTTTCCCTGCTCTAGAACTCTTGCCAAAGGTTTAAGCTAAATGAGAGCCCATTGGAACCAGCTAGCTTAGAGGGAAGGAATCAAGATATATGATCGCTGCTCCCAGAAATATAAAAAAAATATTTACAGAATTGTACAAACATCCCATTCTCATTAACTCCTCTGCAACTTTTCGAAAACCTATTCCAAATATAACTGTACAGTATATACTAGGGAAGAAAAAATGTAAATACATGCACAAACTTTTATTTAATCTTTGGAGGAGAAAAATGTACATATTGATGGATTCCTTGCTTTCCTCTCTACAGTTTAAATAATTTTCTCTAGTTGTCAGAAAGTAAATGAAGACCAAAAGACATTACAGCCTATAGAAGTTTACAGCTAGGGTATAACTACTGATACTCTAAATAAACTTCCAGCAGCAGGACAATTGCTAAGACTTACTTTTTCTACATAGAACATTCAGTAAAATCAATGGATTTTAAAAGCCAATGAGGATATGATGAGAGATGACAAATATCTCTGATCAAGCTCCTGCAGGATGGTTCAGGAACATACCTTTGACTTGCAAGCCAGCCGATATGAACAGAATCTAAACACCCACATTTCCCCCCTGTGCCCTTCCAAAAGGTATAGTTGCATGAGTACGCACTTCCCAAGGGGTCAGGAAAGAGGCTGGAGCTGAGCCAGGCTTTGGCTGTGAAACGGTCTGATGCTGATGGACAAGGAGATGCTGAAGCTGACCGAGGTTGTGTGGTTCCAACCCTACATACTTTATTTTATAGTTTAATCCCCTTAATTTCAGGCTATTTTCCCAAGACAAAATTATACCTTGATCTTGCTTAATTCCACATTAGCCTAATGAAGCCTTTGCTGCACACATTGGTCTATATTTTGTGATCTCGAACGATTTCTTACACATTCAAAGTAAAACCAGTGTTATGATTGGCTGAATAAGGACTCTAGTGTTTAGTATCAAAAAATAGCTGTGATGAAATGAGCTGTTTAACCAGATCTCACTGTTAGAACCATTTGGCCAGAAGGCAAAATCTTATCTCTGTGAACAGAGATTTCTTTTTTCAAAGCAAAACACGCCAGTGATAATTTAACATTTTTCTTTTAGAATTGAAAATCTTGGATACAAACTTCACTGCAAATAGCCTAAAACATGAAGCTGATATCTGTTGCCACCTGTAGTTTCCCCTAAGACTGACACTAAGAGTGTCTATGACATTTCATGAGTTTCCTGGCAGGTAACTGCCAATGAACCCACAGTAAATGTTTCCAGATAAGCTTTCAAACACAGCCAAACCCAAGTGTTATAGAAGCAGTACAGGTGTAATCTGCTGAGAATAACAGGGTCAGCTTCTGTCCCCCACAGAAAGAGATGTGAAAAGAACCGTATTCATAACTTTGAGACTTAATTTTATATTATGCTTCCTTCATGTAACTGCTGAATATAGGAATATCTGTTTCACACCAGGTGTATGACATTTAAAGCATTTTTGACCCAACCTCCTTCACACTGGGAAGCATGTATTTCTCTTAACATAGTGAAAATATTTTAGAATCTACTGCATAAATATGTTTATATGTATATGTGCATTTATGTACACACATGCCATGCAACTCCAATGCCAGAAAAGAATGATATCAGGTTTGGTGATGCTAAGAGTGATATAATGGCATTTAGCACATTGGTAAGAGTGTACAAACAAACTCCCATGGGAACACATGTAACAACGTTATCATCCAGTCCAACAGTATCGTCACTTACATTTACATATGTCAACGTTAGGTCTCCATTTGTTCTGATCTTGCTGATTTCAGGGGAAGTTCTCCACAGAGACAAATGTTGGCATAAATCAATACATCTGTATGTAAATACACGTAAACTCTATAAATTAATTAAACCATTAAGGATAAGTCAGAATGGTCCTTTTTCATAATGAAAGCAAATATATTCTTTGTATGGCAGCTACGAGAGGAAAAAAAAGCTAGGAGCAGGACATCCTACTCCAGATGTGATACATTCAAGGTGTCACTAGATGGTTCCCTGTCTTACAGAGCTCAAACCCTGAACAGGTAGATATCCTAATAGATACTAAAGAGTAGAAACTGAAACACAGAGAAATTGCCAAGCTCACTGGCACAGCCTGTGTCACAGCTGGGAGCTGAACAGATCTCCCTAGGAGGACCTCAACTATAAGATGGATCTTGTTTTAATCCAGCACAGCTGGATTCTCCATGTCTTCACATGGACATGCTGGGTGGCAGAAGAGTGGGAGGTGTTATCTCCCTTTCCTTACACACCCTGTGAGAGAGACTGAAAATTCCTGCTATTATTTTTCTTTTTTTTTTTTTTTTTTCTGTACACTCTTTCTAAAAGACCTGCAGGAAAAAACATCACTCTAAAGAGAGCCCAGAGGAAAAAGTTCATGCCTCAGGTCATCTCTCTAAACTAGATTCACACCACACTAACAGATTGGATGTTGAATCCCTTGATTATTAGTGCAGCCAGATTTGTCTACTTAGCTGGCCCTCAGTTTTGTAACTCACTGAGCCTTGCACTGGGATTTCAGACAGCCACAGATTCTCACAGAAGTAAGGACTGAAATGACTTCTTCCAGGCTAAGCAGCAGGACTCTTTAAAACGTGTGACCAAGTTCTGTGCAATACCCTTGCAATCCCCAGCCTTTCTGTGTTATGCAAATTCTAATTTGGCCATATGATACAGCTCCTGCAGAAAGAAGAATGCTAAGTAGCATATGGTACAAAAATACACAGTTAACCTGAGGAGACCACAAAAAACTATACAGAGAAAGAAAGACTAATTTCTCTTTCCTGGTTTCTTCTTGTTAAAACATTTGTTTTATATTTCTGGCATTTTTTTTTTTTTTTCAATAAACACACAGTCCTTTTTTTTGTTTGTTTGTTTCACGTACCTGATGTAGGAGGACAATTTGCACTAACAGGCAACATGACAAGCATTCTTTACCATAAGAAGAAAAAAATTCCAGCTTAAATCCTCCAGCAGTATCCATCTAGGTGGTGCTGGAATAAAGATACTATGCTGCTTTTTCTGAATGTCCTTATGCAAACAGGATGTTGTAAATGTCTCTTTTTTGAAAAAGGGCTTGTATCTGGTCTTAGTTCTGCCCTTTGATTTATTAGGAGCTTCAGCTGCAGACCAAATAGGTTTTCCTGTCTCTGCTAGCTCCTATTCCAGTCTTAAGTCACTGTGCTTTAAGACACACTCCTTAAAGTACAAACTCTGTTACAGTGCCCTAAATAATATGTGATGCGAATAAGTGCTGTTAAAGGAGTTTCCTGTTTTGGTTTCCTTATTGGCACTCCAAGCTGAGCTAAAATCTCCAAAGGGCTTACTTAGTATGCAGATATTGAAACCAAACCAAAAAAAGATTCCTGCATTTGTTGTGCTGTAGCTTTAAATGCCCCTGGCAGAAACTTCATTTCTCTCCCTTTCTCCCCGTCTTCTCTCTTTCCCCCTCTCTCTCTCCCTCTTTTTGATGTTTCTTCTTTCTCTCAGCCTGTCATTGACAGTAAGTGCAATCACATTACACACAGCTTTCTTTGGAAAGCCCCCTTTTTAATGATCTGGCAGTCTGTAGACACTGACTGCTTCCAGAAAAAATTTCAATCCCTCTTCCCACAGCTTCCGCAAGCTCCAATGATAAATGACACCTGTCATTCTGTCACAGACAAACGGCACAGATGGGAGCGTCAGTGATATATGGCTCACCAGAACAGGAAATCAAGTTTGTTGGTTTTTTGGTTTGGTTTTTTTTTTTAAACAGAAAAGAGCTGACCAGGACAGTGTCATGAGGCTGTTCCAGGGGGCCTTGCCTGGAGGAGGAGAGGAGGCAGGCGCAGAGGAACTGGTAGTTTTTAAGTAGCAAGTTGCAGTTTAAAAAATAAGGACAGAGGCTGTCTGAATGGCTTTGCAATTTAAGAGTCAACGTATGTCTAAGCAGCAGGCCAAAGGTGCAATTGCAATTCTTCCAGACATAGCTGCACGGGTGCCAGAGCAGCGAGCTGCCTCCAGCAGCACCGGCCCCGCACAGTGCTCTGCGGCTGCCTGGGGACCGGGGCTGGTGGGGGAAACGGGACCGGAGAACTTCCATCAGCTGCGGTCAGAGTTCGAATTAGACGTACCCACAATTACATTTGATTTAATTTCTCCCAGTGACTGAACTGAAACAAAATCCTGGCTTTAAGAATGCCTGAGAAGCGGGGAAATTTAATTCTGAACTCATTTTCTCTCAGACAGGTCTTTCTTAAGCTTCTTTTAAAATCACTCCTGTTTTCACAAGGAAATTTTTTTTTTTTACAGGCAAATCACAGGCTGACTGAGACATGCAGCCCCTTTTTCACTGCCAAGAAGGCAGACAATAAGCTCAGAGTTCCGACAAAACTGTGCAAAACTTTTTACCCTGCAATGTCCTGCTCGATAAGAGAGCTGAGCCCTGCCACACTGCTCTTCCAGCAGCGGTCCAGAGGAGCTGCAGAGGAAGGGGGCAGCAGGCCAAACGTACCCCAACTGGTTATTGGGTAATTAAAGAATATTTAGCAGTTGTGAGAAAGGAAAGTCTCCCTCAGACTGCACTGGGAGCAAAGAAAGCAGGACTTTACACACGGACAGAATGTCTGTCCCTAAGTGGGGAGTTTTAGACAAACCGCTTGCTACCACTACTGTGGGTGTAAAACCCCTTCTTGCACTGCACAGCCAGCTCTGGACGCTCCCCTTCTGTGCGACTCCGTGACAAAGGCTTTTCTGGATTTTGTTACAGAGCAAACACAATGCCATCGTCTCCTGAGACAAAGATAAAGCAAACGAACCATTCTTCCGCCTTCAGTCACAAAACTTGTCCCTGTTTACAACATCACCTCTCAGGGTAAACATGGCTCCATGGAATAAAGGTAGCAGAATTAGATCCAAAGAAAAATTTTGGCTTGTCTTTCTGCCACTTTTGGAAATGCAGGGATACATTTATAGAGCATTCCCTGCGATTCAGCTGTAGGGTTTCTGAAAAGATTAACGAATGTCATGTGACAAAATCTCCACATGCTGCAATGAAAATATATCCCTTGAGGCTGCATTTTCAAAAGGAGCTGGGTGATAATGCTGCCTTTCCTGCACATTTATTGAATTTGATGTGTACAGTTGTGTGTACAAAAAACTAATCAGGAGTCCAAAGTGACGTGAAATACAACTAAGTATGCAGGCAAAGTTAACAAAAGGAATTTCATCACATTTTAGATGCTGATTATCAGCAGCAATAGCCTAGGGAGAACTTCGAAACAAATTCCTCAGATTTTCCAACACTATCTAGGGTACTAATATTGCTCCAGTATGGTTTCATGCTCTATATTAAGTCAATGTGATGAAATGTATGAAATGAACTGAATGATTGCTAACCCCAGAACCCGGACGGCTCAAGATTGTACATATTCAAGGCATTAATATCAAGCCTTTCATCATCCATCAATTATAGCCCACATAGATCACAGGCAATTTTCATTGCATGGACAGATTTTTGTCTTTCTATAAATTAAGAATAGGATTCCTATGGAAAGCAGAAATGTGGTAGTTGTCAGGCAGCTCAACCTGTCAAGTGCACCTATGATGTCAGTGGGTTTAGGTTGCAAAAAATTCTAAGGTTATAGGAGAAATGATCACAACAAATAGTGACTGAGGATGTGATGCAGTGAAGTTACTTGGTGGACAAATACATGTTATTCCAAGCAGAGGAAAGTGAAGTATGATGAGGACCAACTGGACCATTGTCAAATTTAGATGAAGCTCTAGCTCAGTTTGAAAGCAGGCTTTTATACCTCTCTGCCATGACAAATGGAGCAGCAACACAAACCCCTGTAAGAAGCTGAGATGGGGGATAAAGCAACACTCAGTTGTGCCTGTACAGTGCAGGTCCAAACACTTTTAGCACTTTTCAACTGTCCAAACAGGCTCCACAATAGTGATGGCTTATGTATCCCTCGATCTTACCCTGCAACCAGTTCACTTCAAATCCATTCTACACCATGATGATGAATGAACTGGAACCACAGATCTGAATGACAGTAAACTGCAATAAAATTCAGTGTCTCAACCAACACATGTATTGTTTGTACTTCAGTATGGCCACATTCTGCAGTCTGCTCAGTCTGGTTCCGGAGAATAAACATGACTTCATAGCAAAACTTGGACTTACACCGAATTGGAGCACCTGGGGCAAAGTTTCTTTTCTTACTGTGTTTCCTGAGGATACAGCTGAGTGCGGCTTTCTGGCTTCCACAGCCACTTCTCAGTTTGAAACAGATGCAGTTTTTCACTAAGAAAGATAACTTGCAAGGAGAATTTCCGTTGCTATCCTTCTCCATTAGGAGAGAAAATTAAAATATCCTTCAGGAGGGAATACATAACAGTTCTGTAAATTTAACAAGGGGTTTCTGCAAGCACTGAAGAATATCCTGAAAATATACTACAGCACAGAACATTGTACATTAGAAAAAAAGAATAACTAGGATAATGCCAAGAAAAAAACTTTGTCATGTCAATATTGTTGCATTAGGATAGACCTAGCCAAGAGTACTTTAAACTTTGATCAAAACTGTGAATCTGTTGAGGCAGAATTATAACCCCAATTAGGCAAAAGACTGAAATTTGTAATGACAGTTAAAAAATATTATGTTCCAGAGAGACTGAAAACCAAACAGAGATCCTGAGCCAGTAGGTAAACTTCACCAAACCAAAAATGTGCAAGTGAGAGATGATCATGTGGAGCCTTATAAACAATATATGAAACAGAATCAAAAGACAATCGTGGTTTGTAAGATTTATAAAAACACTCAGGCAATTTGGATGTCCACTTGCCATTTACTTTTAGTGAGAGCTTGGTGCCAGATTTCTCTTTTTACCTTTGAGAATCTCAGGTGATGGAGTCACTCAGGAAAAACAGGACAGCAGCAAACTGAACAAGCTGCGGGGTTAATTTTCCACAGTGTACTAGAGACGCTGACAGACAAGCCAATGGGCTAACTGGGAAAGAACTGGGACCTGCACCAAAAATGTACTTGTCAAGCAGTTGCAGATTTTTTTTAGCTGTTCTGGGATAAAATTGACGTGTTTTGACTGATGAATCATGAGCAAAGATTGCCCAGTGTGCTCAGTTTGAAATACCAGCTTCTACCTGTGTGTGCTGGAACACTCTGTTCTCTCCTCTGAGCGTTTCTTTGGCAAATCTGTTCTTGAAGTAACAGCTAAGCACAAATCCTTCAGGGTGCAATCCTGTTCCTCTCCAGCCCAACAGGGATTATACCACTGAATCCAGCTGGGAACAGTAGCAAGCTATTAATAAGGAGACTTCATATATATCAAAATTTTGCAAAATAGCCATTTCTTCACATGTCCCTTGCAGCATGTTGGGACAAAGACATTTTGTGAAATGTGTTTGCTGTCATCCATTACACCTGCCAGTATGTGACATTAGCTATCAAAATAGATGACAAACGGTGTGAACGCGGGGTGCCTGGTTGCTCCTTCTGTTGTTTCCAGACCTCTTTATCCCAACTAATTGTGCTCTCTCCTCTTCCTTCCCCTTCAATCTCAGTTCTTTCAGCTGCTGTGGAATATGATGGTGATCAGACTTCCTCAGACTGAACATTACAGTGGCAGTAGCACGGGCTTTCAGGTTCCTCCTTTTACCAATCTGTCTCACTCCGTTTTTATTGACTTACAGAAGCAATAAATGCATATAATGTAACTGTTGGCATTAGAGTCCTACATTTCTATTCTTCCTAGATGTTACACAAAGACATAGCAACTCACACAACTAATGCTGTTTGAAATTGGAAGTAGTATATACCCTCATATTGGCTGCAACCACAATCTAGTCAGTGCCTGCCGAGCCTTTTATCACTCACTAATGTCAGATGTACAAACAAAATTGCTAAAAATAACTTCGTAGCTGTTTTTATTTTTTTCTTAAAAGCCTTATCTTGGGGCCTCTTGCCTGTGCTGTCCCTTCCATGAGGCTTTCCCGCTTAATATAGTATTAATTAATCTAAATTGCAAGATGAGAATGCAGAAACATATGGTGGGATCTGACTTTTATTCGAGAGGCTTTTCTGTCTCCTGCTCAGGAAAAACCACGCAGATGTGTTGTGTTCCTGTGAGCAAGCCTATTAATGGATCGCTCATGCCTCAAGGAGTTCTGCGAGTGAATGCTAGCTGGGTGTTGGTAGACTTTTAAAGTTTGTTTGGCACAGTTCAATCTCATGTTCACAAATATAGAGGCAATTAGCAAACTCCACTTTTAGATAGCTACCTAAGCTCTTTGTTTACTTAGCTTAACACATATATTTACGAATTTTACTAAATCTAATGGCTAAACAGGAGCAATTGGACAGCAAGCACCCAATCAAAAATCTTTTGTGAGTATAAAAAGCATTGTGTCATGTCAGCAGAGGATCCAACAGGAGTAACACGATGTGATGTGACACAACTCCAGCAATATAATGTAACATGGCACCACCAAGTAAGCAAAAAAAAGCCCAAACATTTTATTTTTAGCTGAGATGGTCATCACTGTCCAATGTCTGATCTGAATGTTTTTTGACGGACTTAAGTGGAGTGAATAATGTTAGAATTTGGCTGATGTCATGAGTTAATAGCTATTTGAATTATCCTAATCTTCTAGCAGCTCACTAAATTTTTAATCTTTTCTGCTCACTATGAGGACAAAAAAAGGCTTACTTCTAAAATAATGGCCTAATACGCTGTCATTGCACACTCTAAATATTATAGCATTTGGACCAGACTTTTCTAATATATGTCACTCAATGATATGTTTTTAAAAGCTTTGTGAGATTTTGAATAGTCACGAGAGAAACTGAAGACTGGCCTGGCCCTTGTTCCTCAGAGCAACCTGTGGCAAACTGAGCTACACAGATGCAACAACAGCTCTTTAGCTACAAGCAGACTGGAAGGATTAGCAATGCAGTGCACCAATACCTACATCACTCGGAGCACTGGGGATTACATTGAGAAAGAAATCATGTCAAGATGCAGACACATGGGCAAGCAACAGGATGAGGTTTTAGCTTGCCATCAAGACATCTGTGACTGCACACCAAGCAACACAGCCCTGTGGTCATTGCGCATGGGGATTTCTTTCCAAATCCCAGTGGCTCTGACCTGCTCGGAACAGCCCTTGGTGGGTTTTACAGGGCCTGAACACAGATCCAGCAGGAGAAAATAATAAAATATGAGGGTGGAAGGAGGAGGCAGCAAACTTCTGGCTTTCTGTGAAATGTCCAGTAGGCTCCGGCACGAAGTGCTAGCTCAGCCCTCAGTTCATATCAGCATTACATCCAGTAGGTTCTGGCATGTAGCGCTTGCTCAGCCCTCAGCTCATATCAGCATAAACACTTCATCACAGCTGACACGCTGATATGCTAAATGAGTAAGTGCGGTGCACAAAGAGGTCACAGAGAAGTTAACTAAAGGGATTATAAGGGACAGTCAACACACTTCAAAAAGAAAAACCCTGATAGGTGCAGAAAACATGGTAAATGAGCCCGAAGAATGCAAACCCTCTGCCGTGCACTCCATTACAGCCCTGACAGTCCAGTTCCAAACAGTTAAATATGAAACTGTCAGCAAGGGCCTGTCTTAATAACCAAACTTGAGGCCTTTTATCCTGGAAGATTTATGAAGTAATTTTAAAGAGGCCCAAGCAAACATCTGTCAATAAATTGAATGCCGGCTACAGGATTTACAAGCAAGACAAGAATTTCTCATTAAGTGCACATTAGCACTGTGGGGATCATAAATAGTAAGAGGGCAGGATGCTGAGCCTCTCAAGCTGTCATTAAAACACTATCTAAGAACTAATGAGGAAGTGATGGAAGGATACTAATGATCCCTCAGGCTCCTTTCATTCGGCAGTGAAAGAGGACCGTGCAATGCCGAGTTTTATTCTGCCACGACTGAGAATGGCAGGGAGGTTTTTGGAGATCCTCCCAGCGCAGCCTCCGCCACTGTAACCTCGGGAGCTGTGCACAGGTCCTGAGCGCTCACTGGTGGACCAGCAGGTCATCCTGAGCTCCTCTTCCACATCGCGTGAAACTCAGGGTAACAAACAGAATGGGCAAGTCCCAGACTGCCATGGACCAGTGGAAGCAGTGTGGGTTATAAAAGGAAGGTTTGCACTGCCTGCAGGTGAAATAGCTGATAAAGTAACTCTCATATGGAAAATAACTTGCAAGCTTCCATTTTGAAAAAATGAGGTGAAGGACAAGATTTCTCTTACTGCCCTCATCTGAGTCATGATGTGGATTCTGGTGGCAGGACCTCAGCTCTGGTCCTTCACCAAGCATACGGAAAAAGGTCTGTGACAAACACTGGAGAACTGTAGGTGGCTCTGGTTCCCAAGAATTATCGTTGACATCAATGAACAGATCCCTTATTGGCTTTTTTTTGAACCCTCATCTGCTTCTCTGTGCCCAGGCACCTACCTCTATACCCGCTGCTCCGCACACCAGCTCCAGCTTCCCATGCCCACCTCCATCCTCAATCCTGACATTCCTTCCCTGCTGCTCCTTTCTCTCTTCTCCTTCTGTTTGTGCCTGTGGTTCCAGGTTATCCCCTTCTCTGCCTTTTGTGCAACACAGTCCTACTCTCAGGTTTTCTCCACTGGTAAAAGTCTGATCACGTATAAAGTGGGGCAATTCCACAATGAGACCGGTGACAGCTTGATAGCCCAACAGTTAGGGAACTCATCAGGGATGTGGGGGGCCTGAGTGAGAGTTCCTGTTCTTCCAAATTCAGAGCATGGACTGATGTCAGTCTTATCACATTCCAGACAACTGCAACTCCATGCATTTCTGGCTATTCTACACCTCCTTTCCCCACAATTTTGTGCTCATGACCAGAAGCTGGCACAATTTTCCTGATGACATCTTGGTCAGGGATGACATATTTATGATGCTTACTGTCAACAGATCTGTTTGCTGATGGAAAAGAGAAAGTTTTTTAGATTGCTCAGTTTTCTACCAAGATGGGAATCTTCCCCTTGCTATGACCCTCTATAGCACATGGACCAAAATGATTACTGAGACATAAAAAAAAACTATTTCTATCAATAAGAATTATTTCTTTAGGTCTACAGCACATTGGCACTTAAACTATAATGTAGTTACATTTTTTTCTGTAATGGATGTTTTTACACACTATTGGTGCCACAGATATATGTATTTTTCTGAGACTTTCATCTGCAGAAGAAATCAAATGAATGTAACCAAAGAGCACATTAGGAGGAAGACATTATATTAATGAGTGGTAGCACATATCAACAAGTTACTCTTCAGTTTAAAAATTCATTCAAAAGAAATATCATAATTTAAACTTTTAAACATGCAGCTTCATAAATGAGTTTGTCCATAAACTAAATACAAGTTAATAACTTGTATTTAGTAGATCTTCTACAACCAAATTAAATCATAAAAAGACAAACTAACTTTTCCAGTAAAAGATACTAAAGACAAATGCATTTCAGTGCATCCAGCAATTATACTAACTTTCACACTCTTCCATTTTCTCCCAATACTGGAAAGTTAATGAGATCCACAGAAGCAAATAACCTGTGTACAAAGGATCCAGAGCTGAGCTTTTCATTAAAACAGCTACAAACACCTGAAATAAATTATGGGCAAATGTTCTATGCTACACCTAGTGATTCATTTTTTTTTTCATCTCTATTGCTCTCTGTTGCTCAGGCTGTATTCAGTTGGGTTGGTTTCCAATAGTTTTATTAACACTGAATCAACCAATAGGATCAATGTATTTAACTACTAGTCAGTGCAAGTGAGGATAGAAATCTCACCCAATCTAATTATTCCTTGTGATGTTATGGCAAGTATGGAAATGTATAATTACAGTGTAATTACACAGACACTGCAAATTCAGTAAGTTGCAAATTCAAGGCTATGTTTCAATATTAGGTCATTTAAGTGGGTTCAAAATTAGGCAAAACCTGTTTGCTCATCACCGATAATTATGTTGTCAACTTCTCCAAAGCCAGGCACCTCTAAGGAGCATCCAGCTGTTTAATCAGACAGGCCGCCTGACCTGTATGAGGATGAAAGTGAACTCCCCAATTACTGACATTGTTTCTTTTGAAAACAATCATTTTGGTCTTATATGGTGCATAAGATTATTAGACAGCATCAGTGAGACTGTAGTAGTTGCAAGGACTTTCCCCTATAATTCAGGGGATGCTTTGCATTTTGACAGAACAGAATGGACTTGCATTTGTATGCAATTTCACGTTCTGCTCTCAATGGGACTGTGTGTAGAGAAAGATAGTTTTTGGCTTGTTTGTGGCCAAGTGTCACATAAAGTCTGATTATCCTACTCTAGGCAGAGAAGTTTGAACTTATTGACTGATTTACGTCAGCGAGATTAGAAACAAATAAATATCCTTCTGCAGCAAGAAAAAGGTCACAGTTTAAGTAGCAATCCTAAATTCTGATGCAAGGAAAACTCCTACTGCAGGGAGAGATACGATAGTGTCACTGCAAACCAAAGGATTTCGAGAACATCTTTAAGTGCTGCTGGGCTTAGGAACAGCAAGATGTAGTGGAGCTAGCTATACTTGCATGTGGTAGCTGTTGGTGAATGCAGGACACATAGGTAAAGCTATATTTTAAAAAGCAATAAGCAAGAGTGTCTATTTTGATCTGTTCCCGTAAGGCCCACCCTGCTTTAAACATTTTTTTTTGTTGTTGTTTTATGGGGAAAAACGCCTACAAGCTTCTAAGCACACATCCATCTGGTGACCCAGCTGTGGATGCTAATATACATAATGGAAGAGAAATTTCCTGTTACAGATTCTTCTGTAAACTGCAGATCTTAATCCTTTGTTTTAGATACTGATTCAACAATTTTAATATCAATAATTAAACAAAACAAATTCATTTATTTCAGAAAGGTCTCAGGCAACAGGTTCTGAATGGAAAATAAAAGCAGGCTTTCATATTCTTCACCTTTTTAATGGAATAAAATTGACACTGCTTTTAAGTAAGGATGTTTGCATAAGTATGGAAAGAAAGTAAACATTAATATTAACTTTATCTCATGTGCAGAGGCACAAAAGGTTTTTGTCTGTACTGCATTGCATGACCAGGGGGGTTTAAAAAGAGTAGACACTGTTTTTTTGCCAAGTTTTTTACCTTCTTTAACAATTACAGTTTTGTAAGGTTCTCTTACTACCTCTGAGTTTCAGGTCTTCTCCATTTAAACATACACTTGTTTTACAGTAGCTTGAACCAGATATCTAATTGTGAAAAGCAGGTCTGGTTTTATATTCAAATTTAGCTTAGTCAAATAAAAACCAGGTGTTACCTTACTCGTATTACTACAAATTAATGTTATCAGACTTGCTGACTCATGAATCTGAGGTTACTGCAATTTTAGCTATGCTGAAAAATTAATCTATCATTTGAAGAACTCTGCACTATACTTTATCTTGTATTCCTCGCTCTGATTCTTCCTCTTATGTTATCCCCATTTCTTGGCCTTGGAAGGTTTCAGTGGCGGGGTGATAAATATCAGACCAGCCGCTTTTGCTTCCCGTGAGTTTCTGAGATGCCTTTTGTTGTTTGTGGTAGGTGAAACTTCATAACATTTAGGGCTGGAGTCAAAATGTACTCATCTAAACTACCTTCCTGATTCTGCTAGTTGGGCTAAAATTAGTAGTTGGGGATTTCAAGCACTCCGATTTTTGATTAGGCTGGGAACAAGATCTGCAGCACTTCAGATACTTCTGTTTCTGTCATTAACTGAAAACCAGAAGTATAAAAATTTGCATATTATCTCTCCTGAGTAAAAATGTCAGAAGCCGGGACATTCACTGGGTCATTTCACTGGTAATTGACACAGTGTATGTCCAAGATAGATGCAGGGATGCTCTCCCCATCCTGGACCACGAGGCTGCAGTCAGAATTTCATCTTGAAAATTGCTTCTGTGCTGACTTCTCTTTTTGTGATGTATTTCTAGCTCCTTCTTCCACAGTACAGCAATATTAACTCAGTTCCCTAGCTTTCATACATGTTACCAAGGAAAATCTTGCCTACCCTGACTTCATTAGCGACAGCTAGTGCTGTTGTTTTTCAGAGAAACAGTTGCATTAAGGACTTGGGGAGCAGAGCAGGTGTGTAGGTGTCTGCACATACCTTTTTGTTTTACCCAGATCTTCCATTACTCTCGGCTTCCAGCATTTCCCTTATCATATATATCAAGTAAAGTAGGAAGTAAAGTAAGTTTTACTATGAACGTTATCTCATTTATTGAGAAAAAGAGATGCTAATTCTGCTTAGGCAATAAAAGGACCTTAGAGGGAGTGTAAATGTAATTTTCACCCTTTCAGGTCCTTCCACTGGTACACGGTATAAAGTTGTGTTTTACCTTTGTAGTGCATATCCACCTTCTATCTAAATTCTAAAGTCCAAGTGTATCTTCTTGATCTATTTCTGCACAATGAACACCATGAATATTTTTTATTTTTGCTAATGCCTTGCTGGGCTGATGAATAAAATCCCATAGACTCTAATAAAGCACAGAAGGATAATTTAGAACCATGTCCCATGGAAAGCCTCAGTAAATAATAAAAGCATAAATATACTGGCAAGCTAATGCTATCCACTGCGGGAGACGTTTAGAAATGAGAACCCACATCTGTGCACAATAACACATGTTCAGTTGTGGATCTCTCTTTGCATTCACACGTGATTGAAGGTACAGATTTAGTGCCTGCTTGGTGCACACATCATCATTACAGTCTGGTTTCCACACCACAAGGATTTACTCATGTTTGTTAAACCTAGGTGGGTTTACTTTCTTTCCTATATTAGTCAAGTGCAAACGAACGAACAGAAACAGATTAAAAGGCAACTCTAATTAAGCAGCTTATATGTCACAGCACGCTAACGTCAACATATTGTTTTAGCTACTGCAAATTATCAGTACTAAAGTTCTTTAACTGGTAGTCTAAATTTCCTC
Source organism: Alectura lathami (assembly GCA_013399715.1). NCBI lineage: Eukaryota > Metazoa > Chordata > Aves > Galliformes > Megapodiidae > Alectura > Alectura lathami. The sequence goes on along the minus strand of VXAV01007208.1, from coordinate 657,710 downwards.
ATTATTCCAGCTAGGGACAAAAGATTAGACAAAGAAATAAGAGGGCAAAGGTGCTCGATTACAAACAACATTTTAATGAATAATAATATTCCACATTTCTGTGCTGTTCCCCAGACATTCACGTCTCAGGTAATGCAGATCCCCAGGCTGCAGCTGGCTCCCGCAGAGCCAGTTCCCACCCAGGGAGGACTGGGGCTTTTTGGAGGTGGTAAATTGAACTTCTTGGGGTGGGAGGGGTTGGTTGGCCCTTCTGAGCTGTGCGTGCGGATGCACAAGCTGCACTCACTGCTTCTCAGAAAGCTTTTCCTACAGGTCAGGAAACAGAGCTTGGGTCAGAAGAGCAGTGAGAGCAAGGCAGGGGCTTTGCACCTAGCAGCTCTGTCTCTGGGCTTCTCTCCCACATTTCCTCCCCCTTCACCTTCCCTCTCTCTCTCTGGATTGCTATTGTCTGTCTCCAGATTTCCACAGCAACAAGAGCATAAAATTCACTTTCTGGCCTTTAAGGAGCTTAATGGGGAGACCTTCAGTGTGCACAGTTGTTCTGCTTTTAACTTATTTTTGCAAAGCAGGTATATTTCCAACCTAGAATTAGAGAGAGTGGCCTCAGGCTAAATTGCAGGGAGTCCCAAATGAGTGAACCCTTTGAGGGGAGAATCACTGAAGAAGAAAATGAAGATGACAAGGCTGTTGCTTCTTAATAAACATTATCACATTTTCAGCATGCATTATTTATTACTTTTTTCATTGATTTATGCTCTAAAACATTTAATCTAATATGTATAACTATATACACTTATACATACATATACATATATGCACATACACATACATTTAATTCTTTCTTTTTTTTTTTTTTCCTAAGCAAATTTTGAATTCTTTCCCTTTTGCATTGTTAAATTAAAATGTTAATTCTGGCAAATGTTTCTTCTTTTTCCAATCAGAATATAAATACGATTAAATTAAGGGCATTTGGTGGAGTGCTGTGGTGCGATGCATTTTCCAAAGTTAAAGGTGGAACTGCCTTCAATCCTAATGTTTCTACCTGTGCTGTCTGTGGTTTCTCTAACCTTGTTCCCTACTAGCAGCTTGTAACCTACTTTTGTGTCAGGACATGAGGGAAGGTTATTAGCATCGTTTGCAACCTACCCAAGATGTAGTCTATGAACTCTGCTCCCAAAATGACTGAGGGAAGGGCAAATCTTGGCTGAGTCCAAGCTGAGTCACCAGCGATGCTGACTGTCAGTAAGAGCCCCTGCAGCCCCCCCCCACCCCAGCTCAAACACAGCCTTGCCTTAGATCTGGGGAGATCGCAGAAAGTCATAATCTTCCTGCCTGAAACAGAGGAAAGGCTAGATGGGACAGGAGTCATCGTCATAAGGTGGTCTGACAAGAGTGGTGAAGCTTATGTGCCATATGTCAGTGCTGGAAGGCACTGCACTTGCAAACCAGCCGGCAGCGAGGCGAGGCGAGGCCAGCCCTCCACAGGACTCTGACGCCTCGGCTTCTTCAGCGAGCTCAGTGCCACTCCTTCTGCACACAAGGCAGTGGGACCAGAGCCCGGTGTCGGCAGTGTCGAGCACTTTGGAGAAAATTGCTCGTGGTTACTTCAGCAGTGCTTGCAAGTGGTGCGAAAGGTCAACTTTTCCAGCACAGGACCCTCCTCTCTTTATTTTACTTTATGGTCAGACAGACAATTTTTATTCTGAGATCTGCTGCTGTCCAGTAAATATATAACTTTGTTACTAACCAAGCCTGCACTAGAATGATACCTTTGTGGACACTAAAAACAATTTAATGGCATGTCACAATAGCAATTCACTCTGCTAATAGCCCAGCTCAATAATACTATATTGCATAAACCTCCTTCAGTCTTCTGACAAATAATTCACCTTTATGCACTCTGCAGCAAGCTCCATTTCACTAACAAATATATTTTTTCCTTACACCTACAAATAAATATCCAGCATCTTCTTCCTGTACCATCAGCTGTTCCTGTGGATGAGGTCAGCGGTGCCGTATTTCTACCACGAATCACCTATCTCCATCATAGCCTTAGAGACGACAACTTTTTAACTGGCACATCAAATCACAGAGAAGGGTGAAGGGAATAAAATCTTGGAAAAAATATGTACATTTTGATATGTCTCACAAGCAGCAGCAGTGAAAAGTTTAAATACTCTGTATGTCAGGGCAGCCTTAAACAAATGTTTATGGGCTTTGCTTTTGCAAGCATAAGTATTTGGGTAAGCACAAACCTCAAGATGTCTCTTGCTTAAAATGCAGTGAAAACTCGCAGAGCAGGCAGGCATTCCCCTGCCATTCTGCTTCCTTCGCTTCTTTTTAAAGGAGATTGACTGCTCAAGGAGAGATCTGTTGGGTCTACTGCATATGATAAAATACTTGAAGGCTGCTTCCCAGCTATTTGGGGTGAATTGCTACCTTGATCTGGGGACGGAGCTGCACATGCTCTTTTAAAAGCTCACCTGGCTCTGAAGGCTGGGAGTGGTCATCCCATGGCACTCTGTAGGTGACATGTCCAGGTATCCTCTCCATGACTCACACAAACCCACCTTGGAACAGCAATCACCTATGGTTTTTATTATGCCTGGAGGCTCAGTGGCATCATATGACATGAGTTTTATGTTCTCAGTCTACTTCCTGCTGTGGGCTAGGAGAAATTCTTGGTGCTGGTTTATCAGTCACAGCAGAGAGGATTCAATGGGCCCAGGGAAGAAATGATCTTGTGAGAATTTTCCCCAAAATTGTATTTTTTTTTTTTTTTGAGGGTAGTCTGGATGATACGGGTGTTACAGTTTTGTGTACTGCTGCTGTTGTACAAATTAAAATGATCTTTACGATTTCGAAGGTCATGTTAAGAGACAAATAAATAAATCAATCAATAAACGTAAGCTTCATGGGGACAAATAGAATTTCTTTTATATTTTTATTTTTGCTATGTTATCTACTTACGCTTGGTATAAATTCTTCCATTCCTAGAAATAAGACTCAAGTGATATATTTAGAAATAGGATCAGCTATCAAAAGCGCCTGTTTTCAAATGCCTATGCAGAATCTGCTAAAAAAAAACTGATCCTGTTTCTTTAAGAACCACTCTAAAATGCTATGGCAAAAAAAAAAAAAAAAAAAAAAAAAAGCCATTTTTGTAGAAGAAACTATTTGTATCAAATATCATGAGAAAATAAGTGCATCATGACAATTTTGAACATCTTTTATGATTTGATTGTCAGTAACGAGGCCCACAGGAGAGTGATAAATGTGCAGCACGAAAAATATCTATTTCACTTAGATAGCAAATTATGCAACTCAGTGCTTGATAGCACTTGGCAAAATACAAATGTAGTTGAATGGAATTGAAATTGTTGCTCTTTGCCTAAGACACAGGTAATATCACCAGGGGTCCTGTCTTTAGATATTTATAAGAGCTAAGAGTTTAAGTAATAGTAGCAGTAATACAAAATTACCTTTAAACATTGAAAACATTTTTACTTTGTTACAGGGTGTAATTTACACTTTTTCTCTAATGGCTTACATACTGAAAATGATATACTAATGCAATTTTTCAAATTTAGTTTCCTTTTTGTGTTCTAAAATTATATGCTCTCTCTTTTCCCTGTTTGTCACTTTTCAGATTCCATTTAATTCCATGTTCATAGAGTTTCATAATTTATCTGCTTGTCATAAAAGTTTTCTAAACTTTTAAAAATACGAAATGCTCCCTATAAACTCAGAAAAAAATGCTTCCAGTTCAACTTCCAGAAATTTTTCAATTTTGTTTTGAACTATTACCATACATTTTGTTGTTGCTGTGAGATTTTTCATACAGTGACATCAAGAAAGGGAAGGAAAAAATGATCAGAGAAGAGATTCACTCAAACCATTTATATTAACCTGTCACTTCACTTATAGATTTATATTCTTGCTTATCCTACGTAGAAGGATAGGAAGATAAATATAAGAAACTGTTGTATAGCTATGTCTTAGCACAGAATGGGAAATGAATTTTCTACTCTGTGAGAACTTTCAAGATTTTAAAATTTTCTTTATTCCAAACAATGAAGTTTATGTCATAAGCTAAAAAAAAAAAAAAAAAAAAAAAAAAAAGAGAGAGAGAGAGAGAGATAAGAAAGAAAGAAAAAAGGTCATATTAATCAAAGTGTTTACTTTTGATAATTTAAAATCATTTTTTCCTGGCCCTGATGTTTTCACATATTCAGTTATTTGTTTTATGCTTTTTCTTCCAAGTAGCTTGAATTTTGAAACCAAGAGCTGTTTCTACTTGAGTAATGTGAAAACAGGCTATGGACAGAATGCCTTTTTAAAATTCTCCAAATGGCATTTCTCTAACCAGACTTTCTCACACAAATGAATTATCTTCTAATGCATCACCCAATGAAAATTTAGTGCACAAAACCTAGACCATCTTTGCTGTGCATCTCCATTTCTCTCTAACCACTTCTAATGCCATTTGATTCCTTCTTGATCATGACACCAAAAAAGTCAAAGGAATTTCTCAAATGTTGACTAGGAAACATTCTAGGGGAGGGAACTGTGAGTGGATAAGGGCTTCTGCCTCTTGGTCTCCTCTGTCCCCTCGTCTTCAGGGAACCTGGGACTACCACATAGCAAAACGGTCCTTGGCATAGTGCTATGTCCTCCTCCCTCAATGTGGCAAGAGTTCCCTCAGCTTGGACCCCTCTTGTGACCTCCCAGGATCCTAAGCCCCAGTGATGCCCTCACATTGCAAACAGGGTGAGCCAAATTTGGGAGAGATGGGGAGTGCCAGCCCCTGCCCATGCCCCTGGCTGCTGCCCTACTTCTAGGAAAGATAAAGTAAGGGTGGAGAATGGGGCCAGAGAGAGACACGCAGTTCTCCTATTGGTATCACACACTTTGTTTGTGTTCTGGCTTGTTTTTCTAGCTTTGTGTGTTTTTTGAATCATGGTGCTACCACCAGGTCATGAGAATTGCTGCTGGACACAGATGCACATGCAAACGTGACCAGACAGCTGCCAAGCTGCGCTCAGTGTACCTCTTATGAGAAAAAGTTCAAGAAAAGAAAAAAAGAAAGAAAGAAAAGATTAATTGCAACATATAGTAGAAATACAGGCGCAGACAAGTGAAATACAGATTCTGACCATCTGCAGTTGTTAAAAGGCTCCATTCATATTGCATATGAGAAGAGGTGTTAGCCTCAGTTCACAGCCAAATTTTAATGTTGGTAATTCCCTGCATTCCCCTAAAAAATTCAGTTTGACACACCGTTTTATTCCTTTTGGCACTGACTCTTGTGCAATGCTGCTCTGCTCTGTTGAACAGTTGCCTTTTTCACTATACACATGACTTTCCAGCAATAATGGACAATGTTATTGTCAGGTCCTAAAACTACATCACCTGCATCTTTTATTGCTTTGCATAACTTTGTCTGGAGTCCAGTGAAGCCTTCATTTTTTTTCATATCTGTTATTCTTATCTTTCTGGCATCATACTACAACTTCCCGGGACCTTTGTGGGTTGGGCCTTATTCCAAACAAAGCAGGAAGCTATACAATTTCTTTTAATATTCCGTTTCATATTTATGCAACCGTAAACTTATATCAAAAATCCCAAAAAACTAAAGAGAATTTAAATAGCCTAAAAAGCTCATAGGCTTATCAAAAGCACTGTAGAACTAGGAATCAAAACTCCTACAAACGGCAAGTCCAATGAACAATTGTGAATGATAACAGGCAGCAGGATTTTTATGAGAATGCGTATACAAGTCTAATGCAGTTGTAAAGAAGACATTTAAATGACTAGGGTATTTGCAACCCCAGTGAAACTCCCATGGGAGAAGCTGTTGACAAATTAAAGCCGCTGTTGCTACTCTTACATTAGCTTTTGTATCCTAAACACATCACTAGGTGGTATTTCATGGTGTAAAACTCTTACCTGCTTAAACGCTTATTTGGAATGGAAGAATCTTACATTAATATAGAGTCCCATTGTGCTAGGGCTGGGAGGATCTTTGGAATAAATGTATCAGTTGAAAATGTTTTTGTTCCTTCTGTCTGAAAATAGTTCATTTTCTTAAATATTCTCATGTTACAAAGAAGTAAGCTGTTCAAAATATTCACCAGATGAATAGTATGTATACTTCAGTTTACTTTTCAGCAGATTTTTTTTTTTTCAAATGAAGATATCTATGATTGGAATTTTTTTTTTTGCTCTCAGACAAGGGAAATCTTTTAAACCACATTCCAAGCATCAGGACCTCTTATTTTGAGTTTAGCTTTCTTTTTATCTTTTTTTTTTTTTTTTCCTAATGCTGCAATATCATTTTTTGTAACATCATTTATTGGCAATCCAACAGAAAGCTCTTGAAGATCAGAATAACTGATGGTCTCTTTGGTCAAAACTGTATTCTATGTATGAGTATTACCATGACAGAAATTTGGTCCTGCTCATAGTGCTTTGCCCACAGGTACTTCTGTGCATTGCAAGAAGGGACAGCATTTAGAATAAGACTACTACTGTCACTAAGAAAAAATGAATATCTTGAGTATCCTAAGAGAAACCACATCTCACACTTTCCTTTAAATTGCATGCACCTTTTCTAAAATATTTGCAGCTAAAGAGCCCAATGTTCTAGATGCTGTGACTTGAAGCCTTTAGGAAAAAAAAAAAAAAATCTTTGAAATAACATCTAAGATCTACTTTAAAATTATCTTCCTCAAACACAAAAGAAATTTAAAGTTAAGGCTGAAAATCTGGCTGGAAACCATGTCCTTAAATCAACCTACCTCTCCTTAGCTTTGCAGGGAATCTCACACACTGTACTAATGCCATATGTGCCACAACACACAGGAATAATGGGGTGAGCTGAGGACAGTGTCACACCATACTGAGTTACTCTTAATTCAAAATTTCTTCCTTGCTTTTAAGAGTGTAGCTTAGATCCTTGCCAAAATTGCACTTTATTTTTATTTTTATTTACTTTTTAATATACACAGTGGAAAAAAAAATGCAGCATGAAGAGCACACAATTTCTGGAGATAAAAAACTGAAAGAGTTGCTGAAAGTGAGATGAATTCACCTCTTAAATATGTGTCAACTGGATAACCCCCCCAAAAAAAAGTAAAGGGAGAAATGATAGCCTGACAAGGAGCAACAGACTTATACATAAGAAACAGGCCCAGATTGTTTCAGTCCTGAGGCAAAACCAAAAACAAATCAGGTTATGAATTCTAAGCTTCTCTGCCTCAAATGTGAGTGGCACTCACAATCTAGGGATTGATTTTAATAGATACTAGCAGCAAAGTGGAAAATGAAGATGGTCTTTGAAACACTTTTGGCATATAGCACTTTAATTACTCCTGTGCAGACTTCAGCAGCTTCAGTTTATGGAGATCCATGTGAGAATATTAAAAAAANAAATCAAATGAGAAAAATAAAAAAAAAAAAAAAAAAAAAGAGAAAAGAGAAAGTGCAGTTTGATTGTTTCCATTCACTTGGTTTTTGCACCCTTTTTGCATTTCCCTTGACGTGCTTTTCAGCAGAGGGGAGCTGAGATATAATGCTGAGATCAGAGCCCTGCTCTTCAAACACCCTGAAAGTTCAGAGGAGGTCAGAGCTGTGAGGTGGCCCTTTGTAGGGGTGGGAACAAACTGCTCACATCGGTCCTGTTTCCAAGTACAAGCAGATTCTGGGTCTCAAGCGTCACTTCAACCCAGATTCATTTTCTATGTGAAGTCATAATTCTGCTCCAATTTACTCTTTGCACAGACAAGCTTCAGTCAAAACTTTGCCTGGATTTGAAGTAATGTTTGATACAATAGTTTCATCCAACTCTACTTTCAACTACTGATCTGAGAACCCCCTTCCTTCTGAATCTTGTCTCACATTTTTTAACTTGTGTCATTTGATATTCAAGTTTCCTTCAGATTTAGTCTCGTCTGAAGGCAGAATCAAGCTTTCTCTTTTCCTGGGAATGCATAGGTTATGTGACAAGATATACAAACAGTTTTGATCATCAGTAAAATTTACTGCTGCACAATATTGTAGTTTTAATTAGCAGTAAAGTGAAACGAAAACTGTTGTACTATGATTGGAATATAGCTTTACAAAAAGTGAGAAGGGATTCTTGCATAGTATTTCATTTAATTGATGGTATTTCTACATTTATTTATAGCAGCAAAAGGGTGTAGGGATTTTTTTGGAAATACTTCAGACAAGAATTGACAGGAATATTTTCAGTTTCTTTGACACACGAAGGGTAGCTTAACTTTTGTGTTGTATGCCTTTTATGGTAAAATGTTATTTTTCTCTTACTGCTGATGAGCAGGACTTCTTCCTGCTTCAGTGAGTTTCTTCCTTAAGTTGCTCCTGCAAGGGCAGCCCTGCACAGCCCCTGCTGGGCTGACTGCATGATGCCTCCTTAATTGTAGTCGAAGCAGCCTGGGGAAGAAAAGCTGACCAAGAGCGGGGGTCACCAAAGATGGGGCTGCTCCAATTGCAAGTGAGAAAGGGGACCTGTAAGGAGCCCTTATTGTCTGCTGCCTACAACATGATCTCCAGGCTCACTTATCCAACACAGCCCCCAGCTTTCAGCACTTCAAAATAGCTTTGTGCAGCCTGTCGCAAAACAATGCAGCGCTCAAAGTTCTGCAAAGTCTGAGGCCTGGTGTATACCTGGGTATGCTGATGCGGGTGGTGTGGCCTGGCGGAAATTTGGGAGCCTCTGCACTTGTCCCCAGGAGCTGTTGGCTGTGTAGTGCCATGGAAATGTCCTTTGCCAAAAGTAAATGTGCTCCCTTCACCTAGACTAACCTGCTGAGGCCTATTGCTCTCTGCTGATTTATTCAGAAGACCACCAAACTGCTGCTAAATGAGGCTGATTTGGGGCAGCAGTCTAGCAGAAATGATATTATCTACTATTACAGTAATAGTAAGGGGGAGGAAGACAGTATTCATTGTGCCACAACTGCTCCCTTTCTTTCAAGGCATACCCCAGCCTCAGTAAACAGAGCTTCTGTCATTTGGAGCAGAAACTGCTGGAGAAGTAAAGAGCAGGCCCTATGGAGACAGAGATGGGGCTGAGCCTCTCAACCCCTTTGTGCTGCAGTGCCAGAGCCAGGTGAAGCAAAGTACCCCTGGCTAGGCTGAAAGAGGAGAGGATGCTCAGGGGACTCAGTGCTCCAAACAAATGATCTCACTCCTGGCTCACTTTCTTCTTGTAGTGAGCAAAAATCTGCAGAATGAAAGGCAAAGTCTGACTTGCAATCAATCTTCATTAAGAGTCAGATTCTTTCACTGCAGCTCTATAAACAGTATTTTTGTGAATTAAAAATAACATCATGTTAATTACAGTTCTGCATTACCTTTTCTTGTTATGGCATGTTAGGCATACTCCTACTTACAGAATGCCAATAACTCTTCACAATTCTGATTTCCTTCAGAGCTTCCACATTACAGTTCCATGCTCAGCAAAAGGAATGGCCTTTTGAGATGATGGCACATCAAATATGCCCTCATAAAGCTTTGTATCTCCTGTTTTCCAGCCTCTGCCATATTGTGCATGAGATGAAATGGCACAATATTCCAAATCTGCCATCTACATCAGAGTGTCATCTTTGAAACCGTTCCAAATTTTCTTCTCCAGTGACCTATCATTATATCAGGTTCAGAAAAACAGAAACTCTGTAGCCCTGTATTATGTTCCTTCTTTTTCAAATCCAGTCAAAGCCTCTACACTGGAAATTCACCCTCTTGTGTACTAACAGGTGGGGGAGTGTGTAATACGGATTCATGCTGAACTGATACAAAGCAGTGTCTATGTCCTGTGATTGCATATTAGCAAATTAGTCTTCTGGGTCCTCACATCATCTTGGTATGTTGCCCATGAATTCCAACAACATACGGTGCTGAACTTCAGCCAAGACATACAACACTAGGTACAGTTCAGCACGAGTCCAATGACAATGCGGTGCAGTCTGCAGTCTCTTTCCCAGCCAGCTCAGAGTCAGTTCTTATGGGGACCCTGAGGGGCAGAGCCAAGAACCAGGCTATACCACAGGAAGAGAAGGAACCATAGGGCTTGTCTGTGCCTGCAAGCCTCAATAAGGAATTTACTTTGTATTTAGCCTTCCATGAATTAGGGACAGTACGGACCGTTGACAACCAGTGATGCAAAGTGTTTTGAATGCACCAGCACCAATAGGAAGGTTTATCCCAGGTTTCAGCATATCTCGTGCTGTATTTTTTAAATCTAAAGCTGACAAGGAAGCAGTATTCCATCCTCTGCACTTTTATAATGCCATCTCTGAAGTCAGCCTCTGAAGGCAACATTTATAAATTTGTTTTAATAGGACCCAGGTGACATTCTTGATACCCAGGTCAATGTGTGCTATGGAGAGCTGTATCCTGCTGCTAGGATGCAGTTTCCCAATAGAAGTTATGAAATCCACGCTTGCAAGCTCTGTTTTGGGCATCTAACCACAGAAATCGTTCCTAACAACAAGAATGAGATAGGATCAAGACATTACATGTCAGCATAAATTTCCTCTCTTTCTCCCCCACTCCACTGCACATTCAGATTTCACAAAAGTTTAGTATGAATTTCCATGACTCACTCAACAGTAACCCATCTTTCAGAAGGATTGCTTTATTTGTGACATTTACTATAAAAGATCGAAAATCAGGATTTTTTTCTTTTGCTTAAGAGGTAAATTCATCATTTCATGCCTAATGCATGTGTATAGAATCACAGACTACTTACACATACGGGTGTAGCCTCAAAGCAGTGTGAAGTGGACATAAACACAAATCTATTCAGTACATAATTGCATTTGCTGAAAACCTTTTTACACATGAAGTTTGAAGTGCAGAGGGACTGCAGCATATTGGTGCATAGAAACACAGGCAGTCTACTTCAATGAATTCCTAACGAGGTAGAATAAGCATGAATTAGAGCTACACAAGCTGTTTGCAAATAAATATAAATATTAAACAACACCGAGACAGACAGCCTTGTGAGCCATTCGGGTAGAACAGCAATGAGTACCATACAAGGACTTGTACAGATAGGTAAGTGTTGAAAATGCCTAGACTACAGAACTATTTTAGACGGAGAAACTGGAACTTGATGCAGAAAGAGCAAGACATCTGGGAATAAATAAGCAAATTTCACAGAAAGAAAGAAAGAGTGGAAGAAAGAAAGAAAGGAAAAAAGAAAATTCCCCTACAGGTTTAGCTGATATTGTCAACTAGCATCATTCTTACTGCTCTCTCAGTATATGTCAAGTCCTCTATTGCTTCTAATCTGTTGTAAGCTATATTCTCCACAGACAGATATAACACCAGAGGAGAACATTAAGACCACCTATTCATATTTTTTTGACATCTGAAGTACAGTCAGACCTCAGTAGGACTTCAGCTTTGGCACAGAGTGAATCTGTGATCTTATCAAATATGCAATCCCACATAAAGCAACTGCTGAGCTGCACAAGAGTCACATAAATATTAAAACGTTCAGAATGGTTAACTCATCAAACAAGCTGCCTATCTGGACAGATGGACGGAAGGACTGAGGAATACATCACGCAGAATCCTGAATTTAGACTGTGTGAAGGAAGCACCCTAAGGAACGAGACAAGCACATACAGATAACCGCACTCCCTACATATGTGGTCATCGCTGCCTTTTAATCAAGGAACATTTAAACCATATTTCCCTCGAGTGTGATTCCTAAGAAGAACATGATAGAGGGGTATGTGTTAGGGTGCTGATCAGGGAGCCCATATATTTCAGAGCTGGTATAAGCCTGCAGAGATCCTATGGGGAAAAGCACAGGCAGAGAGAAGATGCGTTATTCTGTAAACAGCACATGAAGGGTATCCGGAGACCAGGGACTGCAGCATTTTCTATCGTCCTGCCCATGTGAAGCAGGTGGAGCCATCTTTCACCAAAACATTCAAACAAGGTCCATTGCTAAACTGCTCAGAACACTCGAGGAGACAACAGTTAATGCAGGTTAAACATATTGTTTGGTGGTATTTTATAGCTGCTTGTTACGAGAGGAGCTGAGCATCTGACACGCATTTACTAATTTAACCTCAAAAAGAGAAAATAATAGTTTCCAGCGAGGAGCTGAGAGGCACTGAGACTGCTGTGTGTACCGCTCCCTAAGTGTCCCCATGGTGCTGAACACCGCTTGGAGATCTGGGCTTAAAGCCTTAAGAGAGAGCAGATGAGGAGCGCTTTGTCCCTCAGACTCCCTTTGCTGGCGCAGGCTGTGCACAGCACACGCCTCCCACACCTGCCCGGCTCCCTGCCCACCGGATCCCTCCCGTGGGAAGAGGTGGGGACGCATGCCCCGGGGCTGGGGCTGCCGTGCCAGGGAGGCTGAGGAGAAGCGACAGCGGGAGAAGCCTGGCAGTACCATCTAGTGGGTGCTGCCTCGCACAGGCAGCGCTTCCAGGGAGGAAGGGAGAAAAGAGGACAGAGAGCAGAGAAATAAAACATTCTTTATCACTGTTCTTGACAGGTATTATATTGTACTATAGTGCCATTTGTTTAGTTACTGCTACAGCAAGTGCTGTGCAGAAATCTTATAAGCAGCCATATGGCACCTCTGAATGAAAGCCATTATGTTTTTATGAGTAACCCACACTGTCTCTGCTAGGGGAAAGAACCTTCGTTTTCACCAAATGTCATTTTCCTATTCTGAAAGGAAGAAAATATTTCTGACTTTCACTGAACTCCACAAACTCAAGCTGATTCTCCCCTCCTGATGGTCTTCACACAGAGGCTAAGCCCACTGGAGGCCTCACATACCCACCAGGTGTTTCACTACTGACATTTTGCTGTTTTAATACTCATGCTTTTCAACTGTGCCATATTAAACAACACTGTTTGTAGCTGATCTTCTATTTGATAGTTACTAGTTCATTAACATGCTACAGTTTACCATCCCTTACATTTGACAGCAGCTGTCCAGCCACTCTTAGCATTAATTTTAAAGCGTAACAGGCCATTGGAAATGGAAAATATGTTCTCAAAACAGGGTAAAAATAACAAGTCATTAAAAATTCTTTATACCTGAAAGAAATATCTAGGCTGCACCTCTTAAATTAACTCTGTACTTTTGCTGTGTAGAGCAAAAGTTTTTCTAATGATTGGGGAAAAAAAAAATCTTTTATGTTAATTTCTATGTCCCACCCCACCATATTGTATTAAAAGTGGTACATTGTGTTCTGGGGATTCATTTGTTAAATACTGAACAAAGGTCTGCAACTTGCTAGTTGGGAAGCAACAACCAAATAAATATGTGTTAAAGGAAGGGAAATATTTCTGCACTACATACAGAGAACTCAACTTCTTTTAAAACTGTGTTTGTGTGCCTAATTTGCATGTAAAATGATTGCAATTGCAGGCACAGTTGCAGAACATGCATATGCAAATTAAGCATGTAAGGATGAATGTATCTGTGTGTGATAGCCAGCACATTTATCAGTTCCTTGTCCACTTTTGGTATATGTGTATAGATTAGATGTATTTGTCTTTTTTTTTTTTTTTTTTTAATACATCAACTTCATTTATATATAAAAAAAGTCCTAAATAAAATAAAGCCTATAAGGAGACATGTTGTTAAAAGCAATCTAAATAATCTCACTTTACTGCTCCAGATAATTAACACTCTTCAGCAAGAACTTTCCTCTAAATATCAGTCTTCTTTTAGAGAGATTTGCCATTTTACTGCATTCATTATATACACCACACTAAAGTCAAGCCGTGTACCAGAAATACTGCAGGGATCACGCAGAATGTAATTGCTCTAATGCTTTGCATATTTATGTTTGAGACCTTTTTATGAAGTGTTACTTTAAAAAAAGAAGGATCAGTTCATCTTTAAAAGGGAGTGATTGATTGCTGCCAGTCAGGCATTCCTTCATTCTTGGCTTCTCTCTTAGTCTCTGTAATAAGTTTTTCACGAACACCAGCCCGCTATTAAAGAACGGTATTCATCATAAGCCAAGCAGAGAGGAGGCAGACTTTGATGGGCACAATACCATATTTCAATCTACAGTGTCCTTTTTGTTAAACTTGATCTGCTGCCTCATTAGCGTTAGAGCAAAAATACACAAAGCCTTTTGTAAATATTAATCACAAATGTACAAAACCCCTCTGCAGACTAAATTACTTATTATTGGGCTCTCTCCAGGTGATAATATCTAACTAAAAAATTCTGTTTGCCTAAATTGTGGGAGAAAAATACCTTCTTGTGTACATTTTATGTAGCACTCTTACAAAGATAAGTGTTTTAAGTAAATGCATTTTTTCACTCTTTTCCTTTTTTTAACCTCCATCCTTCACAGAGAGGAAATATACAGTCCTGCTGTACATTGTAGGCTGCAGCATTCATCTGAGCAGTATGAGGTTTAAATTCCTGATATCCAGGTTTATTTCTGGCACTGCTGATTAATACAAGAGTGCTTTTTCATGTTTTCCTGCTAAGCTTAAACTTTATAGATGTGAGGCTGTGACTTAAGACATACTGAATTAGCAACACATGCTTTAGCCTAGTAAATATGGCACTACAGAGGAGTTTGCCTAATCACGGTCCAGATGGGTTCCAAAACAGGACTTGGTCTTTTATACTTCAGAAGATCTCTGTCAGGATAATAAAATTTGAGGATTTTGTTGCTATTGTTGATTCCTGTGGGTTTTTTAAAATTAACTTACAGCATTTCAGATGTTTGGAGCAAGGTGATCATTGCTTTTGGTGAGAACCAACAAAATGGAAGTCCCTTGCACAAATTTTTCACTAACACAACAGCTTGAGCTTATGAAATCAGTCTTTATATAATTACTGGTACAAGGCCAAAGCTGAAACTTTGAGAAGCTTAGGTTCAAATCCTGTTCCGTTCAAGCATTCCCTTGAAGTTTGCAATGAACATAAAAAAAAAACATCTGTAAAAACTGGATTAGTCACATAACTTGTAAAATCAAAGCTCAAAGGTCGCTATCTCCAGAGTCTCTTTGTTAGCACAAACAATATAAATGCTGTTAAAATCATTTTGCAGAAACGATTTTCATAGCTGTCGTTGGGCCCAGTTCTGCAAGCATTTCTTTAAGGAGAAGTAGTTTCTTTAATGGAGCTACCCTTGCTAGCAAAGCTATTAGTTGTGCAAGACTTTTCAGAATTAGTTCTGATTATAGATAATTTATTGGAACAAAAAGACTTCTGTGCTTTTTTAGCAAAACCATTTCAGGCAGAACTCATAAGAAAGGACTGAGCAAGCATTTGTGTGACATTAACAGCAGGACAATTTGTAAGTGAAATTAATGCTGCATTGGTCATTTTCAGAGTTCCAATAACTACAGTCTGTTTGATTGTAAGCTCAAGAAGACATGGCATTGTTATTGTTCATGTTTGCACAACACCACGCCCAGCTCTCCTGGAGCCCAGGAGTCACAGTCCTGTGGATGTTGAAAATACTTCTGACATCCACCACTAATTGTGCAATAACGACTACATATCTAATCACAGCTTTCCATGTGAATTTGAGAGACTTTCCAAGGATTTGTCTGAAAAGTTTGTGATAACCATGTAGTCAAAATAAACACATAAACCCCTTGAAAATATATGTGGAGTCGGCTTTCAGAATTGTAGTATGTGGTATAGGCTGACTTGTTTGCAGCAGTCATTTTGTGTACAGTTTACCCCTCTGAAATTGCACTTGAATAATCTTAAGTGCTAGTCTGATAGTTTAGCAACAAGAGGCACCATTCACAAGCAAGTTAAACTACTGATAATAGTGTATCCTTCCCCATCCAGTCAGCCAGCCAAAGTCTCCAGAACCAGAGAGTTAGCAAAATACAGCAGAATTATTTATTTTTCTTTTCCTCTACTGATACTGTTTTCACAACCTGACATAACCTGGCAAAACAATTCTAATTGTATTCTGGATTGATAGCAGCATTTTTCTAAGAACACACAATGCTTATGAAGAACAGTTTTGTTTCTCTGTTACAGTACAAGGGTTTTACCTTGATGGCACTAAATAATGGGATCTGCAAAGCAGAGAAGTCAAGGGTAAAGCTATCTGAAACTTTACCTCCTAAAAGAAAACTGATGACATATGTTTGGGTTCCATTTTTGTATCATGTTACAGTGGATTAACAAAGATGATTCATTAGAAGGCAATCAAGAAGGCCACTGAGGACGCCAGCAGTTATACTTGCAAATGATGTTTCAGAAGGCCCCAGAGCAACAACTGTACAAGGAACAAGGAGAGATCTGGCTTGCCTAAAACAACTTCTATCAGCCTTGACCCTCAGTTGTAAGTGGAACTGAAATAAAAGTTTTTTGAACTTCAAAACCAGACAGTTTTCTTTTTAATTATATTTCTATATTTCTTGATTTCATCAAGGTTGAAGCAGAGAACTGGCATGGGGAGGCTGGTTCTTTCTAGAGCAAGACCCCATCACAGTTCCTAAACCAGCAGCCTGGGAGTCAGCCAGAGACAACAACAGTTTGCTTAGTCAGGGTGCTAAATCCAAACAGGCTACTAAATGTTCTTTTTCTTGAAAACTTCAGTTTTCTACCTGACAGATAAAACAGGCTACTGCTTTAAGCCCATTCCTCTCCTCTAAGCAGAGATGTCCTCAATTAGAAAGGACTGAGCATTTGTTTTCAGGAAGACTTACGCCTCTCTGCAAAAAATACCCTACATTAGGTCCTTCCTTAGAGCCAAATGCTGTGAAATAAATTAAAAGAGCATGCAATCAGTTCAAAATGACTGCAATTAGGCAATCAAATAGCCATAGGAAGCAGAAATCATCAATGTCCATAGCTAGTACATTTTTCAGTGGATTTACTTGTAAGGTTTTTCTTTTTCTAAAGACAACCCCAAGATTATAGACTAAAATATAAGAAGGAATAATATCAATTCACCAGAATCTTTCTTATGCAGATCTCAGAACAGTGTCTACTAGCCCCAGCAATTATCTGAAGGCTTCATGCCTGCCCAGTGTCTACACCAACTCCACTGGCCAGCAAGGTATGCCGAGGATACGAGGACCTGCATGCAGGGTGCCCAAAGCACCAGTGCAAAACACAGAGCAAGCCTCTCCCCACACCTACATAGCAGGAGGGGTGGAAATATTTGTCAAGTTTTAACTTAAAATCTAGGGAAATCCCAGTGTACGATTAAATAAAACTCATCAAAAACACAACCAAACCATATCCTTCCTGTAATTAAAAGAAGGCAAACAATATGCCCTTATACACGTTTATGCATACCTTTGTAACTGCAGGCTTCCTGCTCAGAAGTTGCCCTGCCAAGAATTATGTATCCTGTGATGAAATTTCTCAATAAATAAAGTGACTTCATTATTGAAAAGCTTAACTGTAGTCGTGTGTGCAGTTTTAATGCAGTACCAGCCCTAAAGTGCTGATGAGAGAAAACCCAGATGCAGGACACATTCAAGTTGGAGCCAGGACATTTTAAGGTCTGCAAAGTTTCATTAGCTGAGCTGTGGATCGATTTGTAAATTAAAACACAGTATATGTTCACAGCAGAATCAGCTCCTCCACTGGTGTAAATCAGCACAGGGGAATGTAAATCTTTGCTTTAGCTGAGGATCAGTCTCATGATTTATCCTGCCTTATTATTCTCAGCACATGTAACAAAATGAGGGGAGACTCAGGATATTCGCAGGTAGATCACCATCATTTCACCTCTGGGACTGAAGTTGTTTGTGGGGACTCTGGGATAACGGTTGGACGGATTCCAAGTTCATTATTGTAGCCTGATTTGTGGTTAAAACATGTTAAGCCTAAATATTAAGCAAATACATCAGAGGAGGATTTACAGCTGTCCAAGGACACAGTAAAGTGTAACACAAGCTCCTAGACTGTATTAAATTTGTAAACCCACAGTTTCTTTTGCTAGGGAATAGAACAAGCAAATCAAGTAATTCTCGGGACACATTAAGGATAGGCTTGCTATAAATTCCCTCAAACTCAATTGTCTGTGCCCAGACTGGAGCCATCAGCTCCTATTTGAGGCTTTGGTATTCTGAAACCTTTTTTTTTTTCTTGAAAATTTCTAACAAAGCATATTCCTTTGACTTCCCAGCAACAGAGAGGACAAAGAGATATTTTAAAGTGAGTCCAAAGGGCGTTAAACTACCTCCCACCCATCCTTAGCATTATTACAAGTAATAGACTGTTGGTGTGCTGGACCTGTTTTAGCGGATGAATCACTGCTCAGTTTTGGCCCCAGTGGAGCGCTGCAGACACTGAACTGTGTGGGAAGTCAGCTGTCAGGCTGATGCAACAAGTCAGAGTTTACCAATCTGTTCTCAGAAAACCGCAGCTGGCAAAATGCTTCATGTTACGTCAAAGTACTGAAAACAAGGCAGGAAGAGAGACATACCTCTGCTTCCATCCCTGTGACTACAACTCTCTGACACCTCCCAGCCCACAGACGGTGCTTTTCGGTGGGATTTGCTGGCAATATTCTGGCAAACCACTTCAGTGGAGGGCTAAGCCCGCTCCTGAAGCAGGATCCAGACATCTGCAAGCGGAGCCCAGGCCCCCCATACGCAGGCAAGAAGGGCAGATCTATCAGAAGGGCATCCAGATCAGTTAATGCACGCTGCCTGAGGCAGGCTGCAGTCAAAGGCTGCAAGCAGCTGCCTGGGACTGCCCTGCAAATGGGCTCCAGGCCAGGGCTGGCTCACTCCTCTTGTCTACCAGACACCTCACTGGGGCTGCAGGGTGGCATCACTCCCCTGCCAGCACCCAGTCTGGAAGCTGCTCCTGAAAGGAGTAACTCTGNTTTTTTTTTTTTTTTTTTTTTTTTTAAAAAAAAAAAAAGAAAAGTCTCATTACTTTAAAAAATGCAGCTGATAGAGCAGAAACATTAGTTTTCTGGCAGTAGCTTTGCAGTTAACACATTCACACAGACATGGGGGACTCAGGTCTATTCACTCCTCTGCCCTGGGGAGTTGAACCCATATCTTCGGGGGATGCCCCAAGCAACCCTGTCCATGCTCCTGTCTTTGGAGCCAGCAGCTCTTCTGCAAAAGTTGTTAGCCTGTGCACAAAAGAATTCAAATTTAACTAGACCAGAGAAGCACAAGAACAGTCCTGCATCGGTTCTCTGCTCCCAGAACTTCACAGCCCCTTTCTCTGGACTTACTAGACAAAATTTAGGTATAGTCCTGGGAACCATGTCAGCACCCATAATTCATCCCCATCAGTGAATTGTCCCCAGTGACAAAGGGATCTTCCTATTTTTGTTTTCTTTCTCCTTCTTTTGCTGCATCAACTAATCTAAATATCATCTTCCTAGCTGCATAGCTTCAGCTTACAGAGAGTATGTTTTCTCGAGTCTCCTGGAGGCTGCAACCTGTTGGTTAGGTGTCTTCCTTGAAAGCAGATGATAATATTATTTTGCAACACTGGCACTTTGATACCCTGGGCCCTGGGAGGGGATGAAACTGTGATGATGATACCTGGTTCTTGTGCATGCCGTGTTTTCAAAGACAGTGGTCATTCCTGCTGGATTTGGCAAGGAGCCTGGTCATGCCAGGCATACACACATGCCCTGGGAAAGCCAACTAGATGGAGACTCTCAGGGACAGTTTGTGAATCCTACTCATGCTTATGAAAGTAGGTGGTGCAGAAATATTCAACCCTCCAATGTATTCACTAAATGCAGAGAAAAAAAATCAGCCTCCTAAAACTTTTTAAGATCATAAACTGAGTAACCGAAGGAGTGTAGGCACTTCCAGGGATAATGCAGTATCTTGGCAGCATCTCACTGGTCTCAACTTTGCATTTAAGTATCAAAGTACTCCTCAAATCCTACTTTAAGTACCTAAATCCTGTGCTGGATTTAATCTTGAAGGCTTCATTTTTTATTTCAGACATGATCCTGAAATGTAAGCAAAGACATCTATAACATGCTGGAATCCCAGGCACATAGATAGGGCTGCAGTGATAGAAAAAGAGGGAGGCTTGGTGTAAGGCAGAATGCTGGGGAGAAGCACACAGTGGGGATGTACTGCTCAGGGCACTGTAATTCTTATCTCTGTACCAACACAATATACCTGTTCTCTCTGAAACTTTAAGTTGCTCAATCTCAGCTTCAGTTCCTTCTCTGTAAGATGGGTGTCATCCTTAATTTATTTCTATTTTATTTTAGATCATACAGCCTTTTATAATAGGGAGTGCCTGGTTTGTTACCTAAGTATTCAATGCCTAATTCCATAGGTCTTCTATTTGAGCTAATATAGGTCAATGTGTCTACAACACAAGTAAAAGTAAGAAAAAAAATAATACGCTCCTTACACATTTCCACCCTGAAAGGTCTCCAATGGAAAGCAGAGAAAGAATGCCTGACCTGGCCTCCCTCTTGCTCTCTTTTACTGATTAATATCTAGATAACTTCCAGCAGGCAGCCATCAACATGTTCTGGAAACACAAAGCTCTGTCAGGTCTGTTCTACTCCAGGAAGTCTGGAGAGGCCACAGGGGCTTTTTTTGCCCTCTTTGAAAAAAATGTTGACAACTGTTTTCCTGACATTCTTGATGCAGATGTTCAAACCAGGATGTCAGCGTGGATGCTTGCAAAGCTGGAGGTAGAATGGCAGAGAGATGAATGGACCCAGCCAAATGAACATGGCAAGAGTCTTTACAGTGAGTCTGGATATGGGCTAGAAGACTCAGAAAACAACCACTTGTTTCAGTTTTTGGTTCTCTCTTATATCAAAGCCAATTGCAGTGACATACTTGGAATTAAACACAGTTTCTTGATGGGTAAACATGTCCAGCTAGAGGGAGCATACACTGGAAAGGGTGAGACCAGCTTCTACAAAGTTGGTGTGAGGGGACACAGTGAATGAGGCTGAATGCTGCATGCTACTCTCATCATTAACCCTAAATGAGACCAAGGTTTCCATTTGCCTTCAAGTTCTCTGGCTCAGTCTGCTGGGTGCCTGGCACATAAAGAAGAGAATAATGGAGGGATTTTTTTTTACAAATTTAGTGGACATGGAAAAATGCTGTGTGTGTGAAAAAAGTCTTTGTAACAAAGTAAAAAATAGTTTTTCCCAGCATTATATTATTTACACAGTGCAGGCCTTTAGTGAACTGTCATCCCAATAAATGGGATATTAGCAATACCCGAAATAGAAGTTAACTCAAGCAGAAGTTAGCAGTAATGCTAGCCTCCACATCCATATCCCAGCACCCACCACAAAGATTCGCCTCCCTTCTTCCGTCCTCACCACAGTTACACCCACAGGTACTTCCTGGCCTCCCCTAGCCCATCTGACAGTGGTTTCCAGCACGAATTGCCACCCAAAAGGAGTCAACTGCAGGCTGCACTTGCCTCTGATGTGTTACACTGCACTCGTTTAAACATCCTGAGACCAACCACCTGCACAAAGCATTACTGCATTTAGGCTTCTCTCACACTGAAATCACCAGGTATTTTATTTTCACTGAAGGCTGGATCAGCTCCCAAAACCATGACATTTCCTCCCATTGCTGCTTTTTGCCTTCGCTTGCTGGTTCCTCTCGCTTTTTGCCTCTTGCTATCCAGCATTATTCAGAGGAAGACAGGCTGCTGTGCCCACACAGAGCGCCTTTGACTCGAGTGAGGAATCTGCTCCTGTGCAGGGCTGTGACAATCTGTAAACTCTTCGTGAAAGAGATTGTATCTTGTTATGTATTTATGCTGTGCCTAGCACAATGAGGTCTTAATCCTGACTGAATGCTCTTATACCATAAGTAATAAGTATGATAGGGAGGAAATTGCAGCACATTGATGGAAGAGAGTAGCTGCTCTTGACATTTTTAGCAAAGGTTTAGCACAGAAATAATAACACGGTAACATAAAAGCAGCTGATGAAGTAGACCTTCTTCCTAGTAGGGAATATTATTCACTTTTTCTGTAATCCCACCACAAACCTGTTGGGATATGTTTTGTTTTTTACAGCTGTACCGGGGGGACAAGCAGGCTTGTGACATAAACAGGTTCAGGCTCTAATATCCTGGGAGCTTGTCAACAATTAATAAGAGCTAAGTTAAAAAAAAAAAAACAAAAACATAACTGCTCTGTGCTTATAATCAGTGGCTTTCTGTGAGAAACTGTTTGGCAGCATCAACAAACAGTAATATTTCCTTATTAATTTTGTCACGCAAGATTTGCAGCTACATTTTGAGATATTTTTTGCCTTTGAATAGTCTCTTTCCT